>JARHVA010000608.1:2672500-3172500 GCA_037957365.1 Torreya grandis | reverse complement strand
ATTTGACCTATGAATTAATCTCTCAAAATCATTTAAACCCCACTCCATGATGGGGTATACAAATTTAGGGTGACCCATAAAGATGCTTATTTTGAGTGATTAAAATAAGCTCTGTTAGTGGTATTCAGCCTCAAAACATAGGGGTAACTCAAACATCACACTACACTAAGAAAGTGATGGATGTAGTGATTATGAAAAGGATAAGACATTTTCATAACAATATATTATATGTAGATCCAAATGATGTGATTACATATCTCGTATTAGCCACACTTGGGACCATCTAAAAATGAGCAAAATTTGATAGTTTAAAACAACCCCACTTACCATGGACACAATGTTGATGTCAAGAAAGTAGATAAAATTTATATGTCACAATAAAAATTCTTAAGAGAAGAGGGGGGCCTAAAAAACCCTACTTTTCATGTACTTTTACTTTTTGCATTAACATTTAAAATCCTCTCAAGATTAAGTATATTAATGAAATTTGATAGTACTATGCAACCTTGTCAATTTTAAGATTTAGGACATTAAACTTAGATTTTTTTGTCATTTTATTTTTTATTTCATTGATCTAGGAAATAATTTAGGTGACAATTTGGGTGATGGTTCCACCCCAATTGATGACTGAACTTCTGGGAGCCATAACTTTTGCACCGTAGCTCCAATTGACTCACCGTTTGAACCATTGGAAAGATAAGAATGAGGAGAATGTGGTGACATAAAAATTTATATTTAATAAATTAAATTTTACCCTAGAAATCCCAATTTAAATTCCATAAATTTAAATTTTAGTAGTGCAGTCTAAAAATAGTAAGTTTCTAAAAATAGTAATTCCTTGAATTCTGTATTGTTTTAAATCATGGAAATCAAACCAATTCACATCCATAGAGATTTTTGACCTTCCACATCCTCCCCCTACTTTAAAAATGTGTATAAATGAAAATGTAATCTAAAATGGAAATCAGACATCTCTTCCTAGAGATAAGCATATAGTTGTATTGTGATCTTGAGTAATAAAACATCTCTTCTCAGAGAATTCATTGTTACTATGTTATTTTTGTGATCTTGAAATATTTGTCAACCAAAAATTTTGATTTTTGGATGATTCATGGTCTTGAGTATAAACTACTTATTTATTATACCATGCTAAAATGACTTTTTTTTATACATCACTCATTTGTTTGAGGAGGAATTATGCCATCCATTTTATGCCTATGCCTATACTTTAGTATTTTTATCAACCTTTGTGTGTGTTTGTATTTTGTTGATAGAGGTGTTATTACACTACCCAATTCATTTTGAGTTTTGTGCCTTTATGTTTTGAAACAAACATTTGTCAAATATTTAGAGCACGATAACATCATTACATTGCTCAAATAATTTTAAAGACGTGTTTCCTTGTGTCCAAGTTATAATTTAAAGACTAAAACCATGTGTGCCTTTTATATCTATACCTAGTACTTTTATGTCATTCATTATTGTCTATCTTTTTTATTTGTTTTAAAAATCCTATTTTTCTAAGTTGAGTTTGAAATTAGCCTTGAAGTTCAAATCCAAACATTAATTGATTTTTTCCTATACATTTTGTAAATTTGGCCTATCCATTGATATTTCACTTTTGGGTTGTGTAACTTAGGTTAATTATTTAATCAATTTGAAAACTATTTTTGTTCCTAGATTTGGGGAAGTAGTTTATCTTCCCTATGCCTATTGTTTCATATATTTTGCCAAATGACCAAGTTCATGTGTAAACTATGAATTCTTAGTTTTTTCCAAAGTGTTTCAATTTTTTTATATTAAATCATACATTATAGACTTTGTTTTGTTTAAATTCTAGCTTTAGTGCCTTTTTTAATAGACATAACAATACCTATTTTGAGCCTAGATTTTGTGCCTTTTCTGAAAGACCTAGCAACTTTTATTTTTCTTTAGATTAGACTCATTTGAAACACTTTATAATTAGGTTTGGAATTTTTGTTTTTATATCATCTAATTGACCCATTTTTTGTAATACATTTGACATTAGACTATTTTAGACCATGTTTTAACATAAGTCTTTTTGGAGATGCAACTCCACTTTAGACCAAGTTAGACCAAGTTCAAATAGTTTATCATTTGGAAATTATTTTTAAGAGTTTTTAGAACTATAGGATTTTTTAGTGAACCATTCATCATTGATTTGGATATGTCTTGTTACACTCATATCAAATCCATGTACAATACATGATATGATAATGTGGTCACACAAAATGACTTTGTTCAAGACCATTATGGTGATGATGTAGTTTGTGAGATGGATCCCTATCCTCCTTACAACACTAAATATAGGGAATAAATATAAGATCCTCCATAACTCTATTTGGTCAACATGGCTCCATATTTAGAGAAGGACCATGAGAAAATAAAATAGTACCTTACTAGTGTATCATTAGTTGTAAACCAAGTTCAATAATAATTATACTATGTTACAATGCCATCAAAATATGACCCTTATTTTTTTATCATAACTTGTTTTAAAATAAGGATGAAGTTTTAATCAGAGCCATAAAGTTAGGGGCCAATTTTCCAATAGAATTCCCCCACAAAAATTTACCTAGTCTATCTAGAGTGCCTTCAACTATGCCTTACAACCAAACCATTAATTAGGTCTCTTCTAGTAATCCTCAAGGACTCATGCCGAAGTCATACCAAAATCCTAATATGTTGTCATAGGAAAAGGGCTCATAGAGGACCATTTTTATAAAAATGCAAACAACATACCAAACCTATTTGTACTTAGTTCATAATTTTAATAATATGGCCATGTTAAATGCTCCACTAATTGATTTAGTTTCTTCAACATGGGTACTAATCAAATTGACAGGATAAAATAATTTAGGTATAGACCTATTCATGAAAAGTACATCAATTAGAGACATGTTTAATACCCTAGATATCAAATAAGTGTCTACTGCCTATATACAAATAGATATTCCAAATAAGGTTGATAACATGAAAATGTCATCAAATCTAGGCCAAAGTGGTTTAACTACATAAACAAATAATTTTCAACAAGTGTATTTAGTTAACACCATGATTTGTTCACAATATTAAGGGGTAAGAACTTCTACCTCTCAATCATAATAAGTTATCTCTATTCCTCAACCAACTACTTCATCAAGCATGTAACCATAAGGATTAAGTAGTTAAACACCAATAAGTTCCTTGCCTCAATAAAATGTGATTAATGTTACTCCACTACAACATATGACGACTAACATTTCACAACAATAAGCACAATCTAATATATCAATGCTATAGAAACAAAACCTTATGCCACCTCAATAAGGGGAAGCAAATACTTCCACCTCATCAAGTAATGACAAGCATACCTCAACAGTCACATACCAACATGCCTTTATAATAAAAAATATTATCTAATCAAAAACATATGTCTATTAGTCAATAAATGCCGAACACTCTACAAGCATCTATTTTACAATAAGTGTTCATGTAGCAAAGAGGTACCACTATCCCACAAGTACCAATTGGGCAACAATTGCATTTTATTCTAAACATGCCATAAATCCAATGACAGTGCCTTGGTCAATAAATTCCCTTTATTCAACTAGGTTTGACTAGTAAGCAACAAGTCCTTGCTCAGTCACAATAGGGACAAAAATTTACCTTGATCTATACCCTTTCATCCTAGCCATAATTTCCTCAAAACCAGGTTTATATGCCAAATCCAAACTATAATATCACACCACAATGCATGAAATTTCATAAATCACACCCTAATCCATGTTTTCATATTCATGGTTAGTTCCCTAACCAAAACAACACATAAAAAACCATACCTCAACTATACCTTGGTCAAGGTAATCCACTTTTGACTACCCAACCTCCACCTCAGGATAATATTCCATCTAGTCTTTTAGAAATAAAACTACAATAAATGAAGGATGCAATTGGTTCAATTAAATATAGGAAGTAGACCAAGAATTTTAAGTTGGATGACATGTGTTCTTACCCATTCAACATGGAGTATTTACCGATACTATTTACTCCAAGGTATAAACCACTAAAGTTTGATAAATATAACGATAAAGGAGACCCTAAGTCCCATTTAATATCATTCTTTTTTGTTTTTCATCTAATGGGTTATAGTGACATATACCTCTTACTCTTATTTCTTTGAAGTCTATCAGGATAAAGTTTGGTATGGTTCTTGGAATTGTTGAAGAATTCAATATCTAATTTTGAGGACATTTTAGACAAGTTTATACAACATTTATCCCATAATAGAATGCTGGTGAAAGCTTTATAAGTTATCGATAATTATTTAGAGCACTTTCTAGTCATTTCACCTATAGCTTTCTAGAAAAATAGTTCATTGTGGTGTTTACAAAAAAATTGTACAAAGAGATATCTACAATCTAGAACTAAAATGTGCACACACTTTCAAGGATATCATTGAAAAAGGTTTACTAATCAAAAAGGCCCTTATTAAAAAAGGTATTATCAATATCAAATCATCAAGTAAAAATCAAAATTAAAACTAGGGAAATGGCCAAAATTAAAACCAAAACCAAGTCCAAGTGCAAGTATCAGCACCAACCCAGGCTAGTAATAATGAAAAGTATAAATAGTTCAATCATAATAAGAATGTTGTTGGAAATGAAGTAATAAATTCACATCACATAAAAATGGTGCAACCACCATCTACTCAACCAATGCTGTAAATGTAAATTACTCCTCACCAACAACCTGTTTAGCAAGCATAGCCTTTAAAGTAGCCTAAACCTTCTCAACAAATGTAACAACCCTTACCTTTATAAACCCCCTCCAAAGATAAATGTACCTACTCATTGATTCTTTAGTAAACATGGATAACCATTAAAGCCATGTTTTTCAAGCTATGTAATGCTAATCTAATTAGTTGGCCTATACTTAAGCACTATCTTGAGGGAATTCCTTATCTAGAATAATATCTAGAGAATGAGTTCTATGAATACCATCATGTTCATGGGCATAATTTATGCCATTATGTGAAAATTAATCACCTTATTTAAATTATGTTAGAAAATGGGGAGTTAATATTGGATAATATAAAATCTTAATCCAATCAAACCCTGGTAATATATTAAAACCCATTTCAAAACACAATAATAACAACCAATAACAACAACAAAGGTTAGAATAATAGTAAGAAAAATATCAATAGCTATAACAATAATAATAATTTGAGAAAAAAAAACAACATCAACTAAATGGATTAATCCAAGGCTAGAATGATACCTATACATAAAAGACTTACCATATATTTGCATATGACTACGACAAGGTTGTAGGTAATATTGTGTGGGGGTCACATTTCCACCATCACCATCAATCCAAGACCAAATTCTAACCAAAAAAGACTATTGATAAATAATTTAAATCAACCAATCTATGCTAGTGATCCTTCCTTGACCTAGGAATACATATAATCATATTAGAAAGCAAGGATTACTACTTTTGGACCTTATACTAATAACTTATCATTGACCCATGACCACATACAAGTGCACTAGTAATTGAGACTTATTCGATTTGGCCCCTTACCATAATCATTTTCTAGGAAAAATAGTCCTTTCTCTAATATTTATTGTTCAATCAGAACTTGATGGTCAAAGATTACCATTTTAGGCCCACAACCATCTTCCATTAAACCCATCAAAACCATCATTTTGGTTAAGAATAAGACATGTACTATTGTAAATGAAAATAAATTCAATATTATGAAATAACTTTAGAAGATGCCCACACAAATTTCTATTTTGGATTTATTGTGTACATATACCATCCATAATAACATATTGACTGATTTCCTAGGTCAATCATAAGTTCCCAATGACATATCCTTTGACAAATTCCAATCTTTGGTTAGACATCAACCAAAGTGATATGTCATCCCTTGGCCCTCTCGATAATAATCCATTGTACATTGAAGTTATCATTATACAACAAAAATTGAAATGTGTCATCATAGATAATGGATTGGGCCTAAATATTATGTCTTTAAAACTCATCAAGCATCTTGAATACACAACAAGCGATCACCAACTAGAAATGATCACTATCAAGGCCTATGATAATGAATATCAAGAATCACAAGGCACTATCATCTTGCCAGTTATCATTAGGCCTTTGACCCATGATAAACTTTGATATCCTAGACCTATCATATAATTTTATCTTGGGTAGACCTTAAATACATGAAATTTGTGTAGTCCCTTCAACATTGCACCAGTGTCTCAAATCATCTCACCCAGGTATGGAGGTCACCATCACTAAAAATTTGCATCCCTATGAATATTAAAAACGATTAGAGGTTGAATACAAAATCTATAACTACTACTTTAGCTTAGATATAGTTCCCAAAAAGTACAAATAAAAGGAAATACTTAAGAATTTACCATAGGCCAATTGCATTGACCCTAATAGACTTGATTCATCTTCCCATATGCCACCTCCTAAAATTTATAATCATTTTACCATCATAGCCAATGACCCAAGAGAATATTTCACCCATGATACATTCCACATTACCATGTTTCCATACAACACCAATTTATATGGAAGACATAAATCCAATCCACCTTGAATAGAATGAAAGTGAAAGGGAAAAGACAAGCTCCATAGTCCATCTCCTATCATTTTCACACTAGCCATTAGTTAAGAAATATACCCACTCATTAATGATGAAACTTAGTTATATAATGACATACTAGATAATTATTAAAAAAATGCTAAATGCCCCATTACAAATAGGATCATGGAGAATTAGGCCTATGAAGGATGAGGCCTTGGTCCAAATCAATAAGGAACTCTTGAGCCAATCTCTATAACTCGATATAAATAAACCTATGGTCTCAAATTTAAACCACTTGGGGGTAACCCTGCATATCTTATTCATGTTCTAATTCCAATGAATAGTGATGATGATGATGGTAGTGAAGTAGAGTCTAATCATATAATTTATGAAGACCTTGCCAATACCAATCTATTTGACACCCATGTCATTTGTACCATTACACTAATTTTTTGAAATAATCTACTTTCTCCCTATCACCATCAACTTATAGCCTAGGACTAACAAGAATCCATAATGTTTGTACATGAGTTTGAGAATGATGAGACTTTTTGTGATTTTCTAAGCCTAAAATACAATGTTTCATTAGGAGATCACAAACAAGGATTTTCTATTAATATGGATCCTACAACCTATTTTGGAGAATGGGTGAACACCTTTATCCATAAACAAACAAATAAATAAAACATTGAGGTCCCAAACTAAAAATCTCTTGAAAGAAATTTTAGACTAGGGAAAAAGCAAAGAGAAAGGACAATCTTTTGGTGAAAACCTATTTTAGGTGCCATTAGATGGGGGTGTTTACCTTTACACAAAAATAGCTCAAGAGACCACTAATAATGAACTTGCCTATGGGTTTGAGTTTAGTTCAGAAGAATAGCATGCCTTTGAACAAACTATACAATATTTACCAATGATGTTTGTAATTTGTACATCCCTATCATTAGGATATTCTAATTCATCTCACCTAGGACTTGAAGAGCCAATCCAAATAGAGGACTTTACAGTTGCATGCCAATTTAAAACATTTTCAACCATTCTTGAAGATGGGTTGACTCTCCTTGTATAAGACACTTTAGATTAAATGGATTAAATTAGGTACATCCCTCACTAAGGAGGAATGTGAAGTATTTATAGTCTTTTTGAGGGAATTTGTGGACATATTTTCATGGGCCTATTCAAACATGCCATTTTTAGACCACACCTTAGTTTTATACCATCTTATTATACATCCTGGTGCCAAACCTATGAAATAAAAATTACCCAAGATGCATCCTCACATTTTTGTATTAATAAATAAAGAGTTGTAAAAACTATTAGAAGTGAGATCTATTGAATCAATCAACTACTTAGAGTGGATCTCAAATGTTGTGCCAATGAGTAAAATGCCATAAGGATTACACTAATTTCAAACATATAAACAAGGCATACCCAAAGGATTACTTTCCTCTTCCAAATATTAATATGATAGTTGAATCCATAGTGGTGTACAAAAATCTTTCACTAATGGATGGATTTTAAGGATACAACCAGATCAAGATTATGCTAGAAGACTAACATAAAACAATGTTCATCACTCCATGTGGAACATTTTGTTATCAAGTTATTCCATTTGGTATTACTAAGGTTGGGGCCACATACCAAATATCTATGACAATCATATTTCATGATATGATGCATGACATTATTAAAGACTACATTGATGACATACTAGGTAAATCAAAGACTAAGTCAATCATCTAGCAACACTACAAAGATTATTTGAGTGACTTCATGAATACAAAGTCGGACTCAATCCTAATAAGTTATTTTTTGGAGTTACTTCAAGAAAATTTCTAGGCTTTATCATCTCTCATCAGGTTATTGAAGTTAATCCTACCAAATTATGAACCATTATAGAGATGCCACCACATTATAATTTGAATTAGCTCCATGATTAATAGGGAAAGATCCAGTTGGTTAGACACTTTATTTCTTAGTTAGTTGATAAATTTCATCCATTTAAACAATTAATAAATAAGGGTGTCACATTTAATTGGGAGATGAAGAATACCAAAAATCCTTCTAACATCTCAAATAATATATTTCCAATCCATCTATTTTGTTTCCACCTATGCCAAGAAAGTCATTCTTATTATATCTATCTACCACAGACAAAGCCTTGGGGGCACTCCTAGCTTAGCATGATGATAATGGAAAAGAACACTTTGTGTACTATCTAATCCATACACTGGTCATGTATGAACACAATTATACTCTAATTAAAAAATCCTATTTAGATATGGTATTTACAGCTTAGAAACAATGATACTACATGTTAAACAATAATACCATAATTATTTCCAAATTAAATCCACTAAAGTATCTACTATCCAAAACAACCTTACAAGGCCACATGGATAAATGGATCATGCTTCTTAGTGAGATCAAGATAGAATATGATAACTATAAGACTATCGAGAGACAAGTCCTTATAGATCAGCTTGTTGAAACTCCCCTTATAGATAACAAACCATTAACTTTTCAATTTTTAGATGATTCCCTCATGACCATCATTGAAACACCTCTTGAAGAGTAGCACTAGAAGCTATATTTTGATGGATCATTCACATCACATGGATTGGGGAAAGGACTATTATTTATTGCACCACATGGGGATCTTATCCCTAAATCATTCTATATTAACTCTCCTTATACTAAAAACATGGCCAAATATAAAGAAATCATTATAGGGATTCAAAAAATAGTACACTAGAATATTCAACATATCAAGTTTTATGGTGATTCTTATTTAATCATCAATCAGGTTACAGACAACTCTTAGACCAAATATGATAATCTAGTTCTATAAGGACTTGATTGACACTCTCGAATAATAGATTTCCAATGTATAACTTGAACACATACCAAAGGCCAATAACAAAATAGTGGAAAGTTCAAACCTAATTGGATAAACCCTTATATCATTGTTACAAATTGTGGATCTAGAGCATATAGGTTTACTAAACTAGACGGAGATGAAATTTATGATCTAATGAACATTATACATGCTAAGCGTTACTTCACTTGAGAATCTTGAAAAATTGTCTATGAGGCTCATTTTTATTGTACCAAATTATAGTTATTTTTTTTACCATATCATATCATTCTACCATACCTTTGTTATCAAACATAGTTGTTTTTTCCCTACTTACCCAACCCTTTGAGCTTGGTTTTATTCCATTTCATTACTTCTTCGAGAACCTTTAGTGAGGGAATTCATATCAAGTTTCATTATTTAATTTATTATTCTAGAAAGAGGCCATTTTTTAGAGTAGTATGATAGTGTTTTGGCATTTTCATTCATCATCTATTATTTGATTTCATTATCTGATTATAATTGCCTTTGGAAAAATTAGAGTCCCATCATTGTGCTACTAATTATAACAGCTTATGGGCAAATTCATATCATTAACCTATGTTATTTTTTATTAATTATAACTACATATTATAAAATTAGGAAAAACACTTTTATCATGCCTTGAAGTACCATGTTTCGATTCCTATTTTGTGGTATACCATTTGCCTTCTTTGCCTATAATTTGAGAACTTGTTGCTACCTAGTCATATTCCTCCACTATATGAAATAACTATAGTGACTTGAGGTCCCATCTTGGGATTATGTAGGTAGTGCTAAATTCATTTTTAGGTCATGTTAGTTTCCCTATGTCATGCTCTTGCCATTTTGCAACAAATTTAAGTTTGAATGCTCTCACCAATTTATGAGTTAGACCGTTTAGTATTTCATAATTCTCAATTGAGTTGAGATGCTTTAAAAATTCTAAAAACATTTGTAAGATATCTAAAAAATCCAAAAAAAAATCACCTTCAACCACTTATTTGCTTTAAGTATTATAGGACCCCTATCTATTTCATAAGAAACCACTTGCCATTTAGTTTTCCCCATCCTTATTTTCCTAACATTCCATGCTCTCACCATTTTTTGAGCCCATTCCCATATTTCTCTACATCGCACATCATGTTTATCTTACCATCATTTTATTCTATCCCATTTCTTGGGGAAACTACATTTTTATTGAAGTTTATTTTAGACCTTTTATCCATGGAACTATGTAGGAATTGTACACCTTCCTCATGCATGTGGAGTCTACTTAGCTACCCCCTTTCTTTTCTTTTATTCCCCCTATGTTTTTTTGTTTGTTTTATTATCTCTTATAGCCTAGGGGTAATGTTTGTGGTCTTGTGTGTCATTATTTACTATAGCCTAAGGGAAACCTTAGGTCATTTATTTATTATTGGTTGTTTATGCTAACATTGTGCTTAGCCATTTTTTGTGTTTGTTTCATTTTGTTCTCATTGTTTTATTTTATTCTATATTTATTTTTAGTTCTTGGTTTTTTTGTCTTTTTGTTTGTTTATTTTCTTGTTTTTTTACTTTTTTTGTTGTGCCTTGACTTAGTATATCTACATTTATTTAGTTATTCCTTGTACATTATATTTAAGTCCATTGATATTCATACATCAACATTGTCATCATGGTTTTTATCATTAGTGCATTGTTTTTAAGTGTTTATTGGATTACATGTCATTCTTTATGCATATTTTGGATTATCTATCATGGTATTTTATATAATTATGCCTACTATCACATGCTAAAACAAAAATTAGATAAGAAATCTTACAAGTAATTTGGCCATGATACTTCTCTTTGGCACCTAAACAATTCTTGATCTACCTAAATCATTCCCACATACAGAGTAGATAAATGATGAAAGAAGGCCATGATAGTTAAGATGTGCATCCTATGCTAACAAGTTTCCAAAATTAATCTTTCTCCTTTGTACCATCTTAATCTTTATCCATGAGTATGAATTAAGTCAATAAGCCCCATTATCCAATTTGCCATTTTACTCTCATCATAGTAACAATGATTATAACTACCTCTGGCAAATCATTGTATCTCATCCCAATTATTATTCCAATGATTCTAATTGCCTATGGGTAAATCATTATGTATCATTACACCCATAGTTTCAATGATTATAGCTACCTATGGGCCAATCATTATGTTTCCATTTATTTGGAGGTTAATGATTATAACCACTTTTGGGCAAATCCTTGTCTTTCCTCTACCCAACTGGGGCACATTTTCATTGTGACAATGCTTATAAACTCTTGTGGGTAAACCATTATATCTATCTATCCATCTATCCTATTGGGGAATATTTTTATCCTACCAATAATTATAACCACATATGGTAAAATCATTATTTTCCCTTTTAATGATTATGACCGCTTTTAGGAAAATCATTCTCTTGTTACCCTAATCCTTTTTCAATGATTATAACTATTTTTAGGAAAATCCTTATCTTTTTTATCATGATATGTCAATTATTATAACTACCTATGGGTGAATCATCCTATTTATCTACCCAACTAGGGTATCTCATCATGCCATTGATTATAACCACTTGTGGGAAAATTAGTCTTTTCCACTTCATTTTACCTTTTGATCTCATTATTTTCCTTCTTTTGAGTGGGTCTAACCACTCCCTCAAGGGGGCATATAGATATCATCCATTTCCATTGAATTATTAGGCTTACATAAACTTTTCATTCTTTGAGAATATATTACTATGCCTATAGCTATTAATGACTTCCCAAATTGGGGTAAATTATAGAGACCTAAAAATGGACACAATTTGGTTCCAACTAGACTTTAGACTAAGTCCTACCAGTCCTTTCAAATTAAGCATAGGAATCACTGAATGTCACAAATTTTCTCATTCATCATTAATCAAATATCATATTCATGTTGAGTCATCCCTATTTTGGATACTATCCCATATGTAATAATAACCTCTCACAAATTCATCCCTAATCACCTTGTGGCATAACAACTATAAATTTGGCCTATGGATATATTAAGTGACACACTTGCACACTTGATCAAATCTTGAAAGAGCTAAAAGGCTAATAAAAATCAATTAACAAATTAAACAAGATTAGATGCCTAACTAAATTATCCATTTGTAATTAATAAATATGTAAAAATGGAATTTATAATAATCAAAATATCAAATCCTTCATCATTGAATTTATTAGTTGTCAAGATATTTGGCAAGATCCTAAAATATCTAATTTTAGAACAATGCCTAGTAATTACTAATCATAATTACATGACAACTATTAGCTCAACTATAGTTATTTTTAACTCACCTAGGTTTATTTTGAACCCATTCAAAGCCTTAACTCAATATTAACTCACCATGGGTGAGAGTTAATTCTAAAAGATATAAATAGAATTACATACCCATTCATTTGAAAAATATTGGATATTGTAGAATTATTATGTAGGGTTTTCTCCATAAAACTCATGAAAGTAGTGTTACCATGCCCAAATATTAATCCAAACAACATCAAATCCAAGTTTCCAAGGATAAAATGATCTACAAAACCTCCATTTTTAAATACTTCTTGATACACAAGATGAGAAAGCCATTTTGAGCTCCCATGTAAGGTAAAATACTTATTTCTTTTATATTTTTGTTATGCTTTCATTTAATTTTTTTACCTAAGCTCTCCCTAGTGTCTAAGCTAGATCTATTAGGAGTTTAGTGTGTTTATTTCATTTATTTTATGATACTAACACAAGACTAACCTCCCCTCTATTTTAGTCCTTATTCACATCTAAATTTTACTATCTTGATTCCATATTAGAACATGAGGTAAACTATCATATATAGTATGGGGTAACCCCACAAGACAATACATAGGAAACCTCTCATAAATATAACTACTCAATAAAATTATAAGGCCCATATTCATCAACCCTTGTGATAATATACTATACATATAATGCATTAACTATACCCAAATCAATGACCCTAGATCATACATAGTACCCTTATCTAATATCGAATGACACAAGGTAGCCACATATAATGGAATTTTCCCATATGACTTTTGATAGAGCACAAAAGGTATCATAAGGCTAATAATGGCCTTTTAGATATCTATAATGGAAAACACATAGACATAAAACAAATGTACTCATAAAAAAATAAAATATCTATCTAAATTTGTTTCCCATAAAGCTAATGTTTCTTTCCTAGCATCCATCTCAAGAGTATCACAAATAATAGGTGTCCCTACAATATGAAGTCCTAATATAGTATGGACATCATCTAAGGTAATACCCACCTCAATGGTATCCCCAACCAATACTCACATAAAAGTGTTTGTTAGTTGTTCCCATGTCCTTAATCATATGGTGATTAAGTTAAAACTCAAGGGAATGTATTTCATCTACATAATACCTCCAAACCACAACATTGTTAGTTTTATCAATCATCTAATTTCAATCTATCTAACAAATATGGTAACCAAACTATATCTACCAATCACCAAAGTTTCTATCATCTCTATAAAATATAAAAAAATAAAATAGAAGTTAGTTATCTATATCAGATAATCAATAAATTACATTAAAAAAATAAAAAATACATGTGGTTACATTAGAATTAACTAATTCATCAACCTGTATTTTCTTTTTTCCAACATTTTATACTATGTCAGCCATATAACTAACTATGTCAACTAGGAATATACTTTCTATAAGTCAACCAAGTTATATCTATGTTGGCCACTATAATTGGGACTCTAAACCAACATAGTCATCCCTTTACTAACTAAATAGACTAGCCTGATACTATATAATCAACAACTATCATCAACCTGTTGATTTAAAATTATGTCATCTTAACTAATCCCATTTATTTATTGTAATTATATTAAACACATTTATCATTAATTCCTAGACATTAATGACCCTCTTTGAACCCTACCCATTTTTTCTCCTAATTTCTAATCTACCCCAAAAATTTAGGGCTAAATTCCTCTACATAGATTTGCCCTAGTACTTAGTTTTCTAAATCTACCTCATTTTACAATTTAAAATAATAAAATTTTGAATTAAATACATCCCATTCTAGGATCATGCTCACAATATCTACAATATATCCTCCTCCTTGTGATCCTCACATATATGCCATCATCTCTCTCATCACTCCTCTAGGTCACATAAAGCTCTTGTTTCTCAAAATAGTAAATTTTCAAATGAATAGTTAAAAATTTATTTATATATAAAATTTACAAATTCTTTATCTAATAATTATTTACCAAAAAAATATATGTTTTTATCATAACTATTTTTCTACTAGCTCTATTTATAAACTAATTTTTTTCTAAAATCCTGACAATGTGGATAATCTTTCGATATGTATCCCATATTTTTTGCAAAAAAAATGAATTTTATCTTATTTTTCAAGTCTAACTAATTTATCTTACATTGGATGTATTTTTAGCCTATTTTTTACATAGCCTCTATTTCATATCAATAAGGTAAGTGAATATATGTATTTTTCAATTATTTATTTTCCACTTTTTACTAAAATTTATTAGCTCAACATTGTGCATTGTTATGATCTTTCTCAAATCACCATCCCATGTTAAAAATGCATGACACATGATGAGTTTAGAGTGGGGCATATGTATACACATAATATTTTTAAAATTTATCAATTATTGATGATTTCTATCTTGTAAGACCCTATCAAGTGTCAATCTCTCACCTCAAAGGGTGCATCAGGAAAGGGGTGGGCAGACCTTTGGTGCTTCATAAGATTTTTGGTCCCTATACCATTACCAAAAACTACTATAAGTTATTATTATCCAACTCCATAAGTAATTAAAACTCATTTATCCACTCCTCTAAGTAATTCACCTTCCTAAATAGCTCCTTAATAAGTATACATCCCTTTTATTCATTTTCCTAATAAGTAAGCCATGTCAATCTTGTTATGAATTGTGCATGTATTATGAATCTATGTCAACTTGGTTGACATATTTCAAGACCTAATAGGTATCTTTCACACCTAACAAGATCAAACAAGTCAATCTTATAAGATAAATTCCCTAGAGGGGTTAGGGTCAATATTTGTCTATAAATACCCTATCACTTCAATCCACAGGGAGGAAGATTCATTTTTCACATTTTTATATCTCAAAATTATGTTATTTCTACACTTTAGGAGTCATTTTTAATGGTCTTGATTGGAGGGAAATAAGTTTATCTCATGGGAAAGTATTGGATGCAAAACAAGAGTGTTTTATCTTAGAGATGATTTATATATAGTTATATTTAAAAATCCATAAAAAACTATTTCAAAACACCATTATCCAAGTGAGAGATTGAAAAATTATAGGTTTAACTCCAGGTAATTATTCTAAACTTTTACTCTTTAATTTGGTAGATAGATATTGCACAAGGAAATTGGATAAATGTTTTACTCCTTGCTTAGTTCACCTTAACATTTAATTGATTAGATTTCTATTTTCATGTTTTATTCTGTTTGTTTAACTATCCCTCTTTATTCCAAAATCTTTAGTGAACATAAGAGTATATTTATTTTATGTATTTTAGGCCTAGATAAGGTTATTGCATAATATCATTTACCTAGAGGATTTGGAACCCTCTCCTTTGGTGGTGTAGTAAGATATCCCTTGGTTAGGTTTAACATATCTAAATTGGTCAATTCCTAATATAAATATCTATGAAATTGATTTTTTGGTAATATTTAATTCTTCGAGCTTGGAATCCACTAAGTAGGATAAGTTACAGATCCATCCTAATTCATTGCATACATTTTATAATCTCTATGGTCTATAACCATTTAGTGCATATTTGAAGGATATTCTTTGGTTTGATAATGGTGTAGCCTTCCTCATCAAATTTAATTAACTCATCTTGTGAATATATTTTATGTCCAATTACATTCTTTAAAAAAGAAACATGAAATACTAGATGCATGTGTGTAGATAAGGGTAACTCCAAACTATATGTGACACTTCCAATATTGTATAGGGTTGGATAAGACCCATAATAGTTAGGAGAGAGTTTTTAATCACTTTTTTGCTTTAGGTAAAATTTCTTATATAGTTTTATATGTATAAATATCTAATCACCCACTTTTAAATTCCTCTTACTATGGTGTTAATATTCTTGGTTATTCATTCAATTTTATGCCATGGCCAAATTCTATCTAATACTAGTTAGATTTTGGTTGGTGTTGAATGTGTTCTTCCATAGCATAGACCTTTGTCTATAATCATAAGTATGAGGTTATGGAGGGTGTTTGGTACCCATAAAATGCTAAAAATTTATACATTTTAGAATATACATGAAATTAAGTGTTATACCACCATTTATCTAGTGGTAACCAATGAACCCATTTTTATTGTTTATTCAATGTGAGACAAAGAATATAATCCTTCATAAAAAATTTAACCACATTTATTTTACAAAAAAAAGGTTATTAGGATTAATTATGATCCAACTAAGCACCCACACATGAAAATAAATTAGTATAAAAATGACTTGTAAAAACTAGATCATATCACTCACTATGATATTGGGGGTACATGTAGTTTTTTAATTATATAAAGAAAATAATCAGCTATAGTATTGGCACTAAATGGTTGTGATAAGGCACAAAAGTGGTAATATTTTGTGAGCTACTATCACCATGATGAAATTTTTACCTTATGACTTAGGTAAACCTATTATAAAATCCATAAATATCTCCTCCTATCACTAGCTATAAATGGATGAAGGATATATCAGGACTGACATATGAATGATTTCACCCTTATTTTATTGGCACACCATGTATTTAGATATAAATTTATGTATTTCCCCCTTGAGTCTTTACAAAACTAAATCCTTCTTCATTTGATGATAAATTTTCAAAAATTTAGAATGCCATTTAATTGGAGATGCATGAATCTCTATACATATCTTGTGTTTGAGGGAAGAAGTTTTACACAGGTATAACCAATATTTATACCATAAGGTATTACCTTTCCACTCAAATTTATCTAAGGAAATAAAATCTTATTATAGAGTTTGAATTATAGCCTATTTATCTAATACATGTTTCCATTCAAAGTATGCCTCATCCACCCAATTCACCTGTAAAATGGTCCTTTCACATAATAATGCCTCAATGGATTCATCCATCTTGGATAATTCATCTACTACAACATTATATTTTCATTTCTTGTAGATTATTTCAAACTCATATCATAACATTTTAATCACCTAATTTCTTATTTTTTTATGACAATCATCATTCCAAAAAATATTTGAGATTATCATGATCAATATTTACCTTAAAGTGTCTACCCATTAGATAAGGTTACCCTTGTTTGACTACATGAAAGATAACCATCATCTCTTTCTCATAGATCTATTTTAATAGATTATTACCATCTAGTTGATGACTCTAAAATATAATGGGTCTTCTTTCTTTCATGAGTACAACCTAAATTTTAGATCTTGGTGAATCACATTCAATAATGAAAGTATTTTAAAATTATATGTTAGATAAAATTAGAGTGGTGCACATGGCATATTTTAGCTTCTCAAATGTCTTTATGGGTTTTTAGTTCTATTGGAAAGAGTCCTTATTCAACAAAGTTATGAGTGTGGCTATTATGTAACCATAATGTTTCACTAATTGGTGATAGTAACTTGTTAAGCCCAAAAAACCTCAGTGGTTATTGAAATATTTTGGCACCTACCACTCTATCATAACTTTTATATTTTGAGGGTATACTTTGAATCCTTTATGTGAAATAATGTGACTTGATTTTTCCACCTCTTTAGTCCAAAATAACACTTGGAATGTTTTTAATACAACTTATGATTTTATATAAGTATCATTACATCATTCACACATTTAAAAAGTTCTTCCTAAGTATTTCTATATATTAGGATGTCATCAAATAAGACCAATATAACTTTTAAAAAAAACATACTAAAAATAGTGTTCATCAAACTATGAAATGTAGATGGTGTATTTGTGAGACCAAAAGATATTACCAAAAGTTCATAACGGACTTCATAATTTTTGAAAGATATCTTATGGATATCTTCATATTTTATATGAATTTGATGGTAACCATAACAAAGATCTAGTTTAGTAAAATAGAAAACACCATGTAACTCATCTAATAAGTCATAAATTATTAGGATGACAACACCAACTTATATGGAACACAACTTGTGACAAATCCTTCATCCCATTTTTGAATAATATTCTACATATTATGAGAACTAACCAATTTTGGATATTTTATTGTAGTCCCTATAGTTTAAATGTCCTTTTAGAATGAAAGCATATGAAGATTTATTGTAAAATCATATCTATCATTACCAAGGTCATAATCCTTTAGAATCCTAAAATAATATTTACTCCACCCATGGGAATATAAAATATAAGTTAATTGATATTATAGTCACCCATTACTATTTTGATATTATGGCATCTATCAAAATAATTAATTATGCCCCCATTTGAGATAGCTTGAAATTCTAAATATAGGTAAATAAAAAAATTTAGGTGTGACAACAAATTATTTTTGATGAAATTTTGTGTACTTTTTGAATCAATCAATAGAGTCACCTTTTATTTCTTGATGCAACCCAAAAAATTTAGGGTTTATGGAATGTTAATACCTAAAAGTGCATGACATGAAATAGTTGGTTGGGACTCTTCATATTTAATTTAGACACTTATTATTATTCAACATATGTTTAATCATAATATTGTTCCTAAATATCCCATTAAATGTATAATAATTTCTTCTCAACAGATTTATGACCTTTTCACCATTTTCTATCACAATTGAAACATAAGCATTTTGATCATTTCTCTTCAATTTGGTGATGAGTCAATCTTTTAGGCTGAGGTAATGATTGTGTTGAACTTATATGATATGTATTATTAGTGAAATCCATTTATTTGAAAATATATATTTCCTCTTACTAACATGAAAATACCATGTATTTAGATACAAAATGTGGATTAAACATGAAAACATCTAGTTGGATTGTATCCTTGAGACCACATAAGAATAGATCAATTAGGTTGTCATATGAGATGTCATACACATGTAAGAATAGGTTATATAATTGTTGAATATAGTCCTTTACTATACATGTTTGTTTTAGACTTGATAACTTATTAAATTAGTCATCTATTACAATATTATGATAGTGCATTTGTAGCTTATATATGAACATTGACCAAGTAACAATAAGACCCTTCTTTTTATTCTATTTGTAAATCCATCTATAAAAAATATATCACTTTTTATATAGATAAAATTATGCCATTACCACCTTTTGTCCACATGAGATATGATGTACATCAAAAATACTCTCCATTTGGTTGATCCAAGTGATTGAATCTTTTCCATCAAACTTTCACATTTATAATATTTGAGTCATGTTCATGTTGTCACTTGGATCTTACACCTATTAATTCAATCAATTGATCTAATAGAATAATGGGATAATACCTAAGATGTGGGACCTTGGCTCCTTAGGATGAACCTCTGGAGAAGGCTAGCTCTTGAATAAACTAGATGCACCTAATTTAATATCAGATGTAGGCCTAAAACTATGCTAAAATACTTATCTATAGTTAAGACTATAATTTTGCCATTAAAAGGGAAGAATTATTGAACTTAAACTAAAAGGGGTGATGAATAAATAGTCTAGATATCTCCTCCACTCACTTTGGTATAGCACAAGATGACTTATAAGTGCTAAAAATTCTTACACACAATATTCAAATTGAACCTCTTTTACATAAGTAATTTTTATAGAGGTATGAAGCTTAAGACAGGACTAGGAGAGAAATTATCTACCTTATATAAGGATAAAATTTTGATTTTTCATACCTAATCCTAGCATAAGTCCAATAATACATAATGTAAAACCTATAAAAGATGATATTTTAGCATATAGGTGAGGAAAATTTGGATAACGATTCAATAAAAAATACCTTTTTTACAAGAATATATCAACAAATTCATGAAATACACACAATATGAAAGTACTTGAAGAAGGTAAATTAGGTATTTTATTGATTCCAAGGCATTAAATGAGCATTATGAGTCTGTAAAAGAGAAAAGTCTCATCATAACCAAGAGGAAGGATCATGAACAAGGCATTTTCAGCCCTATATATATATAAAATAAGTTAAGAGAGGAGAAAAGAGTATTAAAATAACTCATAAATGTTGTCATTACACCATGATCTTGTCCATATCAGAAAATAGACAAGTAAATAGAGGAATTAATTCTCATCTAGTGTTTTAGGCCTCTTCATGATGATGTCCCATGGAATATCGGCATAGTAGTGGAGGTGATGATCTTATTTTTGATCTCCTTGACCTTTGGAAGGCTTGTGCATGCATTTTTTGTAAATTTATATTCAATTCTATTCTATCCTTGTAAAACATGTCTCTCTTACCTTAATCAAGCTCTAACTCACCCATTTTGAGCCTTTAGTTGACTTTCTATGACCACAAATCCATAGAGAGATTTATACCCTTTCAGGATTAGTTTTCAACACCTCCATCCTCTATCACACTCTTAATGACCACTTATGTCATTCATAGTTGTAAATGGATAGTCAAGAGACCTAACCAACATGCTTCTTATGCTTGAAAGATGATGGAATTGAGTTCACCTTTTGATCATTTCCATTTTTACAAACATTATATGGATGTCCCACTTACCATGACTTAGAGCACTTGAATTGATTAAAATAAACCTTGGATATTATGTTAAGGTATCTTTGAGAGGTAAATAAACTTTCATATCATCCCATTTTCCCATGACAATTCTCTAAGAATATAAAAACATGCATCCTCATGCTTGAAAAGTCTCATCTTGTACCCTATAAAGTTGTAATCAACACATTTATAGCCATTACAATACTCTTATAACTTTTTTAAGTATATGAGTTAGGATTTGATGGAATAACACCTCCATTTATTTTATTTTTAGGCTTTTAACTTTTAGGTTTTTGAATTCTTAGTCTTCTAGAGTTATAAACTTGTTTCACTCTACAAATCATGCAATTTGTCTTATAAGGTTTTAAGACCTCAATTTATTAATATATATTTGCTTTTAACATGAATAATTTGATCACACTCATGTGTCATATATCAAGGTTATGTATTGATCTTAATCTAGTGATGCAGGTATGTAGACCCTTGAAATTTATTCAATCTTATTATCTAGACTTGTAACCTATTTTTACCTTTGAATCATGCCTAAAGTGGTTAAAACCATGATTTTATATTAAAAAATAACATAATATAAACCTAATAAGTATATTTTTATGTCTCTTGAATACCATGGACCTTTTATCTCTTCATGGAAACTCTCTTTAAGAGCCTATAGGCTTGTTATCTTCATAAAACATCAAGAACTTGGCATAAAACTTAGTATTATAAAATTTAATATCTTCATGAGATGTATGCAAACCTGTATATTGGCATGGAGTAGCTTTGAAACCTTTTTTAATATTTTTTGTCATACATATTCACCATTTTAAGCTCATTAACCCCTATCTTCTTTTTTAACATCATGAAAATATTTTTGACAAGATTGCAACTTTTGACACTAGAGTATTTTATCTTCCTAGTGGTCAATCCTATGGAGGAGTGATTATATGTTAATATAATATCTTTATAACTATTTATACTTCTATACAAACTTAATTTATGGGCTCAATACCATGGATCTCTCAAAGGAAAATCAACTTGTAACCTACTTGAGTAAGATAATTAGGCTTAAAATCCTCCTTGACTACAAATCTGAATGAAACATGGAGTATTTATACAATTAAATTATTTATCAAACTCATATAATTTTTAATCAACTCAACATAATGATCAGTACCTTTAACCAACCTTTATCATGCAAGACAATCCAAAATAGGGGTTTATAGGCCTAAAACTAGGTCTGTAGACTAGGTTTTAATAATAAATTTATTTAAAAATACCATATAACTTTCCAATAACTTGTAAAACTTTTATAACATTATATCACACATTTATACCAATTTTAATCAAATTTTTAGGGCTCAATTTTTTTTATGAGGATTTTTTACCTCAAAACCCTAATAGGCAAGCTAGTACACTGAGAACACTCAATAAAGCATAACATGAGTTATAAGACATATTTTTTATATATTATAATTTTAAAAGGTCTAAAAAATCATTATCCTTACTTATCATTCACTTTATCACCTTGGTAAACCTCAAAACATGGATAAAACAAGATTTTCTTGGTTATTTTGTACTTGTCTTGATTACGTATAGCTAGTGGACCAATGGGTATGATTTTAAACTCAATCATAACTTGATCTAAGGTTAAAATCCTAAAAAAAACTTAGAAATATTTTTTAAACTCTTAGGAAAAACTCACTTTATCCCTTTAAGCATGTTTGAAACTCCTTAAAACCTTTCATTTTGACTTGTGAAACCTGTAAATAAGAAGCTTGATACCATACATATTGTAGGTTTATTGAAGATAGGGATAATTTTAAGAATGAAACCCTAAAAATTACTATAAAATCTTAGAAAATATTAGAATTTAGGTATAATTCTACTAGTGAATCTTTGGCAAAACTACCATGTAAGTATAAATTGACTAGTAATTTATATTAGCTCTTTCAAAAAAATTATAAATATATGGTGAATTAAATGTCATATTCAAATCAATAAATAATTGCAAGAAATAAATTTTTAAACCCCTTTACCTAAACACATTCATAGGTAAAATATTCTTCAAGTGTAATAATGATTATGATCAATGTATACCCTATGTTTTTCAAAATAACTATTTTACTTTGCCCTGTGAAATTAAGTGTAGTCCATCTATTTCAAACACATTCGTAAATGAATAAATACAAACAAAGAGGACATGATATATAACATGAATAATAAATACTAAATACCCATCCCAAACCTAAACCCTGATATGGTGTGTACAACTTTATAAAAAAAATCATCATCACATCAATGCCTAGACACACACAATATTTTTGAGGTCTTGCTAATCTTGTTACTAAACAAACAATGCCAAATAAATGCAAATATATTATTTATATCATTAATAAATAAATAATCTCATTTTATAACCAAATTGTATCTAATATTAAGTTTTTGAAAAAAGGGTTTTCACACTGCAAGCAAAGATTTGATGAAAAAAATAACATGGCAACAATTTGAGTCCCTTATAAGATAGGATAAATTCATTAAAATTGTGAATGCATTTATAAATATATAGGTATTATATATATTACTTTAATTATACTTCATTTTTGGTTTCTTAGACTCCTCCTTGGCCTCCGCTTTCAATTATTATTCATTTCTTGATTCCCATGACATGTAGGGCATGTATTTCTTACTTAGATTGTACTTCATTATTGGCTACTTAAACTCCTCCTTGGCATAATATTAAAACTTTTCTCACTTTTTAATTTACATGAAATGTAGGGCTTATATTTATTAATTATATTTTACTTCATTTTTGGTTTCTTAGACTCCTCCTTGTCCTCCTCTTGCAACTATCACGCATTTTTTTATTCCCATAATCATAAGGAATAAAACTTTAACAAAAATGAAATTATATGAATTTATATTTTTGGGTTTCATGGTTCTAGGTTTTAATCAATTTGAAGATCTTATGTAAATTTATTTTATAAGAGGTAATTTGCGTTAATTAAAAAACTAATGGAGAAATAGGTTAGAGGATGAGAAGTCTAAAGTTGAGATCTTAAATTTGTCCTTTTTAAGTACTAAATTTTATGTCCATATGACTTAATATAAATTGAGTATAGACCTATATAAGTCTCTCAAAATACCAACTAAATTATAAAAGAAATTGAGTAAAGAAAATATTATGATAAAAAATAGATTATAGAGTATAACCAACTATGGGTCCATATGACAAAACAAATTTGAAAATCAAGGATGACATAACTTAACAAAAATATTCAAAACATTTTCATAGATTAAAAAATATAAACTATATAATAAGGTCTACCAAAACATATTAACCATATCCATATTGGCCTTTTAGATATTTTTGTATTTTAATTAACAAACCATGTCAAACAAAATATAACTATTACCTTAATTTTATTTTGTCCTAAGTGGTTCTTAACACATTTATAAAACTATGTAAAAAACCATGTTTTTCCTTCTATATGGTTTTAATGACTAAAAAACTTAATAATAAATACCTAAAACTATAATTATAAAATTGTAAGATAAAATTTCCACATAATCAAAGATTAAAAAACTTGGTAATGTTAAAAGAGGTTAATGACATAAATGACTCCACATCCCAAACTCTCAAACCTAACGCATATTTTATTTATAATATTTAATGCAGTGCAGGTGGAATTAAATCTATATGGATCAAGGTTGAGATATTGTACCATTTTTTAATGAATGGGAACGTGAATATTGAAGGGACAAAGAAAAATTTATTGTTGTTCTAACACATCAGTTGTGGGATTAATTAAAGTTTCTTGAATATATATGTGATGGTTTTCTCAAAATTTATAGTCATTTATGCAATCTATTGGTGGAAGTGAATTTTTCAGTCTAATATAGATACTTACAATTCATTACACTATAAATAACTCAAATAAGTTTGGTATAAAATAACAAGGTAACACCACAATTTACTTATGCATCTCTATAATAGAGTTTACAATTGTTATAGATAAGTTCTCTTAATCAAATAGAACACAAAAATACACATTTTTTTAATCAAGTATTAGCACTTTTCCATCAAAATTAGAGTCACCCAATATTAATTATAAAAATGTAATATGGATTCATAAATACATGTAAAATTATTGGGGATCCCAAAATCTATTATCCTTCCTCAATCAACATCAAATTTTAGATGTATAAATTTCAAATTTCCACATGCCAATTTTTTATATAGATTTGAAATTACATACACTATTTGAATTAATAGATAAGATTATATGGAGTTTAGATAAATCATATTCCTTGATTTATAAATTTCATGTGTCTACAATTTTTCTTGTTCATAATAAAACATTATACATGATCACATAAAAATAATAAATTTACATACTTATTATATGTGATCCCTTTGTTGATCTCTGCTCCTCGTTGGTTTTTTCTTTATTTTCTCTAATCATGATGTACCACATGTCATGCACTGAATTATGTGGTCTCACAAACTCAAGATATTCCCTCTATTTTTGTAGTGACTTAAGAAAATTTCAAATACCCATCATTCCATTAATTCACTTGGATTGATAATTCTTATGTATCTACCTTTACATGCTTAAAACCCATCTAAACCAAAAGGAGATACATGATATGTGCTTAGTGTTCATGAAATTATACCTTAACAAAATGTTAATTCTTAATTTCATTGTGTTTATGTGACACATTCCACTCTCAGTGGTCACACATTCATAGGGCAACACAATATTCATTTATTCAATGTGATTTTAATTAGATATGTGGACCCATTAATTTATAAAATATGCTTTGCTTTTTTTATGAGTTCACAATCATGCATAACAAACAATGTGAATATAATTAAATTTAACACACATTAACCAAAAAAATGATTTTTTCCACTCATTTAAAGGCCACACAATCACCAAGTTCACATTTTTATTTATTATTTTGATTATGGCCTTGAAAATTTTGTGGACTCATGTGTTTATTCACCTTGATCTATAACTATCATATGTTGAACTCTAATATTGTTCACAATAAAATAGTACATGTGATCATATATAAATTATATATTTACACTTAGATTATATACTTTCCCTTTATTTAGGTCTAATCTACGTTGGATTTTATTTTATTGTGACTAATCATAGTTTACCACCTAGAATGTGTTGATTGTATTGAGCATATGAAGTCACAAGATATTCTCTATTATCATAATGCATTTAATAAACTACACTAAATTTTTATTTTTATAACTCAATTTGATTTTTAATTAGCATGCATCCAGATTTAAATGTATTGTAATTAACTTTAGATTCAAAAATCAACCCTCAAAAAAATTCCTACCATTTATATGGTTTATTTCATTTTAAATCCCATTTTTTATGAGTCTTATGAGTGTCAATAATGGAAGTGGCAGGGGTGGAATTATAGTAGTTGTGCACATGAAGAATGAATGCTATTTTAGAAACAAATGTTTTGTATTCTTAGGATAAGGGTTCTTGTCATGGATCATGATGTAGATTTTGGTGAAGTTAAGAATGTCTATTTAGTTCCATTTCCTTAGTCACATATTTGTGAGACATTCTTGTATCTTAAATAAAGTTGATATTTAAGACTATCAGATCTGGTTCACATATTCACAAGAGGGTAACTTGCTACAAATTTATGATTTATTCATGAGATAATGTGGAACTATGTTCAATATATTGTTGGAGGGCAGGGTTAAATTGTGAATTCGATGGTGAATGGCTGATTATCACTCATATTTTTATCTTTACCTAACCATATTCTATTAGTAGTGACTACAAAAAATTAGAGTATAGAGATAATATACTCTATAGTCAGTTTATTATTTATACTCTATACTCTAATTTTTTATCATAATTTTTGCTATACTCAGTTTATTATGTTATCTAGTTATTCTTTACCACACACTTCTTTTAAACGAACAATAAATTGATTTCCTATGAGAAATAATGACATGAAATAAACTTCTTTTAAATAATTCACAATGAACAAATTGAATAAATACAACATAGACACATGGTCATTTCAACCATATTTCCAAGTCACCCAAAAATACCCATTTCACAAATTTTGATAACATATCAACCTTGTATCACATGTGCAAATGGAATAATTGTGTGGAGTCAAAATTAGTGAAAGAAAAGAACCCCATTTTCTTAGTAAAATATTTGTAGATATACATAGAATTTCCAAGAAAACCAACATGAAATGCAAACAACTATTATCATAACTAAAGAAGCACAAATACATACATTGAAATCACAAATAAACTATCTTAAAAATTATCTATCCTTCATTTCCAACCTCTCATTCCAATCTTTTGACTACCATAACTCCACTTCGACCAATAGCTTGCATAAATGACTAGAAATTTTGATAAACCACCACATATGTATTTGGGGAACTTACATTAATCCTATAGGTGACATGTTGGACCAGCATTAAATTTGGTCTTGGATCCCCTCAATGTATTGGTTCTAATTCACTAAAAGTTGGGGAAATATCTCAACCTTGATCCCAATAGTTTTAATTCCACCAACACTTTATTCAATCTTATAAATAAAATAAACATTAAATTTGATAATTATTTATTATTAAAAATTTTAGTTATTAAAACCATATAGAAGGAATCACATGTTTATTTTACTTGGTTTTATAAATGGCACCAAGAACATAATAGTTTATTCCTAACAAGCCTCAAAACATAAAAATGTGCATTTATAGACTTTAGGGTTTAAGCAAGGTTTTATACCTACTTGTACATTCTATATTGAAATGGAATGAATTATTAATAATTAATTAATATAAAAATCATTTATAGGATCATAGAAACCCTTTTAAATCCACCTAGGACTTATTTTAATCCATGCACCTATAAGATGGAGATAGTGTATGATTTTTTGCAAGAAACCCTTGTAAATTTCACACTCAAGTCTGCAGGCTTGTGGATTAAATAAACATGATTTGTTAGTTATTGGTGCATTTTTATACCATGATGGAGTGTCATATGATCATCAAAAATCCCTCCTAAGCTTTTTGTGGACCATACACTTGTAGAATAAGACTAGGTCATAGTAAGAGGCCTCTAACTATGAGCAATGGACTTGAACTCTCTATAAAATGGTTCTTATTGGGCCTCATATTTTTTTAAGTAAAATATTTACACCAAAATATATGTAGGTAAATAATTGGGTGTGATTATTATCTTTTTGGAATCTTGGCACCAGCTTGAGGGATCAACACTTACCTTATGCCAACTAGCAAGTGGCTAACTAATTCTAGGATTTTTGAAGCATCTTTTATGATTCGGTGATATGTGTTCACTCTAGTGTGAAGCTTAAAATATGATGGATCTAGAGAGAATGATCATCAAGGCTCCATATCAACACTTTTAATGTGTATTCCACCCTGGTAGAGTTGCTCTAGAATCCTATATAAAGAGCTTGAACCAATGAAGTAAAGAGATGTGAAATTTGTGCAATGAAGATCTAGTGGATTGAATATGATCTTTATGAATTGTTTGTAGCCATTATACTTAGGGATAGAATTTACACCATTAAGGCTCTATTTTTAATCACCCAAGCTCACCTATGAGGTTTTGGTTCATTAGATAGTTTGAACTAGGCATACTCTATTTTAAATGCCATGAACTGTATACTCTATTTTTAAATTTAATGAATGATGAAGGTTGTTGTACCTATATAATTTTTTTAGTTTATATGTATTTTTAATTGATATTTGAATTCAAATGATTATAATAATGTAATTTCAATACATTTGTGTTAAGAATTTTGTTTATGATCTTACAGCTACATCGTTAATGGAGTTTCTATAATAGATAATGGCATCATCATAGGATATGAGTATATATACTATGCCAATCATTCTTCTCCTTTATATAAACACAAGCCTATAATGAATACATAGAAGTCAAAGCCACCCTTTTATCCTTCAAACATTAATATGATGCTAAGATTAGTTTAAACAAAGGCTTACACCCATATGACTCTATGATTAATCCATCATAAGTCATGCACCTATTGACCAATAGGCTTAGTCCATGAAAGGCTCACACCTATGGATCTACTTGAAGTCTTATTTTAAATAACCAAGTCATATATCTGATTTCTTACACCATGGCACAACTATCCCAATATGAGCTTCGTTTCCTTCTCAAATATACTCAGATGAGCACATAAGGCCTATGCCTTATGTGAATTGATGTTGGCATAGTGGAGTGTAAAATTTTGAGTTTAGAGGATAATATCATGTTTTTACCTAGGTGTAATAAGACTAGAAATAACTAAGAAAACTTTGTGTACCCCTAATCTACACAATTTTGGTTTCACTATTGGTACCCATATTGATTTTTGTTGTTACAATGGTACAATAGAATGATGTATCGACTCTCCCTGGAAAACATCAAGTGCTAGTTGAAATAGGTGGAAGATAGTTTTGCTTTGAATATTTTAACTTGAAAAGGGGAAAAGATAAAAAATTGGATTCAGAACAACCTATATGATGCTTTATACAAAGTCTTTTTCTATGAACTACCTGAGCATGTGTACTGATGGCTAGCTACACATTTAACCCATAAAATAAGGAGCTATGGATAGCACTATGAGTGGATGAAAGAGTGAATAAAGAGGATTGAGACCCTCAATGCCACTTGGACTAGAGTAGTGGATAAATGGTGGAAAGGATTGATAAATAGCTACATACTTGAGTTTATAGTCTCAACATACTCATACCCTAAGGAAGTAGAGTACCCATTTCTGTATGACCATATAGGTATGTTTGTGAAGGAATTCAACACAAATATCAAATATATAATTGTGGATTATTGATTTGAAACTTTGGGTATGGAAGGCTAAATTCCTTTCATGTGTGATTAGTATAAATGGGGAGAAGGGAATGTGTAGGTGAAGTGTAATGGAAGGGGATGATTAGATTGACACCTGAGAGCTCATAAGATAGACTTATAAGAAGAGATGGCATAGACTGATGGAAGATATGTAACCTATAAGTGTCGAGAGAACTTGTGGAGAGTGGTAAGGTCATGGGGAAGGATCTCTAAAATTATAGCAACATGAGGATGAGAAATATAATTAAGTGATAGATCGAGCTCAACACTTAATAGGTGTATAATTCATTGGGTTCCTACAATATTTGGTGATTAAATATGCACTTGATGTGCTTGACCCATTTGAACATATGGTGTATTCTCACATGTTAGATCCCCCACTTTAATAAAGTATATAAGTAATAATTAACCCTATTGTCAACATAGATCTTAGACATTTTGTAGACTTATAGTGCAACTTTGTGATTAAACAAATCATTCCATACTAGGAGGTAAGTAAAACTACCTCTAGACCCTTGGACACTAGATCAACATAATAAAACTCAACCACAAGCATACTAGCTCATCCAATATCAATAATTCAAAGTAGGAATAAACCTATAGTAAGTGGTCTAGTGCCATAAGTATCACAACACCATAATCATCAATGCCACTAGTAGTAATGATGGGACCAACATCTAACCTAGTATCTAGAAGCATTGAAGGACCATCACAAGGGTAGAATCTAAGGGGAAAAGTGCCTAAGATCCCAACTAACCCTCACATCAAATCTACTATGAGATGGTCATGCACTTGCCATAGTATTATGGTGTAGAGAATGCCATAGAGCATGTGCTAAAATGTGAACTATAGTGGCATGTGTAAGGCATAACCTAATTGAAGTACAAGGAAACATAGTTTTTAACCACTATAATTAATCATGCCCATACCTAGTATATAAAATTTGATCTTAACCAGGCTATGGTTGACTATGATACCATGAAGGAGACATTCTTAAAGGAATTTGGCATACCAAATTTACATAGCAAAGCATCACCACACTCAAAAATATTACCCAAGGACTCCCAAAAATTGTGCACCTATATGATGAAAGGTTCAAAACTCTCATCTTGAAGCTCCCATATGATATTCACCCTTCCCATCATGCATAGTGGTTTATTGGAGGGTTTCTAGTGTCATTTTGAAGAGTCCTTTCCATGAAGACTTTTACAAACCCCCATAAAGTACTTGAAGCCACACTTAGAGATAAGGTAGTTAAAAGTGCAAATATTTGGATCAACCCATTTATGAAGGTACAAATTGTATATATGGGCTCCCAAATCCAAAATTTTACCACTATCTCATCATAAGATGCTCGAAGTGGATTATGGTACACTAGATATGAAGTAAAAGGCTATAATAGGAATAATTACCCACAAAGGAATGTGTGCACCCTACTCTTAAGCTAAAAATGATATCAAGAGGTGAATTATCTCCACAATTTCCATTTTTTAGAATGTGATAGATAAGTTAACATAACCATTTATTATTATTTGTGTAATGCCTACACCCATATCACTGTTAATTATCATGTGATTGATGAGATTTGTGAGAATATGGAAAGAGGTGAAAGGCAGACCACTACAAAAGTTGGAGGGAAGGCTAACTAAGGAAATGAAGGCTATGGTTAATAAAATCTAGGTTTTGGTACATAATAAGGTGTCATAGGGTGATGTGGAGGAAGTGGTGGTGGAAGATTTCCACCCTACTCATGTTATAAGTGTGGATTGATAGAGCATTATTAACTCAACTTCCCTACACATCCCACATGTGGGAATTATTGAGGGTCCCATAAGGTTGAAAAATGCCCTGATCTATATAAAACATTAACCCAAGGTAGGCTTGGCATATAAAAGGGTGTAATAATTATCAATCATGATATAAAATGGAGAAATGGAACCCAAAGGTATAACTAACCCACAAAAAGAAAGTCAAGGTGTAGGGGACTACTCATAGTGGATTCACCACTTAACCACCAGTTACATCAGTACCTAAGTTATACTTGGAATATGGGGATAAGGGTCACAATGAGCACATAATGTGGCCTAAACCCAAAGCTATATCTTACCTAGACCCAATGTTATAAAAATATGTATTATAGTAGGTCATGAGTGTAATCCAAAACTTGCAAGGGGAGTTCTAATTAGATTGGGATCTTGAAGCATAGGTTTATGCCTCTAAAAAGAATCAATAAAGTTAAGAAGTTGAGATACAAGAAATAATGGATATCCTACACCTCCTAAAAATAGAGGGAATGTTTCCCCCATTAAAGAAATTTATCTTGGAGAATGTGGGTCAAAAACTAGTTGAAGTTGTTATGCCACACATGAAGAGGGCATGAAAAGTATGACACAAAATGTAGAGTAGGACAAATAAATATTCATGAATGCCACTATTAATGGATGGTTTGTTTATGAATTCCTTATAGACATCGGCATCAAGGTCAATATCTTGACCAAAAATTCTAGGATAAAATACATAGGCTAGCTTTGAGGCCTTTCCCTCATGTACTTTTCATGGCCAATAAGACATGAGAACATTCAATTGGAATTTTGAAGAGAATAATTGTAGATATCATGGACACCAAATTCCATGCTCACTTTGAAGTGATCAAGTTAGTAGAATAGGATAACTATCTAGCACTTCTAGGAAGGCCATGGTGATATGAAAATAATGAAGATATATGATTCAAAAGGTACTACATGGAATTTGAAAATGGAAAGGATAGGGTGGTTATAACCCTCTCAAATGACCAAGGACCCCTTATGTTGAGATATTAGACATAAAATATGAGTTCAACCATATCTACAACATCATAACACATGGAACCAAGACTCTAAACCCCCAATGATAAACGAGTCCTCTCTTTGGAAGATGGAAAATCAACATTAGACACCATCAATGTTGCTTATGATCAATGAGTTTAGGAAGCATATGATACCATTGGTCAAATATTTTACTTGGTGTGCACAAAGGCACCAAAACTAGTGAAGAGAGGTTAGGTCTAGATTTATCATGCTTCTAGACAATGGGATACTTATACCAAGAATAAGGGAAAGAGAGTGTTTCACCTTATTTAAGGTAAAATTATGGTGTTCCTAAGATATAAAGGGAGAAATCTAGTGGAAGACTATGTTTGCGACCTCAAATGATGCATCCCAAAAGAGGTGGATAGAATGGGTGCACTAGTGTATATATTAAATATCACTACCACTTACTGATAGGTAGCAAAAAATCCTAGATTACCAACTTGGAAAGATGTGAAGGTATCCATTTCTACTAGATTTAGAAAGAGTAATGAGGACATGGGCATCTCAACCTACTCTAGAAACTCTAACCCCATAGCACATGTGTGCCTTTATTAATAAACATGGACTATCTATGCAAAAAATTCCCTAAGGTACTTATAGGTGCACACCTTCTATAGGATCTTAAAGACTTGGGTGCGAGCATGGTATATTATCAATGTGATGTGCTATGAGATAGATTATTGGGATGCACTAAAGGAGTAGTTTGTGTACACCTTCTCCTTTTCTTTGCAAAATCATGAATTGATATAACCACTATAGGTAATTCAAAGGTCAATGTTTGATGACACTACAATACTAGAGGAGTGCCTAAAAGACATGTTTAGGGAAAAAGGGTTGGTGATCCTAACTTTGTTTAAAGAATAAAACCTCAAAATTTACTCTATTGATGAAGATCATGAAACATGAAGGGCATGCAAATGGAAGAATTTGATAGGCAAAAGAAAGCTAGTGTGCCAAGTTAAAGATAAATCCATAGAAGAAGATGACCCTACCCACCTTTAGATAAAAATAATTAAGGGTAGAAGACTTGTTCAGGATTCACATCAAGAGAAGAATGAACCCTAATATGTTCTACTCAAGACTACTAATGTAGATGTCAGCTTACAAAATGAACCAAAGATTACTACTCTAGGTACATATTAGTCTGACACAGAGTTAACACGTATTCTTGATCTTTTGAAATAATTCAAAAACTTGTTCCCTTAAAATTATATAAATATGAAAGGCACACACCCATCCCTTGGTAAGATGATCATCAAACTAGTCAATGGTATAAGACCTATCTAGATGTGACCTTATAAGATGAACCACAACCTTCATGCCATGCTCAAGATGAAGATAGAAGGAATGATAATTGTAGGCATCATCTAACTTATATAGGAATATGAATGGGTTATCCCCATGGTTATCAGTATAAATAAGTATGGACACATTTAGATTTGTGTCAACTATAAATTATTGAATGTTTCTAGTGTAATCAACCCATTTCCAACTCTATTCACCAATGAAGTCCTGAATTACATCACATGTTATGAAATATACACTTTAATTGATGGGTTCCTAGGATACCATCAAGTTTAGATCAAGGAGGAAAAAAATCCCAGAACTACCTTTATGATAGAATGGGGTTGTTTTGCATATAATGTGACTCCCTTTGGATTGAATAATGTGCCAACTATATTCTCCTAAGTGGTGATCAATACTTTCAATGAATTCATTCATAAATTCCTCTAAGTATACCTAGATGACTAGACATTGTATGGGTTAGTGAAGGATCATTATGACAACTTACACCTTATGTTTGAAAGGTACAAGTAGTTGTAGATATCTATAAACTGAAATAAGTGCATTTTAACAACACAATTTGTCATTTTTATCAAGCACATCATCTACAAATATGGTTTGCTCATTGATATAATGAATATCGCAATCATCCTTTAGCTCCAATCACCATGAATTTAAAAGGATGTTCATACCTTTCTTGTCCATTGTGGGTACTAAAGAAAATTCATAAAGAAATATGACAAGATGTAGTGATACTATAATAACACTTGTGAAAGGATGGCCCATTCTATTGGGGTGTAGTATAGGAAAAAGCATTTGAAACCTTAAATCTCAAATTAGCTAGCGTACCGATATTATAATTTCTCTATTGGATGAATCCCTTCCATATCTATGTCAATGAATTTGGTACTGTGATCTATTCTATTCTATCACAACCACCCAAAGGTAAAATGGACCATCCCATTTCTTTTGTAAGTAGAAAACTAACTAAGGTAGAATAGAACTATACCACAATTGAGCATGAGGCACTTACCATGGTCTACGCCTTATAGAATTTTTAGAAATATTTTTTGGTGACCCCCTTCATCTTTTTCAATGATCATGAGGTGCTTAAGTACTTGGTGAAAAAGCCCATTCTCCATGGGAACATTTTTCAATGGATATTTTTATTTTAATATTTCCAATTCTCTATTGTATTAAATCCTAAGAAATAAAACTTAGGCCCATACCATCTATCCCACATCAACTCTGGTAATGTGACAATGCCTATTAAAGATGATATGTTTAATGAATAAATTTATAGGATCCAATGTATCCCTAAGGACTTAATAGATATTATCGCATTTCTAACATCTAGATCTCCTCCCCAAACTATGATGACTAAGGAGAAGAAATATCTTGTAGTTCATGCTGCCCCCTTTCAACTCATTGGTGGTGAACTATACAAGTTAAGCCAAGATGAGGTCCTCTATAAATGTGTCCTAGAGTAATAATGTGCCTTAGTCTTATAAGAGAAACATGAAGGTATTTTTGGAGGCCATTGCATTGGAGACATTATAACACACAATGTTCTACAATCAGGGTTGTGGTGGCTAACTTTGTTCTAAGATAAAAAAAGAGTGCACCAAAGCATGTGACATATACTAGTGTACTAGAAAACCAAACCATTGGGATGATATTCCTCTCATTCCCATCCTTTCCTAGGTACCATTTGAAAAAAAGGCCATTGAATTTATTGGGCATATTACTCTTGCTATAAAGTGCACATGCACATGATACATTCTAGTGGTCATAAATTACTTCACCAAGTAGGTAGAGGCAATGCCAATAAAATATTATACATATACCAACACATCAAGGTTTATCTAGGAGAATTTAATCAGTCACTATGGATTCCTACTTAGCTTGATTAGTGATCATGGCATGCACTTCATCAATTAAACCATTCAAATCCTATTGATTGAATATATGTTGATGCACCATAAAATGACACCATATCACCCCAAAGTAAATGGAAAAGTTGAGTCTTTAAATAATATATTGGGAATGTGCCTCATAAAGACATGTAATATTGGTTGTAGAGATTGAGATGACCATGTGTCAGTAGTATTATGTTCCTATCACACTATGTACAAGTGCCTAAAAAAGGCTACACCATTCGGACTAGTATTTAGCATAGAGGTTATTATACCTTTTAAATTTCTAGTACCCTCACTACAAATCATACATATTGGTCATTTAGATGTCCAAGAGTATTTGAGCATAATATTGGAAGACTTAAAGCACTTGGATGATATACATTCCCAAGCAAAATGGAACCAACACATATACAAGGTGTGGCAAAAGCTATGGCATGATAATCACATCAATCACAAATTTTTAATTGAAGGTGCACTACTCCTATTATATGACTCAAAGTAACTCAAGCACCCAAGAAAATTATAGATAAGGTGGATATGACCTTATATCATCAATATTATATAGGATAGTACATACAAACTGCGCATGTTGATGGGTGAAATGCTTCTTAGGCATTTCAATGGCAATAGATTAAAGCCCTATAGTTACTAGGATGGCACTTTCACCATTAAACATTGAATTCTCAATCAAAATTTGGTTGCTTTGAGTTGACCATAATAAAATTTATTAAAATCCAAATATTTCCTTATGTTTTTTGTGTTTGTGTTAAGTGAATAAGAATGATGTTTTTAAGCCCGTATAAACATTTTTATAGTTTTACACACATAAATCTTGTCAAGTGTATCGAGTATGGATGATTTATAAGCACCTAAGGCTAGACACCTATGTCTCTAAGTTCATGAAGTTTTCCAGATTTAGAAAGATATGAATAGAAATTGATAAAGGGAAGTGCATAAGATTCTAGTTTATAAGAAACCAAGTAGATAGAATGAATCAATGGAGGATCAATGAAAGAATTTATATAGGGTAGGGAAGGCCAAAGTAAGAAACATGGATGCGTAGATAAATTGACAAAGAGAACTATGCTTGTAAGGAAGTGTAACACTAAGGAGAGATGAAACTAAGGAGGTTAAATCACATGTATGTGAAGTGCTACACTAAGGTTACCATAATAATGGTGAAGTTCACACCAAGGTGAAAAAAGTGCAAGATAAAGATCATCGATATAGATAAAACCCACCCAATAGTTGGTGAGAAGTGACTATTTGAATCACCATTCACTTCACCAAATAAACCATTAAAAACATTTAATACTATGAAAATAGAGGAATAAATATCCAAAATAAATGAGAATGTGGTGGCAGATTTTAATGGATTTCATGGGTTTGGAAAATTTCAATAAATCCACACACCACCCTTACATTAATCATGAACCATTAATAAGGTATCTAAAATTAAGGTATAAAGGAGTGAATGAAAAATTTTGATAGGTTACAAACCTTGAGATAATTTGAACTTAAACATAAAGCTAAACCAAAGCCAAAACTAATCAAACTAGAATAGAACTACCATAGTGAAAACTAGAGCATTCATAGACCCCCAAGTGATAATGGTTAAACCATGATAGAATTGCATTCCACATTGAATTATAAAGGAGGTAAGTGGAGAGGAATTGTGATAGAAACTAGGTACAAGAAATTATATAGAATATTGAGGCTATTATTAACAACATCAAAAGCTTGAGATCCAAATACACAGTTATAGATCCCATGAATGTGAAGAAGTGCCAAGCAAGATTAAGGACTTAAAATATATCAATTGATCATGCTTTAACAACAACCAACTTAAAATGGGCAATAAATGGTTAAGTACAAGTCCATTTTAGGTGTAGAAGGATAACAAGAAGGCATGAATGGTGGAAGAAGTAGTTATCATGAAATGAAAAGTGAAACTAGTAGGAGTCAGTGTTGCATTGGTTAACCTAGAAGTAAGTGTAAATATTGATTATAGAGAGATGTAGTTCCCCTTAGAGGTCATAGTGTGGTATAAATGGGTATCCTTCACACACATGGACACATTTAAGTATTACAACCATCAGCTACCTAAAAATGCATAGGAACTCAACTAGGATTAGATGGTTGATATAGGGAAGAAGACTAACATGGTTGCAACACTCTTTGACATCTCCATTTAATACAAATTAAAGAAAACATGTACAACCCAATTATATGAGTTGTCAAGTTTTAAAAAACTATAGGAATTGATATAATTACTACTTTCATGCATCCACAGTGACCATTTTTTATTTCACAAGGAGGTACATGTGGATCTCAATGTGCCTTATCAGTAGGATCATATACCTCTTAGGTATAATGGTAGACATTTTATAGATGATGGAGGATGAAGTAAAGGTTGAGAGGGTCATGAAGCTCCTGGGCTATTACAATTTAGGGTTCATATTCCCTATCAAGGATATCTAGGACCCCATTGCGAGGGCCATGACATGCCTAGTTAGCTCCAAACTATGCCCCGATAGATAATGGTTTAATATTAACAAAACCTACTTATTCATTACCCATCACATGGTGTTAGGGGTAAATTTCAACATCTCTAAATTTATGGCTGAAGAGATTGTTAAGAATTTGTTAGAGTGTCACAAGGCACGAAAGACCTTTAAGTGGGGATCCATGCTAATATTGATAGTGATGGAAGATATTTGTGTGCCACATGGTGATGATGATAACCTTTAGGTATTCCTACCCCATAATGAGTCCCCTATGATGAAGTATCAAGACTTCATCTACCCACTTAACTTTTCATAAAAATACAAAACAAGGGTATAAGGGTCATGAAACTATAATATCAAGGCCTTTAAGATTGAATGTCACATCCATTAGGAGCTCTAGTATCATATGGTAGGAATGGTGAACTTCTCTATAATGAAACATTTCTTTCTAGTGTGCATGATGCTCATAGATGGGAACTTATCTAGATAGCTAAAGTTGCCTTATGCATTTTCTACCAAGAAATTCATGGTGGATCCTAAGGAGGACTCCTAACACATAGTATCTAGAGATCACCATTAATACCATGGATCAAAATAAGAGAAAGTTGATGCACCAATATGTGTGACCTAAATATAAGGCCAAAAATGATAAAGATAATGACTCTAATAATATGGACCTCTAACCCCTCAAGAGTAAGATAATAATTGGACACATATTTTACCTCTATTATGAGATGAATCCATGAAATAAGGGAACCAATTTTGAAAAAGATGATGATTACCCCCTCTTAATTAGTGATGAAGGGAATCTAGCACTAAATATGTAGGAGAAAACCCCTAGAAGAAGTATGGGGAGAAACTTGAAGATATCATAGAGTGCATCAAGTCAACACTTATCTCTAGAGAAAAACTACTCCTCCATCTCCTAAGTAGTGCTTAACCTTTGCACTAGAGACTAATTTCTATATCAATAAGTAGAAAAAGAAGTCTAATGGATCAGTTGTGTTCTCAACTATAACTCTGGTGGAAATGGAGAAAGAGGATACCCTCACACCCAACATAGAGGAGGAGATAGAAGATGAAAGTGCAGGGAAATATATCCTACCTACATGAAGAAGATGAGGAAGAGGAGATCAGCATTAAAGATTTATAAGAGGCCCTACAAAATGGAAAAACCACCATGCTTGAAGAATCAAAGGAGATGTAAAGCTCCTCATATAGTTAAAAACCCTCCACACTGACTCCATAAATAGAAGAGGAGAAGAAAAGGGTGTCGAATAAAATGGGCCTAAGTGACACAAACATTGAGAAGGAACTAAAACTTGAAGAGAAGTATAGACTGGCTTAGGATAAGGAATCAACCAAGGTATATAAGTCTAAGAAGGTTCTTATAAGTTTAAGGCTACTCATTGAAGTAGCCAAAAAAACACCTAACACCCCACCATAAAGGTAGAAGAATCTATACAAGATGCATGCTTGAGAAGTGTAAGGGCACCTAAAGAAAAACAAGATGATATTGACACCTTAGTACATCAAAAAGAGATAACATTGGAACCCCAATAAAAATAAGGTAACACTAGTGCTAAGGGAATTAACTTGGAGGTAAACATTGAGACACCTTAGGAAGAATAAGTAGCTGAAGGGGAAAAGTTCAAGGAATAAAACATTAAGGATTAAGCAAATGAGTCCTCTAAGGAAAGTGTCAAAGAAAGTTGTGGCACCAGTGAAGAGGAGGAAGAAAAAATGGAGATGGCCATTATCAAGAAGGATGATGTTGAGATAAGCATAAGGGAGAAGGTGTATAAGGGGTGGAAGGATGAAGAATTGTACATGGTTGACACTATGCCCACCAATCTACCATAATAAAAATTCATAAACAACTTGCATTTATGTTTGATCACTATATTGATGAGCCTCACTTTGAGGTGCCTAGAAAGGATATTTTGGGTACAAAATAGCCTAAGGAGGGGTATGACTCGCTCCTCATAAACCCTCATACTGTGAACCCAGTGTGATCTATGAATGTGCTGATTAGGTTGACCACCAAGGTTGCATGTCAAAATATAATCAATAATATTAGGGTGATAAAATATAATCAACTCCATAAAGAAACTTTAGAATATAATCAATAATGGTAGGGTGAGAAAATGGAAGTAACTCCATAAAGAATCCCAGGAAGAAGTGCAAGCCACTAAGTTCAAGTTGTAATAACTTTATGAGTTTATATAGATGATTGAAGCATCTATTTTGGTCAACATCAATACTTTGAACCTCTTTCAAGTTGATAAAATTTATATACTAGTGGAGTAGATGTTCCCAAGGTTAAAATTAGAACTAACACAAGAAAAAGAAGAATATCCCTACATCATGCTATAAAAGTAACTTATTTCTAAGCTTGAGGAGGTGTAAGACCTCTTTATAAAACTATAGGAGGGTGTAAATGTAGATGATGACATCATTTTGAGCTTCTCAAACTAATAATCAATTATATACATCTACCTCAAGCAGGTGGAAGAGGAAAAGGAGAAGCTGATGGCACATGTTTACTTAGCAAGTAAGTCAGAGTGGGTGAAAATAATGGGGAAAGTTAATGCACTAAGCACCCAAATCAAATACCAAGATTATAACTTGGAATCACTCTTCCATACTCTACAGACCAAGGCTTATCAATAAGTATCAATCCTAGATGGGAGTGTGAATAAGGCTAAGGCAAATGTAGAGGCCTTCTAAAAGGAGCTAGAAAAGACTGATGTATTTTCACTTAGTTTTACCTACACAAAAAATAGATAAAACCATTGAAGAAATAAATCTCACCATAAATGGATTTGAAGACTTCAATGTTGAGCTTAAGGAGAGTGTGCCCAGGTTTTATGCACCAAATACCTTGATATCCTAATTCAAGGATGTAATATAAATTTTGTATGGGGTAATGTTAGGCCCCTTGTTTTGGTAAGTATATGATTCATTATATCATGACATCCACATCGGTGTAAGGTAATCATTTTTCATGATGATTGTCTTTTTGGAATTGTGGCACTAAATGAAGGGATAAACACATACCTTATGCAATCTTGAAGGTGGCTAACCAATTCTAGGATTTCTGGAGCATCTTTGATGATTGGGAAATACATGGTGAATATATCATGAAGTTAAAAATATGATGGAGATAATGATAATTATCACCAAGGATCCAAATTGGAACTTCATATGTGCATTCCACCCTGATAGAGATGCTCCAAAAGTCTATATAAAGACCTCAACAGTGATGCAAATTGACACAAAATTGGTGTAGTGAAGCTTGAGTAGATTGAAGGTGATCTATATGTATTGTTATGGTAGCCATTAGACTTGAGGATAGCATGGATTCCATTAAGACTCCATTTGTAAGCACCCAAGCTCACCTATGAGCTTATGGTTCATTAGATAGTTTGTGCTAGGCATATAATATTTTAATCACCATGAACTATATAATCTATTTTTAAATTTAATGAATGATGAAGGTTGTTGCACCTATACAATGTTTTTTGTTTATGCATATTTATAATTGATATTTGAATTCATAATGATTATAACATAATTTTAATAGATTTATGTTAAGAATGTTGTTTATGAGCTTATGGTTACATCATTAATGGAGTCTTTGTAGTAGATGATGACATCATCATAAATTTTTAGAGGATATGATTATAGATCATCTACTAAGTGTTCCTCTCCTTGGTATTATCATGAGCCTATAATGAATACTTAGAAGTGAAAGGTGTCCTTTGACCCTTCAAGCACTGATATGATGTTAGGCTTAGTTTAATTAATGGCTTGTGCCCATATCACTCTAATATTAATCTATCAAAAGGATTTCACCTATTGACCACTAAGGCTTAGTTCATTAAAGGCTTACACCTATGGATCTACTTGAATCCTTATTTTAATTAATCAAGTCTTGTATCTAATGTCTTGCACCATGACATAGCTTTCCCAATGTGGGCCTTGGTTCTTTCTCAACTATACTCCAAGTGAGTGCATAAGGCATGTGCCTTATGTAAATTGATTTCGATACCTCTGAGTATAAAATTTTGAGCATAAAGAGACCATCCCATGTTTGTGCTTGGGTGTAATAAGCCCAAAATTGACTAAGACAACTTTGTGTACCCATTTCTACGATTGTTCCTTAGAACTATTATATCATTTCAATCTTACTGTTATCCATTTTATGGTTACTACATGACCATGGTGATGTTTCTTAGCATTTTTAACTTTTGTATGTTTTATATGCTTCAAATTATCCTAATAATGTATTAAAAACAAGAAATGTACAATGCTGATACAATCATGAAAACATTCTATAACCAATTTACGGGCTTTGTGAATTTGAAACTTAGATCCTCCAACCTTGAAGACAATGGAGATAACATCAAAATATGTTATAACTTGGTTTAGTGTCTTTTAAAAGAAACATCTCTTCATTTAAATATTGAATAATGTCATTAGATCTTCAAAAAAATCTTGTTATTTCTACCTTTTTCTCTTGAAAAAGGACCCGTAGAATTCTATAACACCTATAATCACATTATTTAGCTTGTTTTCAAAGGACATAAACATTTTTTAATGTTTTATAATGCCCTAAAATAATATGGATCCTCCTAAAAGTTTTAAAAACCTATAATGTGCTTGAAAGCTCAACTTTTTAATTTTTAACCTCATGAGTTCTTCAAACATGATGACAATCTATTAAAATAGTGAAAACTATCCTAAATTTAAGCTTTATGATAGGCAACAACTTGATCATGTTTTGATACACTCTTTCACATTAGGAGATGAGGATTCCATTAATTTAAATCATAGAGGGAAAACCACCAAGTCAAATGCATTCCTTGACCATCTGTATGGATTAGATAGCTTGTGAAGAGTCTTCAAACATCAAAATGACTTTTTGAAACCTTAAGAATGATTTACACTCTCTAAAATGAATTTAATGAGTGAATTAAGACCACTGTACCCCTTTATGAACTCATAATTACTTTTTAGGACTTTTTGATGTATTTTTGATCTTATGAGTGCTCTTAAGACCCTTTTTGCTAGATTTCCTATTATAATGTAATGAGAGATACCTCTACAATAGTAACATGGTATTGAAAAATTAATATAGACTCTTTTGATGCATCTTACCCTTGAAATCACTTCATGTTTCTAATCCTCAAATAAGTCTACATTAGGCTATCATGAACTTATGACTAACCTATTAGGCATTCCAAGGAGATTTTGCATTGAGAGGTATTTTGAGTGCTTCTAGACATGAAAATGATATTTAAAAATATTAATATGACCTCATATAGGACACTTGATACAATATTATATTGAAAAACCATGCAAATAGACCATTTATAAGGCTAATACCAACATATGACCTCAAAATGCTTAATGGACCATTAATGAAGAAATAAGCTACTTAGGAAATTTGAATAATTATTTGGAATACATGTCTATAGGCCAAAATATTCATTTTTAAGGTACTTATAAATTCATACTCAGATATTGTTGGCAAAGAATGACCCTCTCCCAACATGTCAAGTGTCAAGAGACCAAGGGTGGCTATAATAGTCAAAATTCTAACAATATTTATGGGCTACTTTCCTACTAAGTAGGGATATAAAAGCTTTAATAATCCATTGGGCATAGGAGTCACATAGGCTTCACTACAACTCATCCTATAAATGAAATAATAGTTGCATCATGTTGGACCAGCCTTTGAGTGAACTAAAAATTTACTCCAACATAAAAAGATAAGCACAAAATAATAACAATTGTGCAACAGGACTTAAAAGAATGCTAAAAAATATACACTATTTAGAAATCACTGTGAAAATCACTTGGATAAAGGAAAATAATTAACACACTATGCAAAATATCTCAAAACAAATATTGAGGTATATCCCATTAATTAGGATAGGCAACACATCTCCATTCAACCTTGATCAAACCTAAAAACCCAATTGTCTTTCTTGCTCTTTGTAAGCACATCATCACATGGTTGATAGGGGTGACTGAAATTTTGAATTTTGGATTGACAAAAAAACTTAACATTTATTAATAATGTGTCCTTATTAATGATCATTAGCCCATTATCTCTCTCATTGATCACGAAGTTCGTTTTCTTACTTTCCAACTAATCATCCAGGTCAAAAGTACTCTCTAGATTGACAATGTCCTTTGGGAACTCATTAGCATTTAGTTATGTACCTTGATCCTCATCTACACTTTATAAATTTAACTAATATTAAAAAAATAGATTCTTCTTAAAATAAATGAGTAGTTTGGAGATCATTTTCAAGATTTTTCCAACCTACCTAATTGTATGTGGCACTAGGCTTTACCATTGATTTTACAAACTAATATTTATCTTGTATGATCTATTTGGGCCTATCAAACTGAGATATGTCTATTGTAACTCTATTAGTATCCCTATGTTTCTCATTATATTCCATTGGCTTACTAAAAAATTCAAATTCGTAAATGATATCAAAACATTGCTACCATGCCTCATCAATATCTTCTCAAGGATCCAAATATTTATTAAAATTCTTTTGAGGTTTCAAAATATTAGATACAATGGTGTTCTCCTCATGTATACAATAGGTGCTAAAATCTACTTCTTTTATATGATCATATGGGTCAAATTCATAACAATCTATTACACATTCATCAAGCAAACAATCAAAAACTTCTTCTACTGGTGTAGTGGTCTCATAGTGAGTAACATCCACTTCTTAATCAAACATAAGGTTTGGTATGATGGATTCCTCCTTAAGTATGTAAATTTTTCTCAACCTTGTGTCTTCTAAATGATCATAAATATCAATTCCATAATACTTATTTGACCATTCATCAAGTAGGATATCTATAACCTCTTGTAAATGTGTGGTAGTGTCAATAAGTGTATAACTCTCCTCTTCATCATACATGGTGAAATTAATTGGGATTTGACTTGGAGAGTATCCTTTAATGTGGTTTGCATAAATAGGCTCAACCTTGATTATTGCATTAGTTTCATACCTATTCCTAAGAAAACTATGTGACCAATCTAAGGATAGATACCCACCTATATTTATAGTGAATTCTTGAGAAAGACATATAGAAAAATAATGAGGGAGGTATATGATTGAATCATATTGGGAGATAGATAGGCTTAGGCAAACTGTAAGGTGAGACTCAAGTTTTTAATGATGGAAATGGTCTTAAAAGTTATACAATCTAGCTAGATCATTCCATTTATGATTGGAGTGGATTAATACCTAACATATTAACCACATTATTAGACATAACTATATTACTTACCCCTGAATCTATCAATGCAATTTTGTACAATATGCTTTAATGATGAGAGAAAAATAAAATGGAAGTGATATATTTACCTTACATTCTTACCCTTTAAATGGCACGAAATCATAGAAATAATTATTTAATTTTCTTTGATTTCATGACTAAGATGATTTAAAGCTTCCTTAAATTGGTCTCTTTAAGTAGGAATAGAGATAACCTCAAACATGGTCACATTTAGGTTTGTTCTCTTCATTTTCTCAACTATATTTAAGGGAATGTGTCCTCTTTTTTACTACAACTTTAGAATAACAACATCTTCCCTTTGGTGTTGGATTATTTGAAGCTGATTTACATTTTGGATAGATTGATTTTATTGTGTTTGAGGTGATCTAATAACATCTATCTCCTTAGTATCTTCATGGAGAACTTGGGAGGTGGTAATTTGACCAGCTAGGGGAGATGATTATTTTGCTATTACTCTTTTCTTAAACCTTGTGTTATAATCAATTAGGATATTTAACTTGATTAACACCTAATTGTTATTAATACTAAATAAATCATGCTCCTCCTAATTAAAAAAAAGATAGACTCAACATGCATTTATTCTTTCTCATATACTTCTCTTCCTTGTGAAGCTCATTTACTTGATTATCCTTTAGAAACTAATAGACTTTGGACCATCAAGGCTTAATTGAGCACCCAATTTGGACATATGGTTTGATTATGAGGTTTATTTCAAGGATAACACCACTCATAATCCTAAATAAATTTATTTTTCATGGGTACAATGGCTTTTGAAGTGTTGAAAGCATTGGGATTTTAATTGTTATAGGACCTATAATGTGCGATTAGGCCTTGAGGTTATAGATTGCCTTGGTAAGGATAACTATGAGGATAATAAGGTTGATTTTAATGTTGATATGATCTAATATGTTGAGTTTTATACATATTTAAGGCCATTAATTAATTCCCAAATATTTGTATCAATGTTTTCACTTCATGTAACGCATTGGGAGGGGTAACAAGTTGAACTGATTAGTTGTTCGTTACTAGAATGGGTGATAAAGTGGGATTAATTGGTGGAGGTTTGGGAAACAAAGGCATTGCAGGTTTTGGGGAAATATTTCCCACTTGAATCAGACTATTTTCATCCTTTATATCAATTTCATATGCATTTTGTATCATTATACCTCCTATGGACTATATCATGATAGCAGTATCTTTGTTCAAAGATCTCAAAGTAGTACAAGAATGAAGTCTGTGGAGTATGTTTCACTAAGAGTGAGATTATATCCCATGTTTTTTGGAACTTGAAGTTGAAATCCACCATATATTAATTAGGATACCTCTTGATGGTATCAAGTTGTTAAATGAGAGAGAGATGGTCACTCTTGTCTTCAAACTATTGAAAAAGTCTCTCCCAACTCATCCAAATTTTGTATTGTACTAGGTTGTATCCCTCATACCATTGAATAGCTCTTCCTAGTGATGTATATTCTATGCATACCATAGAAATTAAATGAGCTAGCCTATAACATTTTAGAATATCTATGGAAATAAATTTCCACTCTAGGGCATGATTTGAAGTTATGTAGTTAAAAAAACTAGATAGTGGAATAAGAGGTTGAGAATGTGGGTCTTTAACTATTAAAATTGATGGATGTTAAAAATATAAAAGAGGTAAACATTAAGTGAGTTGGCTAGGTGGAGAATTACTCTGTAATGGGTAGATTTCAAAAAAAACTCAAAAAAGAGGGAAAGGTAAGGCAAAAAAGAAGGTCTTGTTTTCTCAAAGGGTCACTTCCAAGGTTTTTTTGTTAGTGTATGAGTATTTACAAAACTAATGCTTGTCATTTTTAGCCATTGCACACTTACAAAAAAACATAGTTAAGTAGTTTGGGGAAGATAGGTATAGGAAATTTAGTGGTCTCAACTAAAGATTTCTCTCTTTGGAGTTGATATTACACACCCTTAGTTGAGAGATTAAAACTTGGACCAGGAAGGTATCTAGAGTAACCAAAACACACACTTATAATACTATACTAGAGGGAGACACTCCTACATACCTTAGAATATCAATGCAGTCTAAACTAATTGCTTAAAATTAGTGAAATTTGCTAACTTTCAATAGATTTTAAACATATATGATTAGTATACATAAATGATAAAAATAAGTATTATTCATATATTTTTCAAATTACTAAATTGACATAGATAAAGAAGCTAAAATCTTAACATAGAAAAGGGAGGAGAAATAACCAATGCAATTACATGACAATCAATAACTTTATTTCTTCCTATGTTGATCAAAACTCCCACACTTAAAATGAGGTTTTTACATGTATTTAAAGACTTTGGAAATGGGTCACCTCATCCTCCAATTTTATTAAAGCTTTCGATTACATCTTGAAATAAATAGAACTTAAGTTCTAATTTAATGAAAAACATGTATATGTTGGAAAAACACTTTAATTAATTATAACATGTATGCATGAAGAATAATTAGTTGTAGCTAGTTTGAATAAATAATTAATAAAAAATTCCAAAAAAATTGGTATTAAAATAACTATGGTTTGCTCACAATTGGAGTTTGTGTAGTTGAATTATTAAATGGAGGCAGTGTTGAAACTGGTGAATTGATTGAACTAGTAGATGGGGTAGATTTAAACTTCTTATTAGCCTAAAACTCTTGGTAATGTTTATAACCAAAAGTTTATTGTGATATTATTATGTTCATATACAAAAGAGGTGGTTTTTCACCCAATTAACCTATGTTACTAATGTTTCATGTTCAGCTTTTGTGGCTCTAAAGCCTATCAAGAAGATATCCACTTTTATGGATTTCCTCCTTGAAATACTCAAATTAGCCTCTATCTCTTAAAAATTTATCCCCTATAAAATTTTCTTGAAGTTGACTAAGGTTTACTAAAGTAGTTGATCAAAATATACCTCACCACCAACTTTCTACTACCATCTTGCACATTCACCAACTCTAATTCATTCAAAATTTGTCTTGCTTGCTTCTCATGTTCAGTTATTCTTGAGACTAAGGCCTCAATAGATGTCATCCAATACCTTTATTATTGGGTTTAAATGAGCAATAAATTTAATGTATTTTACACCTTCAAGGGTGATGTTAAGTTTTTTCTTATTTGGGGTGTATAAAATTAAAAAAATTAGCTTGTTCTCATCTTCTTACAAAGTTTTAAACAATTTATCCATTTCAATTAAATGAAGGTAAAATTATGTCCTTAAAGAACTAATAGTTTTTAATATATCATATATATTTAAGGCTGCATTTTTAAAATATTATTCGATCTTAGAAGGAATATAGATGCCCTATTATTGATCTATGATATTTTCTAATTCTTGCTCTAGCTCCTTTCCTGCCTACTCAATACCCTCATGTATTTATATCAAGGCTATAGTATAGGTCTCCATATAGGACATAAATTCCTCAATGTAAAGGTACTTACCCATTCTTCTATCTTATCTCTTGGAAATACAAAAAACTTCTTCTCTTTATTATATAATCAAACCTTTCTTAATTTTGTCTTCTATTTTTCTTTCTTTACCCTTGGCACAGAGCCAATAGACTTGTCAAATAATTAACTCATAGTGGGTAGCTTAGTAATATTTAGTTCTATCCTCTTATAAATTTAATCTCTTAGTTCCATGGAATAATTTGGAAGTGATAATTGTGTTAGGTTTATTAGTTTTTCCTCTTTTTTGGTATCTTTTGAAGGTTTAGTCTCAAGTTTTGGACTTGGCATAGAAGGCCATATTTTTTTTGACCAGTCTACATTTCCAAGGTGTGGCATTGGATGGATAGTGTAGAAATAATTTTTCATTATAGTTTTCCTAGTGTCTACCAATTTTTTGGTCTTAACTAATCTTTACTAATGCGTGGGTGCATTAAAATAAGTAGAGGATGTGAAAAATGGTGTGATGGTTATAGTGGTAGTAGAGGTGGTAACCAAAGGAATGGTTGTAGAAATGGGTAGGGAGATAGTTCTAGATGAAGTTAGTGACACATTAAGGAAAGAATTAAAAAATGGAAATGTGGTAATAGAATGGTAGTCTAAGAGAGTAGTGAGAAGAAAACCCTTATTTGATGTGTCACTCCCAAGGGGTCCCTTTCCTTTGAGTTATTTTAGGCTCAAGACTTTATCTATTGAAAAAACAATCACTAGGGGGTGAATTAATGTCCTTAATATTATTTTATGTTCACTTTATCTTTCATTAATTACCATTCATCAATAAATATCAATATAATGTACATAAGCATGAATAAAGCATTAATCAACCAAAGTAATGCATAAATAACTATAACACATCATATAAGTGGAAACCCTCATGGGGGATAAAGTCCATTGAAACAAAGTTTGGAAAAATAGTAATATAAATAAATGAATAAATATTTATCTGATCACCAACCCATCAAAGAGAACCAACCTTTATTTCACCAAGCACCCACTTTTATTTATCAAGCACTAACTTGTTAAGAGGCACTAACCCCCTATTAATCAAGCACCCACTCAATCAAAATTATGATGACTCAACACCCACTAAACCACCAATGATTTTTCCACATTATCTTATATGCTTATAAACCCATGATTATGTTATTATTATACTCTCTCTATATATTCTTCTTTTTATGACATCAATGTCATACTCAATATTCTATCTATTCTCTACACATTAGCTACCTCATCATGACCTTATCAATAAATTCAATCCTCCAATACACCTATACTCATATGTGACAATCTCATATAATTTTAATCTGATCCTCTTCTCATTAATGCTATCTTATTCAAAATCTTCCCTCATGATCTACTCCTTGACACTCACGATCGCATTCAAAACTACCTCTCACCTGAACAAATCTATCATTGCTTAATAAGCCCTCTATCACCTTGATTAGTTAATAAAAGAATTTATATTAATATGCATACCTATTATTATATATTCATTATAACCCTATAAAATTTTACATAACCTCATCCTCCTCCTCCTCTTTGTGCTCTTTTATTCACTTTCATACACATTTTTTTAACTCACCTAAATAGGTCTAATTAGCCTTGCTTTTATACAAGTCACTTGATCTAAAACACATTGGTCATACACAAAAACTTTAATAATTTAATTACCATTAAAATATATCATATAACAATTTCCAATCATTAATCAAAAAATATATTAGGTTATCCATATATTAATAGACCAATTTCTCTTTTACGCCTTAAGGAGACGTAATTCATTCAAGCCTTCATAAGAGTATGTTACACTTTGTATTGATTTAAATGATTAAAAACTCCACATATAGTAGGAAAATATCAAATAATAATCAATTATACCTTATCCAACTTCACTTTATGTCCACAACACCTTTTAGGTCTAGCCACCACTTGAACCCCTTCTCAAAACATTATTCATACTAGGCATATGCATACACATAAAATTTGTTTTGAAAACTGAAGCATAAACACAATTTTATCAAAAAAATATGTAAATAATTAATATATTAAGAAACATCATGACCTCAATGTCATCACAAACTTCATCAGATGCTTCAACTCAAGGTATATAGGCTTAAACTCTTCTTTGCAAGATGATTACTTTGAACTGTCAACTGGGTTCAAAACATAGTCATAGAACCTTAAAATTTTGACAGCTAAAGAGACACACTAAATTAATTATAATTCATGAAAATTATTATATAAAATTATCCAAACAACTTACAATATATATATCACCAGTTCTAGTGATAAATATTGGTCTTGCAAACTAATTTATTGACCTTCTCTCTCATAGTCCTTACTCAGTCAGACAATCCATTTTTTATTTAATATTTCAATATCTTAAAATGATTATAAAAAATTATATAAATAATTTATAGGCCATATATGTCCCAAAAAACAAAACCATATTAATTATATACTTCAATTCAAAATGTAAGGCTTCAAACTTATCATTGTACCTTGTTCACTCAGAACTACTAGTTTTATTCAAAGATTAGTCATGATGACTTTGAATTATAACACCTATGTAGACAAATTAAAAATATATTTATGTATATTAATTTTCCTATATGATCATTATATCATTATCATATATGTAGATAACATGTTCATATGTTAATATTAGTCTTACAAACCAATCTCACAACCTTAGACCTTTACTGTCTCATCTTCACTAGATAAGTCAACTTATGAACAACATTTTCATCATTAAAATTGACATAAAAACATATATACAACATAAAAATGTATTATAATTCTTTAAAAACATCTCCATGCACTTGGATTCATCCCTACTCTACGTTAATGCATCCCTAATCAACTTCTCACTACTGCCCAGTTTTCTCCTTGTTTGCACCACTAGGTTTGTTAACAATAGGCTATCTTAGATTATTGTTTTAGTATAATTTAGGGATATAACATGATAAAAAAAAATCATATACATAATATAGAAGTATTAATATTCAACCTTTATCCATTTATAAAATTTGACTTGGTTAACTTTGATGCTATAACGAATTTGCAATAAAAAAGGCCTTTCATATAGGGTGCACTCACTCACCTGACAAACCAATCACAAATACAAGTGATTTATAGAGTTTAAATTAACCTCTAATCACTTTTATATCAATAAAAAACCATTTTTATAACTTAATAACAATATATTTCTCATTGGGTCACTATTAGGGTTCTTTGAGGGTTTAAACCATCTTTTAGTCTTAACGATCATTCATAAAGCTTAGCCTCTCATTTAAGAAATAAATGATTATAAATTTGATCTATGACCTTTCCCAATCTAACATAAATATAAAAATTTATAATACATATATTACACGTGCCAATTAACATTTTAAAGTTCTTCTTAGGTTGATAACCCTTCATTCTATGCACACAAGAGACCTCAAAATACTTTCTCTTGCCTTAACCTTTAAATTTTGACCTAAAACTTGGTAAACATACTTGAGAAAATATGACACACCTCTGTCAATATACAAATACTCACACTTTCCTTGTAAATTGATCATGATACCCTGTATGGTCATCATCCCTCTCTTTTCTCTCTAGGCCTTTGACCTGCAAGTCACATTAGGCCTTGAGACTGACCTTCAAGTTTTTTTTCCTTATTATATCCACATTATATAAATTCTCTAACATATCATGCATGATATTCTTAGGATATTCAATAGAACATATTTTTAGCTTGATAAAACATCTTCAAATTTGCTTATGTAGATCTTCAGAGCTCAACTAAATATCTTCATAACTCACTATGTTTTATTCTATGTCCTTTAAACTATTAACAAAAGTTGTTTCCAAAATTTTTGATGATTTATAAATAATTCCAATTATCTCTCAACAATGATACATTACATTTCCTAGCTTTCTTGTCATATCAATCATATAATCTCATACCCCACACACCATGCATCTTGACTAGATGCATCTTAGACATCAATGACAACATAATTTGACATTAATGACATCAGATAGGCATCAATGATAAAATTATGCCAAAAAACTCCCCTTTCATCATTGATGGAAAAAAAATTATAGTCTAATAAATATCTTCTCCCCCAAATTGATCTTTCTCCATGAAATTTTCTCCCCCTTTGACATTATTGACAAAGGGTCCTGTATAGATTGCCATATGAAACCATGTATTCTTGAAACACATGTTATGAAGCAGTAAAGGAAATGGTCCCCCTTAATTCATGCATAATTTTTTCAATTGAACTCTAATAACAAGACCATACATTGTGTCCTTGACATGACTAATATGAATCAAACTCACTAGGCTATCTCATTTGTTCTTATTTGATAAAGATATTATTCAAATGGTCTTAGGTATACAAGACTAATTACCTTACTTTATGCATTTTTGAATGATGTCCAAATTATATTCATGATTATGCATACCTTCTCTATACTACAAAACTATTCTTCAAGCACATGAATTGTAGGATTAGCTCCCCTTGAGTTGATGTTATCTATTCTTGTAATTTTATTTATTCTTGATTGGACATTAAAAAATTTTCACACCATAAATAATCATGTTATCATCCTCTTAGCTCCTTACACCATATTTAATCACTTCCACCTCACACAACCAAGTCATACTAAGCATACTGACTTGTGATACATGTTCCAAAGGTCATCTTCAAATGCTTAGTGAAATTAGACTCAATTCCTATGAGAATAAAACATCTATGAAATCAATGCTTATCCACCATGCCTTATTAGGCCTGTCTATAATCAAAGATATTGTTATAATGGAATAATCCAGTCCTTCATGTTGGAGTAAAATATCACTCATGTCATGTCCATATGATATCTCATATTTTATTCTTACATCATTCTATCTCATTCATGTTTTTCAAACCATCATGGCACAAACATCATCATGACATCTTATTTGCATCAATCTGTAAACTAGGTATATGTTTACATGCTTCACTATGATAGACCTCTATCATAACTTGTCTTCTTCTTTATATGCAAAATGAGATAATACAAAATGTTCCTTAGTCCTCTATGAACTGAAGGTCATCTTGATGCAAATAGAGCATTCAATTTTCTCTCATAACTAGCTCATGAAATATCTTAGAAATCATGTTCCACCTTTGTTTTCACAACTTTATCACTATATCAATTAGTAGTACATGCAAACTATCACCAACACAGATCAATCACCTTGGTACCAATACCAAATTTATCATAGATCAATATGGAAAAATATTACACTACCAACTCAGACTCAACAAATTTCACCATGTATTCATACCTATACAACACTTGTCAAGGCTTAAAAAAGAATCCACCATGCTTCCACTTACTGATGAGTGTCTCCATAAGCTTAATGGAGTTACCCTTTCCAAAGGGCACTAAAACAACACAAATTTAAGAGATTATTTTATTTCTAGTTATTTCTTAGCCAAATCATAGTCATGAGGCTAATAGTATTTCTTTAGGATCTTACTAGTCATAATTAACACCTTTGGCTTGATGTCTACATCATCCTTCTTGTTTTTTATCTGAGATGATACCAAACATTCTTAGCATTATAAATTGGCAATTAGTTTACCTTGATCCATAAGAAGATCATGACTAGTTCTCACTTTATTTGGTCTCCATACCATAATTTGTTTCTTATAAGCTTCCAATATCTTGTTATGACTTGAGGACTTATTCAATATGATGTTACAAAATCTTGAAATATAACCAACACATTAACACTCATAATAAATGACCTTGCTCTTATTATACATACCTATTGATTGATGTGATATCTGATCTCTTCTTGGCTAATTTCTTCCTTTATCATAGTCCCATGAAAACTTATTCATGGTTGGCATCATTCTATAATACTTTATTTTATGTCCAAACTAATAACAAAAAATATAATGACCATGGGAGAAATTAGAATACATTATGGTATTGGGTTGTTTGATAGGTCTTTTCATGTTTCTTTATATTGACATTATTCTTGACTTAATATGTCTTCTCATGCTCAACCTTCAAGGAATATAGCTTAGAATTTAACTAATCACACTCAACTTCATTTAACTTAAACCTATATTGACACATTATAATTTACTACTAAGATCATTGATAGTATTATTTTGATGCTTTAAGTCATCTAGGGATCTTATGATCTTAGTTTTAAGATCTAATTCAGCTTCTCCTTCTTCACTATCATAGTACACTTCATCATATATGTTATCTTCTTCCTTGGAGCAACATAATTATTTATCAAAGAATAGAGATCAATTATCAACTTGATCAACATAGTCATTATCATAATCCATGCTTGTGCTTCTTAAAGTCAACTTCAATCTATTAGGATTGCTCGAAAGGACCATGCTCTAATACCAATTTTTGGAAGCACAATCATTGATGGGGGAGTGAATCAATGTACTTAATAATTTTTTACTTTAACTTCATCATTAATTCATCACCAATCATCAAGAAATATCAACCCAATGTGCATAATCATGAAAAAAACATTAATCAGTGAAATTAATGCATAAATAACAATAACACATCATATAGGTGGGAAACCCTCATAGGGGATAAAACCAACTAAAACAAATATTGGAAAAATATTCTTATAAAGAAATGAATTAATGTTTATCTGAGAATAAACATAGGAAGGAGCACTAACCCCTAATTCAGCAAGTACCCACTTAGATTTAGCAAGCACCAACTTTATAGGAGCCACTGGTCCCCTTTCTTATTAAGCACCCACTCAATCAACACTATGATCACTCAATACCGACTTAACCACAAAATAATTTTTACACCTTTTCCTTGATGCTTATCAATTATTGATGATGGTCTTCTTATACTCTCTCTCTCTCTCTCTCTCTCTCTCTCTCTCTCTCTCTCTCTCTCTCTCTCTCTCTCTCTCTCTCTCTCTCTCTCTCTCTCTCTCTCTCTCTCTCTCTCTCTCTCTCTCTCTCTCTCTCTCTCGCATAATCTATATGACATAAATTTCATACTTAGTATTCTATCTACTCTCTCTACACATCAGCTACCTCATCATGACCTTATGAACATATTCAAGACTATAATACACCTATGTTCATCTATGAAAACCTCATAGACTTATAATTTTATCCTATTCTCATTAATTTTTTATTAATCACAATCTTCCCTCATCGTATGCTCCTTGACACTCATGATCTCATTCAAAAATACCTCTCACCTGAGCAAATTTGTCATTGCTCAATAAGCCCTCTATCACCTTGATTAATTCACATAAGCACTAATATTAATATGAATAAATCATATTAGATATTAGTTACACCCATATTAAGGTCCACATGACCTCTTCCTAATCCTCTTTGTTTTCTTTTATTTACTTGCACACACACTTTTTTAACTCACCCAAAATAGGTTTGATTAGCCTTAATTTTATATAAGTCACTTTATCTCACACACATTGGTCATCCATGCACACTTTCATACTTTAATTACCCTTAAAATAGTTCATATAACATGTTACAATAATGAATCACCTAATACATTATGTCAGCCATATATCAATAGAACAATTTATCTTTTAGGCCTTCAGGAGACCTAATTCATTTAAGCCTTCATTAAAGCACATTACACTTTATCTTTCTTAAAATGCTTCCAAACACCACATATAATATGAAAAGATAAAATAATAATAAATTATACCTTATCTAGATTCACTTTAGGTCCAAAACACCTTTGAGGTCTGACCACCACTTGAACCCCTTCTCAAATAATTATTCATACTAGGCCTATGCATGCATAAAAAATCTGTCCTGAAAAACTGAAGCATAAACACCATTTTTCCAAACAACCATGGAAAAAAAATCATATATTAAGAAACCTCATGACATCAAGGTCATCAAAAAATTCATCATATGCTTTAACTCAAGGTATACAGGCTCAAAATCTTCTCTATAAGATGCTTACTCTGAACTACCAAGTGGCTTCAAAACACAGTCATGGAACCTTAAAATTTTGACACCTAAAGAAAAACACTCAAGTAATTAAAATGGATTAAAATTATTATATTAAATATTCATATAAAAATTATAATAGATATATCACAAGTTTCAGTGTTAATTATTGGTCTTATAGACCAATTTGTTGACCTTCTCTCTCACAGTCCTTACTCAGCCATACAAGTGATTTTGGATTCAATTTTTTAATCTCTTAAACTAATAATAAAACCTTATATAAATCATGGATAAGTCATATATATCCTATTTTCACCAAATATTTCACCCTAGAGGATGTTATTCAATCCTAATCTAGGATTTAAGTAACATTGGTAAACTTTTAGGGAGGTGGGTTGCCTATAGTAGAATTAGACCTCTAAGTTTAAGTGTTAGATCCCTATATTGATATGTAAGTGATTATCACATATACTAACTAATTATTGATATGTAAAGAGATAGAAAGAAATGTGAAAATTACCTAATCTAACTAGGTGATACACCAAAATGATATCCACTAGACTACCTTGATTTGCACTATGAAAGAATACTCATAAGAGTGGGTTTAATCTTATATGGGACTCCAACATAAGTATTTAAAACATGTATATGATATGTATTGAAATATGAAAGAATACTCATAAGAGTGGGTTTAATCTTATATGGGACTCCAACATAAGTATTTAAAATATGTATATGATATGTAATACACTTCCCAAAGTGAAAGGGCAAAGAGGTATAATCTTAGACAATATTAGAACTTTATACACTTATAAATAGGTAAGGACATTGACTACACTCCATGTGACCTATTAGAGAATGAATTACTTTCAAATACTATGAGAGAGAAAGATGAATGTAAGGATAAGTGATTAACACCTATAATTCAACTTATTGCTACTATACACACTTAGGCAAGGAATTGTATAACCTATACACACATAATATTTTCAAACTTTAATCTTATACTAATGCTTTACATCTTGTAGGAACCCATAAAGACTCAATATATTTGAGTTCATGCCTTAAGGGGTGTATCAATAAAATGGTGGGAAGAAATTTTGTGTTTTATAGGATTGTTTTCCCTTATTGCCACATTATTACCAATCCAACCAGCTCTTAAAACCATTCCTTAAGCTATTACTCCTCCCTTGCACACTCCTCTAGTATTTTTACTCTTTTAATCCTCATTTTCTTGCCTTAATTACCTTTTATAAAGTTAGATGTATTAGGTTGACCCTATACATTCTAGGGTTATTTTTCACATTTTGCGTTTATTAGCCTTTCAGCCGACCTAGCTCAGACCTAGTGAATTGTCCCAAAAAACATATAGGTTCAACTTGGTTGACCCTTTATAGCCAAAATTTTTGGGATAATTTAGGGCATGATCCATTTATAAATATAATATCATTTTTTCATTATTTCAATATGTAATAAAGAGTTATTATTCACTCATGCTTCTTTATATTTTCTCTTCCATAATTTTACTTGAGGAGTCTTAGCTTAGGGTTTCTACTTTGATAATATAGTCTTGTGGATAAGTCTTGGATGTTTTGGCATTTCTTATTTATCCTTAAAAACAAAAATAACCTCTTATAAAGACCCTTTGGCTAAGGGAGATATTGAGTCTCTATAGATTCACATTCAAGTAAGTATATTCTAAGTTTGTTCTCCTCTCTTTTAGTAGATATAAGTAGCACAAGTATTGGCTCAAATAATATTACCCTTCATACTTAGATTAATTGAGATTCTTTTATACATGTTTTTGTTTCTTTACTAACCATTCATGTTATGCCTCAAGCTTTGGTGTGCATTATATAAAATTTCCTTTCTTGTTATTAGAATAGATTGAGCATTAAACCTAGGACTCTTTTATTGTTGTTACATGATTATGTTAGATTGTAGGATTTATAACCCTTCCTATCATGGTGTATTATGACAAATGATATCCTAATCAGGTCCAGTAGATCGCTATATTGATCATCCCCTAATTAACGAATGTATCCCCAACTAGAAGTGTAGGTATGCTCTATCCTCTCCAATCTAGGATTGATTTATAGACATGATGCATTAATGATTACATGCATTCTAGTGAACCCAATGTGAACTAACCCTTATAGTATTTTTTCATCCTATTTCATTATTTCATCATTATTTTTATCATATATTTATCATACTAGATCAACTCTATTGACCCAGTATATAGCTTCTATGTGTCGGTTTTTAGGTATAGACTACTTGATTGATCTTATTAACCTAGTATATTTTTTTAGATTTATATACATCTAGTTTAGACTACTAGGTCAACCTAGTTGACCCAATATATTTTTAGACATCTATTTCAGCACACTAGGTTGACCCAATTAACCTTGTACATTTCAAGCCCTCAGTAGCAAGCTTTTATAAAGCTTAATCGACCTAGTCAACCTAGTTAGTAGGATTTGCAAGAATATACCAAGGTTCTTAAACAAAAATCTTCATTTTCTAAATCTCTAATCAATCAAGGTTCCTTTCTATCTCTCTATCTCTTTCTTTATAGTCTTTTATTTTACAATTTATAGTCTTCAAAACTACTGTTGCATAGTCAAATAGATTGACACTACTAACCTAGTTTTATGTTTTATGTGTTGTCTAGATAAATAGATCAACTCTACTGACCCTATTCATTTTCAAACCTTGCTCCATAGTACAAGTTTGACCCTGTCAACCCTATTCTATATTTTTTTCATACATTGTTGACCATATCAACATTATACCTTGTTTCAAAGTTGGAATTAACATTATATGATAGTAATTAATTCACACTTTCTTTTCTTATTGATTTCATGCTTAGAGTAGATAACATAGTTCAATTAGGTGGTTTTTCAATTAATCATTTAGTTCACTATTTTCAATTTTATATACACACCACCAAATCACATAATTTAAACAAACATTTTAACATTTATCTACCCAAGGCCAACCTACTATAATTTCATCACTAAGGGTGAATTTGACTTGATACTATGGTCAAGTATAAATCATTGTTAATAGTATATTCTAGCTAAGAACCCAACACCCTTATCACTATAGTGTGTGAAGTGAGGGGGTAGGTCCCAATACCAAGCTTGTATCATTACCACTATAGTCCCTTTCAACCCAAGCTACTTGAAACCATTCTTAGATTGAAATTCTATTTCCTTATTTATATCCAACTTCCCATCACATTTAAAATCATATCTTAATAATCTAATTAATATTCAAGTTGACCAATTAGTTATCCAATTACTTTCCAAGTTGATTTCTTTCTCTTTGCTCAATTATATTTTTTATTTCATAAACTTGCATTATCCAACATTGGTACAAGGTTTTATGCTATGTGCCTCAATTGGATTAGCCATCATTGATCCAATTGACTATCTATTTCGTTTCATCTATTTCTTTTTAAATTTTCTTGCAAAAGTTATCTTATTTAAATTCACAAATCTATCATCAGTTTTTAATTTTCCCTATATGTTGTACTGGGTTGACCTAGTTGACCCTATATCTTTTTTTAGCTTTTTTTAACAGTACTAGATTGACCTAGTTGACCTTATACCATTTACAAACCCTATTTTCTCTTTTAACAATATTTTTTTACTATACTGAATCAACCTAGTAGACCTTGCACTATTTATAGGCCCTATTTTCTATTCTTGGTCAACCCAATCAACCTTGTACTTCTTTTTACCTTCCTTGTTTGTCAATCTAGTACTCTATTTATCCTTTTTTATATTTTTTTAATCTCTCTTTAGTCATAATGAATTATCATATCATAATCTTATTGGATATCTCAAATCCATTTAGATACTATATGGGATGTTCATTTCTCCATCTCTTTTCCTCCCAAGAGCACCATCACTCTTGGAGCACCTTTTCTCCTTTTTCATCTATGACTTGCAATATGGTGCAGATAACACCTCAAGATGAATTTGATAGATATAATCCTTTCTATACCTACCAATAACTTTGTATCTTCAAAATATTCAAACTAATATGGGAGAAATTAATACAAGTTTACTTAACAATCCTACTAATAATCCTTATTCTAATAATCCCCCTGCCAACACCAATTTGGGGAGTGATCCTACTAACACCAACCCACCTACTGATACAACCCAAATTTTATCCTAAGTTATCCAACAAAAGAACATAATGTAAAATTATAATACCAACCAAATGATGCAACTTCAACAACATTTAATCAATGTGGCTAATCAACCTCCAATTATTTATCCTCAAGATAATCTTAGTTACATTCCTCCACCTTTTTGGGATGCCTCAGGAAATGTTTTAGATTGAGGTAAAAATAGGTTTTGAAGGGGACCCAAAACCCTGTAACAAAGAGTGAAAGGAAGAATGTCTAAGTCCACAGGCAAAGCCTAAAAAACACTACAAGGAAGTAGCAAAAATAGGTTTTAAATGGACCTAGAACCACCAGAGAAACATCTGGTCAAAACCCAAAAAAATAGAGATCTGGTAACTCATCAGTCAAAAGATAACAAAAAGAAAACAAAGATCAGTACCAGTTTCTAAACCAACAAGAAGGACCAGATTATTCATCCAGTTCCAGTATCAAGTTCATGGCTTCTTTTTATTTCAAAATAGTTTCCTGGGTGGTAGCCTCCAACAAAGCTCCTTTTTGTGTATCTTTCTTTCTAGAGCTTTGCCTCATCCTTTTGCTGGAACCCTCTAGTGCTTTGGTCTCCTCATTGGCTTGTTTACCTATATTGATAGCAGCATCACAAATGTTGGACGTTACTTCCTCCATTTTCATTCTGTTGTCCTTTATTAGTTCCCAGAGGTTGTTTTCATAGGCTTTGAGCTTGACTGGGATCTCGCTTAACTGATTTTCCATGTTGTTTATTTTTTTCCAAGCAGCTTTTAGGGACTCTTCCAAAGATTACGCTTTTCTCTTAAGATCCATGATCTCCCTACACATCCAGGAATGAAATTGGGAAGAAGCCTCTGCTTTACAATTAACCCAGGTCATAGGTGTGTGTGTTTCATCATTCTGATTCTTCCCTCTCCAATCCTCAGACTCTTTATTGGGACTATTCCTGGCTTCTTCAAAGATATCTTCTCGACTCTTTTGTTCCCGCTCTTTGATTTCAGTTTGAATTTCCATATCCATATTTTGAATATCATCCTGATCAGAATTTTCCTTTTCGGTCTTAGAAGTTGGGTCCTCAACAGGATCTTCCTGGACAAATTCATCCTCTGACACTTTCTGGTTTTCCTCCGTATCTACAGTTCTGTTTGCAGAATCCTCCTCTGTATTGACGGTATCTTTTTCAATTTCCTCAGAACATTCTTCATCATCACTAGAGTTAGTATCCCAACTTTCAGTTCCTTCTTCTTCCTCCAGTTTTTCCTCCTCAGGTTCTTCAATTCTCTCCCATCCCCTTTCTTCTTCTACATTCTGCTTTTTAGGACTAGGGGACTTGATTTTGCCTCTCCTGATTACACTTTCATTCTTTTTATTTCTTGACACCTTATTTTTCCCCTGTTTGGGGTACTTAACCAGTGCCCTATTCTTGCAGTAGCCTTCAATAAGTAGAATAAGGCCTTCATGGAGGATAGGGTGCATTTCCTTTTTCCTATGAGCATATAAACTTTGGACCAGGGAATAGTGAAGATAAAAGGGAAAATACATGCCTCAAGAAAAGTTATTACTCAACCCATAATGAATAACAAGATGCTTAAAAAAATTCAAAATGAAATTTTATCCTCTTTTATTACATCTATCGATATTGATAATATATCTTCAACTATCAAGTATTATGGGACTAAAGAACCTGCCTCATTTCTCAAAGCCTTTGGAAACATTTACAAAGAGTGGATCCAAACTAATACCCTCACCAAAACTAAAATCTTAGTAAAAAACTTCATTGGCAATGTATTAGAATGTTATAATCAACTTACCCAACATTCTATTTGGCATTGGGTAGGAGGTAAACCCTTACAGGAAGAAATCCAAGATAAAGATGTTATAGAAAGATGTAATCAAAGAGTGGGGATAATGGTTAATCAATATTGGCAGAACAACACTTGGGTAAACCTCACTGACTATGATCAAGATCTCAAGGATATTCAATTATCCCTAAATGCTATATCCCTAAATCCTAATCAAGAAGATAAAATTGTTTGGTATCAGGAGCCAAGTGGATAGTTTAAAGTCTCTTCCATCTTCATCTCCAAGGGAAATGGTAGAAAACTGTTATGGACAAGAGCCTGGATTAAGGGGCTCATTCCTAAAATCAAGTTCTTTTTTTGGACCCTTCTCCAAAATAAAATTTTGACTCTGGATAATTTACAGAAATGCGGAATCAATATTGTTAACAGGTGTATTCTATGTAAGAGAGACCTTGAAGATAGAGATCATCTGTTTGTGAATTGTTCCTTCACTCAGCTTGTTTGGAAGGAGGTTCTCAATCTGTGGGGCATTACATGGATTCATCAAAAAAATGTTCAACTTTCTCTCAAAAGCTGGTATTGCCCTTCAAAGAATCCTGAAGTTCTCTTCTTATGGAAAATTACTCTTCCCCATATCTGGTGGGGAATTTGGAAGGAAAGAAATAATTGAATATTCATAAACAAAGAGCTCCCTGGATGGGTGGTTGGCTAGAACATCATTAGAGCTCTAAAGGAAAATTTTTCTTCTCAAAAAAATCCAAGATCTAATCTCAATGTGGATAATCCTCTAAGGAAGGATATTATTCTTGGTGAACCTGATAACCCCAGATCAGGTGTGACTTGGATTAGTCCACCTCAAGATTGGATTAAAGGTAACTTTGATAGTGCAGCAAAAGGGAACCCGGGAAATGCTGGTTGTGGTGGTGTTCTGAGAAACCATGTGGGAAGGGTTATTGATGCTATTGCAATTCCCATTGGTATATCTAACTACCACATTGCCGAAGCTACAGCTGCCCTCCAGACCCTTAAATTAGCTATGGACTCAGGTTATTCCAAATTGTGGCTTGAAGGGGACTCTTTGAATGTTATAAATATCCTTAATAATAAGAATACTGTGTCTTGGACAATAGAGGATAAGGTAAAGGAGATGAAAACTCTTTTGAATAAATTTGAATAAATAAAAATCACCCATACCTACCGTGAAGCAAATGGTGTTGCAGATTGGCTTACCAATTGTGCTGTCTGGGAAGGGCAAAAAGTGAGGTGGGATGAAACCTTAGTAAAGAATGTGTATTTAAGGGCAATCATTTGTCTCGATGCCACACATGCGAAAGAAGGTAGGATTGGAGTGTAATAAAATATTGATGAGTAGGAGGAGTGGCAGCACGGGGAAAGGAACCCAATTATTAAAAAGCAAGGCCCTCAAGAGGGAGAAGCAGATCCTGAAAAGCCATAAACAAATTCGACGTCCCAATCAACTTGACAGCAGGAGTATCTAGGGTAATATCCACAGTAATCAGGTTTCAAAGAAAATGAGCATGGCGTGTGAAAGGAAGGGAGAACCCCGTAAACAGGAGCCCAAGAGCTATGCAGAATGGAGAGAGAAACACCAAGTCTGGAAAATTTTGCAGAAAGGAAATGTAATGAGCTACATGGAAAGACTTCATAGCTCTAAACCGCATATCACGACGGCCTTCTTCAAAAATTGGTCTGACGACAGGGTCACCCTGCATGGTATAACTGTAAATTTAACTGAGGATTTTCTTGCTGAGGTTATAGGGTTGTCAATGGAAGGAATCAAATTTTCAAAGTAGACCAACATTTCGAACGAGGCATTTTGCAAGTTCCCCAAAACGGATGAGGAGGAGCAGAAGTTGGTCAAAAATGGGGATTTTTATGAGCTGGATCAGATTAAAGGGATATGGAGGGACGTCCTAAGCTGTATAAGGGAGTACATCATCCTGGATAGAAGAAGTAAATGAGTGCATAAGTTCCATTTTGTCTTCCTCAACCACTTCAGGCATAAGGTTAGCTTGTCTTTTCCTTTCTATCTTCGTTACTCCCTGATTCAAAGCCTTTATGCTCATAGGAAAAAGGATTTGTGCCCTATTCTTCATGAAGGCCTAATTCTGCTTATTGAAGGCTATTGCAAGAATAGGGCACTGGTTAAGTATCCCAAATAGGGGAAAAATAAGTTGCTAGGGAATAAACAGAATGAAAATGTAAGCAGATGAGGAAAAATTAAGACCCCTAGTCCTAATAAATAGAATGCAGAAGAAGAAAGGGGTCGGGAGAGATTTGAAGAACCTGAGAAGGAAAAATTGGAGGAAGAAGATGGAACAGAGAGCTGGGATACCAACTCTAGTAATGATGATGAAGGTTCGGAGGAAATTGAAAAGGATAAAGTCAATACTGAGGAGGATTTTGTTACCAGAATAGAAGAGATGGAGGAAACCCAGAAAGTGGTGGAGGAAGACACTATCCAGGAAGATCCTGGTGAAGACTCAACTTCTAAGAAAGAAAAGGAAATATCTGTCCAGGAAGATATTCAAAACATGGAGATGGAAATTGAAGATGGAATCAATGAGCGGGAACAAAAGAGCAAAGATGACTTCTTTGAAGAAGCTAGGAATAGCCCAAATAAAAAGTCTGAGGATTGGAGAGGGAAGAATCAGAATGATGAAATACACACTCCTATGACTTGGGTTAATAGTAAAGCTGAGTCTTCTTCCCAATTAGATTCCTGGTTGTGTAGGGAGATCATTGATCTCAAGAAAAAAGCAGAAACTTTGGAAGATTCTCTGAAAGCTGCTTGGAACAAAGTAAACAACATGGAAAATCAGTTAAGCGAGATCCCTGTGAAGCTCAAAGCTTACGAAAACAATCTCCGTGAGTTAATAAAGGATAACAAAAAGAAAATGGAGGAAGTAACATCCAACATTTGTGCAGCTGCTATCAATATAGGTAAACGAGCCAATGAGGAGACCAAAGCACTAGAGGGTCCCAGCAAAAGGACAAGGCAAAGTTCCAGAAAGAAAGATACACAAAAAGGAGCTTTGCTGGAGGTTACCACCCAGGAAACTACTTTGAAAGAAAAAGAAGCCATGAACTTGATATTGGAACTGGATGAATAATCTGGTCCTTGTTGGTAAAGAAACTGGTATAGATCTTTGTTCTTCTTTTGTTAGCTTTTGTTTGTTGTACCTCCAGACTTCTGTTTCTGGGTTTTGACCAGATGTATCTCTTATGGTTTCAGGACCATTCAAAACATGTTTTTGCTACTTCTCTGTAGTGTTTTTTAGGTGTTGCCTGTGGGCTTTGTTGTTCTTTTTTTGCTCTCTGTAAAAGGGTTTCGGGGCCCCTTCAAAACCTGCTTTTACCTCTAATCTAAAACATTCTATTTGGCAACTTGAATATTTGGTTAAAGAGTTTCAACCTAATGATGTTCCCAAAAATTATCTTAGCCACTTCATTAATGTTAAACAATCTCCCACTGAATTAGCTCACGACTTTATTAAAATATGGAAATCATTGGCCCATAAATCTGACCATAACATGATTGATGATAACTTATTCAAACTCTTTATCACTTCTTTAACTCTCACTCTTTAATATAAGGCTTCAAAATTTTCTCCCCAAACAATTAATGAAGCTCTTAATCAAGCTAAACATCAAAACTTTCTTATGAAGCAATTTGAACCTAATCATAAACTTATTAAAGGATATTTCTAAACATCTAATGCTATCACTAGTAATACTCCATAAACTAAGTAAGGAGTCACCAAAACTGATGTTCCTTCACCTTATCATACACCTTTTTTAGTTCAACAAATGAAATAATTTTTGCCACCCTTAAAACCTTTCATTTATCCCAATGCTCCTCCTAAGTGGTATGACCCTAATTTATTATGTTGGTTCCATGGCAACATTTGGAATTCTCATGAATATTTTAGAGGGTTAACTAAATTTTCTATCTCATATATGCTTTGTGATTCATTCAATCATGAAGCTATGATCAATCTTCGTTATCAAGAATATATTATGACTTTTTAAAAATGACAAACTTCTAAAGCTTCTACTTAAAATAAAAAAAATCTTCTTCCAATAATCAATCAAATAAGGATGTTTATGCCATTGATGTTGATTATGACCAATATTTAAATAATTCTCAATATGTTAATATAACTAGGGTAAATCATCATCATAAATCAACTCATAAAGATCTTGTTATCAAGCCTAAGAATCCATCTTTGGAGGAATAAATTTTTAAATATATTACCACTACTAGTGTTGCTTTGAAATCCCAAGAGGAACCATCTCCTCCTTCCAATCCTCCAACTACATCTATTCCTCTAAAATCTAATTTACCTCTGAAACATTATGTTGGTTCTTATAAATCTCATTGAAACTTTCTTCAAGAACTCAACTCTATGCCTTGTAAGATTCCACTTATGGAGTTGGTTCTCAATTCTCCATATCATCATAAGTTACTTATGCAACAAATCCAAGAAATTGAATATCCATCTTCCATAGATGAAGAACCACCTTTTATTGAATCTCAACCTCCCAATGCAAATACCATTGAAACTATGTGTCCTTCCAAATCTTCTATTGAATTCTTTTAAGAAGACATGATCAATGATGAAATTCTATTTCATGTTGATGATCCACCACTTTTCATCAAATTAGCCATTAATACCACTCTTATCCATAATGTTATAGTTGATGAATGTTTTGTTATTAATGTAACATCTTTATGGCTCATCCAATAACTTTGTTATAACAAGGATCATCTCAATCAAAACCATCTTACTTTTCATGGTTTTGATAAGACTAATCAAAATCTGCTTGGTTATATTTGGATTCCATTAACCATTAGGCCTAAGACTATTCAAAATAAGCTTATGGTCCTTGATCTTCTTTTATATTATAACATACTCCTTGGTCATCCATGGACTCATTGAATGAGGGATATTACTTCTTTTGGTGGTTAATGTATTAAATTCTTACATAATGGAAAATGGTATAAGCATGAAGCTGATCCCAACCCATGGAGAATTCAACTTCCCAATCCTAAATAATAATATCATATTCTTACCATTCCTAAAATCAATAGTGATCCTTTACTAGATCTCATCATCATGAATCCTAATTTATAAGTTACTCTTATGGATTTTGATGATGATGAGACCAATGATTTTCAACATACATGTAATACTACCAAGTTACCTCCCTAAATTTTATAATGGCTTCCTCCTTATCTATTACCCAGGGATCATATTATCCCTCTTATTGATGAAATTACTAATTTTCCCCATCCATGTAATTCTTAGGATCCCTTTTTACTTGAGGATGCTTTCATTTGTAATGATTTTGGAGTGGCCAATTTATTTCAAGATCCTCTCATCATGTCTCCTTGTAAATTTAGTAATATCAACATTTCATGATCTGAAACTCCCTCTAACTTTCAAGCATGTACAATTTATCCAACATACGATGATAACTATATCATGGTCCAAGATCAATCTCTAGACTTGGATGCTCAACATTATCAAAAAACCTTAACCCAAATTTATGATTTCAATTAGGTTGTTCATATCAATTTTGTGGATCATACCTTATATCTTGAGGGTTATGTGCTTCCTACCAATTCTCCTCTTATCAATACTCCTTGGGTGGTAGATAAAATTTTACTTTTTGAGCCTCCATAAATTTCTACTTATCCTTTATCACCTATCAATATAATCATAACATCTAATCCTTCTCCCATCATTGAACCCATTAATATTCCAACCCATTTTATTCCATCTAATTCTACTCCTTAAATTACACTAGATGCTAAGGCAATCAATGTTTATCAAACACATTCTACATATAATCACCATGGAAATTAAATTCTAGATCTTGAAGTAGATGTCGAGTATTACGGTCATCTTCCTACCTTTCCTAGTGATGAATTTATCCTTGAGTTACTTTATGCCAAAGAACCTCAACTTCCTTGAAAACATCATAAAATTAAAAAATTTGACTAAAATCCCTTGATTCAACAAATTTGTTGCTATCATTGATCCTAAATAAATCCAATTTCTGCTTTACCTAATACACCATACCACTTTCAAGATATAAATTCCATGTTTATCAAAGAAACCACTTGCATAAAATATGGTACTCCATTTTATCCTCAATCAAATACAATTTCTTGAGAGCTTTCACCTATCAAACATGATAATTTTAGCTTGCTCTTTGATAAATATCATCAATCTTTCACTTGGTCCTATGAGGACATGCCTGCCATTTACCCTAGCATTATGGTGCATAAAATCATTAATTATCTTGATGATAAGCCTATGCATCAAAAATAAATAAAATTTTCACCTGTATTTTCTAGTTTATGTGATAATGAAATCATCAAATTACTTAACGTTAAATTTATCAAAGTAGTAGATTATTCTGAATGGGTTTCCAACATTGTTCTTATTTGGAAGAAAGTCACTATGGTCATTCATATTTGAAATAATTTCCATAATATTAATATTTTTTTTTCTAAGGATAACTTCCCTTTACCTTAAATAGATTCCATTGTTGATTCTACAACTAGTTACAAAATGTTATCTCTTATGGATGGTTTTTCAGGATACAATCAAATTAATATCACTCCAAGGAACAACATAAGACTAATTTCACCATGGAATGAGGAACCTATTACTATGTCCAAATTCCCTTCAGCCTCAAAAAATTTGGAGCCACTTACCAATGAATAATGACTCACATATTTCATGATCTCATTAAAAAAATATTTGAAACCTATGTGGATGATCTTATTTCTAAATCTAAACATTGTAAAAACCATCTTTCTAATCTCACTATCATCTTTAACTATCTTATTAAATATAAAGATAGAATTAATTTATAAAAATGTGTCTTTGAAGTCACATCTAGAAAAATTTTAGGATTCTTAGTCTCTTTATGTGGCATCGATGTTGACCCTACCAAAATTAGTGCTATCATCAACATATCATTCCTCTTTTTATTCTAAATATTCATACTTATTTAGATAAACTTGGGACAATTAGATGATTCATCCTCCAAATGGAATTTCTAAATTACTCCATCAGTTCCCTTCTCAAGAAAGGTACTACTTTATAATAGATGGATCCATGTCAAAAATCATTTGATAACATGAAATAATCATTGCTTTATCCACCTACACTTCATCATCATTCAAATAATAAACCATTGATTATATATACTTCTTCCACACCTATTTTATTTGGAGAAATGCTTTCCCAACAAGATGATATGGGAAGAGAGTATGATATTTACTACATTAGCCAAGGTTTCATCGATTATGAAACATGTTATACCAAAATTGAGCATGATTGATTCATCATATATTTTGTAGCTAAAAAGCTTTGCCACTATATGTTTTACCAAACTACTTATGTCATTATTCATTCTAAACCCCTTCATCATTTCTTCTCCAAAGCCTCATTCTAAACCCCTTCATCATTTCTTATCTAAAGCCTTTCTTTCTAGAGATATAATTGGCAAATAGATCGTCCTCCTTATGGAATTTGATCTTTGCATCATCACTTAAAAAGTTATCAAAGGGAAAATCATAGATGATTAATTTACCATAACTCTTATTTTAACCACTTGTTCTCTTGAAGATAATCTTTTATATGACAATATACTTTACATCAAAGGTCTTAATCAAGCTATTTGTCTCAAAGTTTATTTTCATATCTTTACCGCTGATCTTGAATCCAATAATATTGATGAATCCACTACTCCCTCTAGTACTACTAAACTAAAAGTAGTTATGGAGGAGCTTCCTAAAATTAATGTAGAATTACATGAGGATACTTAGACCCTTCACTTTGATGGTGATAAATTCCTTCAAGGAGATACAATAGGTTACATTCTCACAAGTCCTCTTGGCAAGGTCATTCTTTTATCTTTTTTCTTCACCTTTGATATCACCAAAAATATGGCCAAGTACAAAGCTCTAATCTTAGGCATGACATCGGATCTTGATTTATACATTTAATACCTTCATGATTTAGGTTATTCTCAGATTATTTGTCATCAAGATAGTGGTTATTATCAATGTAAAAGTGAGAACCTCATCACATATCATCAAATTGCAACCACTCTCACTAAGGATTTCATCTCTTTCACTATTGAGCCTATTCTTAGAGATCAAAATTCCATTTCTATTTCTCTTGATTCTTCAACATCTCTTTTTCATCCCCACTAAGTCCTTTTTTATCCTAATTTTTGTATACAAATAATAAAATCTACATCTTCAATTCAACCCCCAGATTCACTTATTTTTCATATTGAGGATATTACCATTCAAAAAAACCCATGGTATAAAGACATCATTTAATTCCTATAACATCAAACTTATCCCCCTAATTTAGACTCTTATGAAAAGACATGCTTTTATAAACAATCTTTCAAATATGTGTTTTGACAAAAACATCCTTTATTATCACAATGTTTAAGGTATCTTTCTCTATTTTATTATGTAATATGAGGTCCCTCCTCTTATTAAACAAGAATATGGGTGCATTTTTAGTGTCCACTATAACATACATGTTGCATCCCATAAATTCCTATGTATGGGTTACTTTTGGCCTACTATTGAAAAGAATGCAATTGAATATGCTAAAAATTGTAATCCTTGTCAACTTCATGATGATATAATCCATTCAAATCTATCTAAACTTCAAACTATCAAATATCCTTTGCCATTTTACACATGGGGATTCAATCTCATTGGTAAACTACTTGCTCCCAAGATGGGCATGTCTTTATCATCATTGCTACTTAATATTTTACCAAGTGGGTAGGATATATAACCCTCATTAATGTTACTTGTCATACCATTTAAAAATTTATTCTTAATCAAATTATTTATTTCTTATGTGTTCCCCATACCATCATTTAAGATAATGGTGGTAATTTCAAAAACAAACATATTAAACAACTCTGTAATAAATTCAAGATCAATCACAAATTCCTCATGCCTTATCATCCACAATACAATGGTCAAGATGAGTCCACTAATAAAATTATCAACAAAATTCTCTAAAATATAATTCATGAAACTTGCACAAATTGGTATCTTCATCATTACCCTACTATTTGGGCCTATCAAACTAGCATACGTACAACTACTAGGGCAATTCCATTTTTGCTAGTCTATGGTTCTGAGTCAATTCTTCCATTAGAATTTGAGCTTCCATCTCTTAATATATATCTTCATGGTATTATTATTGATGAATAATTATGTGAATCTCATCTTCATTCCTTTTATCTAATTATGAATATCATCTTGCTAACTTGCAACATAACTGCCAATACAAACATGTTGCATTGATAGAGAACATAACAAACATGTTAAAGTCCACACTTTTAATTTTGGTGATCCTATCCTTAAAGTATACTATACCCATGATAAATAACATAAATACACCCAAAAATGGTGGGGTCCATATTATTCAAAGATATTCTTTCTCTAAGTACCTACCAACTTCAAACTAATGAAGGCCATGTTTTCAAAGAGCCCACCAATGCACAATTACATAAAAAGAACTTTGCCTAAACATTTCATTCTCTTCATGATTTCTATTTACATATATCTAACACTTTTATCATGTTACTTACAAGGGCCTATCCCTCTAAAATAATTTCCTTCCTTTCACAAATGTTTAGTCCTCCATTTTGGTATTTTGGTTTCTTGATGTACCATAGTCTTCTTTATCTTCTTGCATTTTCATTTTTTGATACCCATTGGATTTTTTTCCTTTTGTGAGATGCATTATAAGACCATGAATAGGACTTGACATTCCTCACAAAACTACAATATTTTTCCTTACCTCACTTTATCTTTCACTTGCTTGTCGGCACCCCTTGGGTTTTTATTTTATGATGTTGCAGTGTAAGACCATAGATAGGAGCCGACCCTCCTCATAAAATTACCATATTTTCATGTTTTTATATTATCCTTATTTCTCAACTCTATATTTTTCTTCTTTATTTATATGGAATTTACACAAACAATCTATGTTAGAATGTTTTCCTCCATTTACCTCATTATTATGATAAGGAATCACACTTTACTATCATTTTATCCCTTTTTTACCTTCATCACATTTTGTATGATTTGAATAAATTCAAATTGTTCCATGTGTCACTCCTCTTAATTTCCCCTTGATTTCACTCCACATTAGATAAAACAAGGTCGAAGTTAAGACAACACTTTTATTTTACCTGGATTTATGAGACTCACAAACCCCATGATCTTTGTATTTCTCTCTCTTAGAAATATTGTCCCAAGTATTCAAATGAAATTCATATTTATCATCCATGTTTGGTTTTTCAAATATTTATGGAGGAGGAATAGAAAAATCCATCAAGAAAGTTAAAAGCTAGATCATTTGAAACAAAAGGCAATTATATCTAAAAGGCAACATACAAATCTCAAAATTCAAATTCACACCAAAAAACATGATTATAAGAACATATCCTATCTCCAATAAAATATAAAACTCCATGGTTAGACTCACATAGAGTCGAGGTCCATTGGGGTATAATAGGCTATTTGATTGGAATAGGGTAATTCAACAAACTCTATGGTGCTACCTACTTTCTCACACAAGTACCCAATCATCACAATAGACTAATGGATCTATAATGGGTCTTGAGGAATGGGGAACACATGATGGTAAGGTAGGTACATTTTAATTTTCATACATATATCCTTCATGGGATGATATATACACTCCATTTTATGATCTAAAACTTATGTGGCTAAGAGAAGTTCTTCAGATTCCTTAAAGTCAAAATTCATCTTGTTTTGACAAACTTAATTTGAGTGTATTGAATTTGATAAAGAGTTACTCTATCTTGGTTTTCCCTTCATTCTCCCCTCTACCCATTTCATTTCCTCCCTTGATAGACAAATTATGATTCCAAATATATTTTCCTTTCTTATTTGATTCCTTTTTATTCATCTCTTAAAAACATGATAGCACTAATTTGTTTTAGTTTTATCTATCTTTAGAAGTGAAAAATGTTTAATCAACTATGGATAACCTTATTTATACCATATAATTACATTTATAGACTTTATTTACTTTCATTTTACCATTTGTCATTTTTTGAATTTCCTGATATTATGGACACCTAAGTTTGTACCCTTTTTTCATTGTTGAGTGAGGTTGGCTTGTTAATTATCACTCATCAATGTTGTTAACCATTTTTTTTGTTTCTTCTTTTACCATTTATTTATTCTTATTACCATCTTGTTTTACATGTATCCCTAGTTGGACTTGATGAGTTTGACTTTCTAACTTAAGGATAGCTTGTTTGAGTTTTTTAGTATTTAGTATCCTTGGATTTTCAGTTACTTGATTTACTCTTATTTTTTTGACTTCATAATTTGGTCTAACATATCACTTGTCACCCTAGAGTTAAAAACTTCCCAAGTATGTCACATCTTCATAGAACTAGAAATCTTGATTTTTATTATGTTTTTTTTTGTTTTTACTCTTTAGTTTTGTATTCTTGGGTTTATCGAAATAAGTATATGCACCCTACATAATCAAAACTAGAAAAATAATAGACAAACATACCATGATAAAGGTAAGTCAAGGTACCCATAATTTACTTTTTAGTTATTTTCCATTTTCAATCATTTAATTTTAGTTATTTTTACTTTAAAATACTATAACTTTTTTTTAGCATCAACATTTTGTGTTCTTATGTTCTTTCTTAAAGCACCATCCCTTATTGAAACTTAGTGACACATGATGAGATTTGAGTGGGGAATATGTATACACATAATATTTTAAAACTTTTATCAAATACTAATGTTTTTCATCTTGAAATAACCTATTAAGACTTAATATCTCTGAGTGAATAAACTAAGGTGTGTAATGAGAAAAGGATGGGTAGACCTTTGGTTCTTCTTAGGATTGTTATCCCTTATTGCCACATTATTACCAATCCAACCAGCTCTCATAACCATTCCCTCAGCTATTATTCCTCCCTTGCACACTCCTCTAATCTTTTTCCTCTTTCCATCTTCCTTTTCTTTCCTTAAATAAATTTTGGATAGTCAGATGTACTAGGTGAACTAGATCAACTCTATATAGTCTAGGGGTATTATTCACTTTCTAGGTTTTTTATCCTTTTAGCCAACCTAGCTCAAACCTAGTGAATTGTCCCCAAAAACATATAGGGCCGACTGGATCGACCCTATATAGACAAAAAATTTGGGAGGATTTAGGGAAAGATATATCTATAAATACAACATCATTTCATCATTATTTCAATATGTAAAAGAGTTATTATTCACTCACTCTTCTTTATGATCTGCTCTTCCACCATTCTACTTGAGGAGTCTTAGCTTAGGGTTTCTACTTAGAGAATTTAGTTTGTTAGATAAGTCTTGGATGCTTTGGCCTTTCTTAGTTATCCTTAAAACCCATAACATCCTATTCTGAATCCCCTTTGTCTAAGGGAGAGATTGAGTCTTGATGGAATCACATTCAGGTAAGTATATTTTAACTTTTTTCTCCTCTCTTCTAGTATATATAAGTAGCATACGTATTGGCTCAAAAAATATTACTCTTCATATTTAATGTATTAGGTTATTCATAACTATAAGTAGCATGAATTAGTTATTTTTTAGAGTAATGGAGTATGGAATAGACCATGAAATGTCCCTCTAAGGAATGAAAAATCCTCAAACTTGGCATAGGACCCTTCAACTACCCTATTAGAAACTACCTTCATCATTTGGTATCTATTGAGAAATCCAAAGAAAACTAGGGAGATATGAAACATGTGAAATATGATGGGTGGGTTAATAAAAATCATCAAAATTCATTAGATGTTTCCCTAACTATTGGTATTCATTTAGATAGGTGTTCTCACTACCTACAGTCACCATCACTAGTTCTATAGACTTGTCTTCACATTTTGCATCAAGATGCTCATAATTGTTAAATAAAATCCATGAAATGGGTGATATGACACTTTTAAATAGTATTATGATCCCTAAATCCATCAGGAAGACCTTAAAATATCTTCCAATTGGACTTATCACCTTCTCACTTGATGATCAATCTTCATTCCCATTGTCTCCATAGATTGCCTATAGTGAAGGTGATTAAAAATATACTTGTGCACCTATTTGAATAAATATATGAACATTAGGAGTTATATTTGGTCCCAATTTACCTTTTCAATTGATTCTCATCTTTTAAGTCTCTTTTGAACCTTTAAAACACATAAAAACTATCAATAAAACCTATTCTCTACCATATCCATATAAATAAGGTACCAACCAATATGATGGGAAGGATATTTAAGGAGTTATATATAAATACCAATCACTTTATTGGTCATACTATCCTTATTTGATCCATATTTATTCACCATTTTACTATCAAGTCAAGAGCTAGGGTTTTGGAGGGATTTAGGATGTTTTGGATCTTAAGGATTATCCATACAATAATAACATTGAAACCTCAAAAAAATTCACTATAATCATGTTATGTAGCCTATTAAACATCTCCCAAATCTTTATGTCTCCATGTTGAGTTTTTTTACAAGTGTGAACTTCTAAATATAGCCTCTTGAGCCCTTCATTACATTATGTATACCCTAAGTTTTTTTTTTTAATCCAAAAATGACCTCTCTATGGGATATTTATAAAATCAATAGATCAAAACAATATTATATCTACCTATGAAGATGATAAAGTATATTTTTTAGGTTAACCTATCCCTAAAAGTGGTATTGAGGCTTTATTAGGGCTTTAGGCCTAGTCTAGGCCCAATGGGTTTGACTATGTCTTTACATGTTTAGGCCATCCTATTTGGTTTATAATACCTAAAATGTATTCTCCATGTTTTTTCATATTAATAAAAACTCCATACATCTCCTTTAATTTATTCAAAACCCCAATTTCATCCCTCTATCACTTACTTACCCTTGCCTATAGTTTTACATCCTAGAGAGTGTCCTCTATATGAGACAAAATAGAGGGAATCTCCCATATCTACTCAATAATTATGAGATTATGAGAGGATTTGGTAGGTTATGGGGACCTTATTTACCAATTTTCATGGTTTGGTCATGTTTATAGACCCCTTAATTCTTTAAAAACCTTAAGATAGGCTTCTTGAACTCACTAACTGTGCATAAACTATGAATAGAGTTAGGATTATTGATTTTTCCTATCAATTTGGTTTGGGAAATACATAGGGATAGTCATAAACACTATGATATTTATCTCCATAAGTTTATTCCACTGTCAACCTCTTCTAACTCCCATATTACACTATTTAAATTAGTTAGTCTTCGTCTATAGACTATGTGAATGTGTCATTTACTCAAGAAAGAGACATGCCTATAGGTGAAAATTTCATGTTTGACCTTGAATTTAATGTCCTAATATCTCTTTAAAATCATCAAGGTATTATTCCAAATTTTTTGGACTCACCTCATATCATGTATTAGGTTTTGTGTCCAAACCTTTCTAACATACTAGTCTAGATTGGTCTCTCCTACATAGAAAGTTGTAGATGGATGTTTTTAAGATGTTGAACATATGATTGTCATTGATGTCAAAAGGGGAATTATGGATGTCATTGATTTCAAAGTATTAGGTAAGATTGATGGATAGAAGTGCATGTTTTAAAGTTGCATAGTGAAAATTTATCATGTTTTTATAGAGACCATTTTTGGACCACTTAAACAACAATTAATAGAATATATGTTATGGGTTTTTGCAAGAGAATATTAAATATATGGTATTAAAGTTTAGCTATTGATAAATTATCTCAATAATTATTTATTTTAGCTCTCATCCATATCATAATTTATTAGTTAAACCATAAGGTTTTAAGTCATGGTATTCATAAGCATGTTCTATTTTTATATTGAATGGCTATAGGTAGGAACTAGTTACTTAAGCTATAAATTAAGTCTTCCTCATTGCTGTGAAATTGGCCCCTTAAACCTAGTAATTACCAACTTGATAAATGTTCTAAGACCTTAAAATTTCCTAAGTCTAAGACTTAATATTTATCCTAGCTCAATCGATGGTCAATGATTAATCATTATTGAACATACAATGAAGCATAGAAAAGTTAATTTATCAAAAGCACCTTTGAGTAAATATGCTAGTTATAAGTGTCACAGTCATTAATCTTGTATAGTAAATCTATTGAGTGGTTTAAATTCAAATAGTTAAGGATTAACACAAAGATGCCAAGTGTCTCAATACCAGGAACTAATAGTAAAGATATATAAGGCACGTGAGGATGCCAAGTGTCACATTCACAAGATCTCACCAGAGATAAAGTTTGAGCTTGTTAAAAAATATAATGGTGAGTGTTTGATCTTGTAATTAATATATAATAGAGCAAGTGGACTCAATGGGATAAAGTGTTCGATGTTTATCAACATAGAGTTGAGTTAAAGATCGAGCTAGTTTGATGAGATCAATAGAGCATATTTGTTTTAAAGACTTAAGAAGTAGTGAGATGAGATTAAGAGCTCAAGGTTTAATGTTGAATTAATGTAATTTTTTTTAACTTTGAAGATAAAATGGAACATGAGAGCTTGAATCAAAAGATCCTACATATTCATTTTAAAGTTGGAACATTAAATCTCATAAGTGTATAAACATCCAGTGAAGAGCATGAGCCTATCATAACTTGATATAATGGATGTGTTTTAAAGTTGAAAAATTTGAATTAGGATCATTAGATCATGGAATTAAACTTTATATCAATGGTCAGTATTCAAATATTTGTTCATCACAATGATCAAGTGGAGGAACTTGTAGTTAAGCTGTAAAATATAACACAAATAATGAAATTGATTGTGGAGATAAATCAAATTTGTGTAATAGGATATGTGCATCAAAAATATAGCCTAGTATATACTAAAAATAGTAATGAGACCAAGATTCATGGTAGTGGAGCATGAATTCAAGATGTGGGAAACTCACTATTAAAAATAAGAACTAAAGTCCAATAGAATGTAGCATGATGTGTTAGCAAATAAGTGTGAACATAGAGAAGAAGAAAAACCTAGATCAAATGTGTATATATATTACATATTATATATATGATCCAAAAATAAAAATATTTGGTTGAAAGATAATTTAAGAAATAAGAACAACACAATTCAAATAATTTTATCTCTGAGAAGAGATGATTTATTGATCAAATTTGCAGACCCAAACATATGCCTATCTCTGAGAAGAGATGTCTGATTTCTATTTCAGGTTACATATTCATTTATACATGTTTTTAAGGTCTAAGGAGTATGTGTAAGGTCACAAATATTGAGGGAGATTAAGTGGTTTTACTTCCATGATTTACAACAATACAGAATTTGAGGAATTACTATTTTTAGAAACTTACTAGTTTTATACTGCACTACTAAAATTAAAATTTAGGGAACTGTTTTTAGGGGTCAATAATCATTAATCAGATCTAAATTACATCTCAAAACTTTCCACTCACTATTATTTTTCCAATGATTCAAACGGTGAGTCAATTGAAGCTACGGTGCAAAAGTTATGGCTCCTGGAAGTTTCGTCATCAATTGGGGTGGACCTGTCATCAGAATTGCTGCCTGAATTGTTTTGTGGATCAATATAGTAATGAAAATGGTTGATATTGATACTAAATAGATTAAAATTTAGAAAAATATAGGTAGAGAGCAAGATATTGATGAAGTGTGTGAAATAGAGAATATAGAGACATAAAGAATGAAAGGGTAGAAAGGTAGAGAAGAGAAGAGAGAGATGTGTAGAGCATGAGTAGTTACATAATACACTTGTAATAGATCATAAGAATTTGATTAATTTATGAATAAAATATTTTAATAAATATTTTTAGCTCCATAATATAGATCTAATTGGTGGGTGCCATCAGATAAGCTGAGTTAGTGCTCAGTTAGGGAGTTAGTGCTTTCTTAGAGTAGGTGCTCTTACATTAGGGGATTGGTGTCTCCTTAGGTCAGTGCCCTTAAAAATTATAACTAGTGAGGTTATTTATTTTGAGGGTATATTATAATAGTATATTTTAGAATCTATTCTCAAGATGGTTTGTCCCATATTATGTTTTCCCTGGTATATCTAATGTTTTATCTATTTGTGTGTGTGATCTCTACATAAATTTAAATTTAAATTAAAAGTATTAAAAAGATTAAATTATTTAATCCACTGATTCAACCCCCTCTCAATAGATATTTATGTTTCAACAATTAGTATCAGAGCCCTAGTTCCCTACAAAAAGCTTAATCAACTTAGGTAGATCTTGCATGATGAACACACATGGATAGTCAAAAAGGCTCTTCCTCAAAAAAGGCACCTCTCTTTGATGGATCAAACTATATATTTTGGAGCATTAGAATGGAATAAAATTCATCTTCATTAGGGTTAGATGTATGGATGTATTTTTTAAATAGATATAAAACCCTTGTTACAACTACTAATCAAGATTCAAATAAAGCATATGAGAGAAATTCTAAGGCAAAGAATTTTATCCTTTGTTGATTATTTAATTCAAATTTTATCAAAGTGATACATTATCAAAATGTATAATATATCTAGAACAAATTAAAGATCATATATGAAGGTGATGATAAGGTAAAGTAGGCCAAGCTACAAGCATTCAAAGGAAATTTTGAAAACCTTAAAATAAATGAAGAATATAAAATTATAGACTACCTCCTTATAGTAAATGAAATAGTTAATACAATCAAAGGGCTTAGAGAAGAGATGAAAGATATTTTCATTGTCAAAAATGTCTTAAGAACTCTGCCATCAAGGTATAACTCAAAAATATCCATAATAAAGGAAGCAAGAGATCTGGATAAACTAACTATTGATGAGGTGCATGGAACATTCACAACCTATGAGATGAGAATGAGAGAAATAAATACCTTCAAGAGAGAATCTACATTCAGAACATCCAAACCAATAAATTTAGAAGCACCTACATCCAAATCTGAGGAGACTGATGAAGAAAAATCCAACTTTATTAGAATATTAATAAGAGGATCTAGAAAGTACAAACAAAAGTTACCCTTTAAATTCTTTAAATTTGGTAAAGTAGGGAATTTTATTGCTAAATTCCATTATAAAAATAATGATAACTCTGAGAAAGAAGAGGATAGTAAAAAGATGAAACCCCATTATTCTAAGAAGAAGAACTTCAAAAATAAGAAAGGTTTATACACAAAAGAAGATAGTGATTCATTGGATGACAATGATAGTTCTAATGATGACCATGATTATGCCTTTGTGGATGAGTAAAAAGAAGTCATATTCATGACATTAAGATTAGCTTCTATGGATCAATAAGAAGGTTAATACTCAGATGAAAAATAATGAGAAGTGGATCTAGAGTGTGAACTTATATGTGCTCTAAAAGAAATTGATAAGATAAGAAAAGAAAACTCAAAATAGAATAAGCTTGGACAAAAGGAGATTGAAAAAGTGTCAAAAAGTATTGAAAAATCTAATCACATAGTGGCTACCCAAAAGACACAAGTTGAAGAGGCTAAAATAATAGAAGATATAGTCAAAATTGAACTACAATCTAAATCTGATGAGTGCATGAAGTTAGAAGTAGAGATAGTGGCTTTGAGAAAATAACTTGAGAAAACTAAAGATAAAATAGAAAAAGGTCTAAATATAAAATGAGGATTTGACATTCTTGATGATTTGATCAACTCTCAAAATCCTTCAAAAAAGAGATCTAGTCTTGGTTATAAAAAGGGAGAAAGTCCCATAACTAGTACATATGCTAACCTATATGACAAATTAAAAGTTGAAGGAGAATTAGGAGTAAAGAAAGAGAAATCTTGCAAGAATATAAAGATAGACACAAACACTATTGATGTGAGGAAATATAAAGGATAAAATAATCCTAAAGAAAAGATGAAGACAAAGGTAGTTGATGTAGATGGTTACATAAGAGTGAGAGACTTGAAGAAGCCAGAGTTTAGAAGAGATACTCATCCTACCTAAAGAAATGTTGTGAACATGTATTACTCATATTTATATGGTTATTTTTATAGCTATAATTATTTTGGTCATAGGCATATTGAATATAGGGTTGTACCTAAAAGGAGAACAAACTTTCTAAGCATAAATTCATTTTCTCCCTTGTTAGATATAAATGTAATATGCTATAATTGAACTAATTTTGTTCACATAGCTAAACAATGTAGAAAAAAAGTTGTAAGACTAGAAACACAAAGTAAGAATAAAGGCATGCCTCCCAATGTAAACAAAGGTTCACAAGTCTCTAAAAATGGAAGAATAAGCTAAATAAGAAACCCAAATATGTGTGAAAAGTGAAAGGTCAATCTATGATTGCTCAAACTTCTCTCCATTGTAAGGAATATAATTTATGGGTAATAGATAGTGGTTCCTCAAAACACATGACTGGTGACAAGATCAAGTTCATCAAATTAAGAAAATGTAAGTAAGGATCTATCAGCTTGGGAGACAATACTTTAGTAAAGATCCAAGGTAAAGGAACCTTGAACATAGATGAAAAACTACCTACACATGATTTCCTTTATGTTGAAGGATTGAAAAATAATCTGCTAAGTGCCATCTAAAAGTGTGACAATGGATATAAATCAAATTTAATGTAGAAGGTTTCAAGTTAAGGAGATCTAGAAGACTAGTTGTATAAGGGAAAAGAATTGAAAGTATTTATAGTCTTGTTGAAGTGAATGGCAATAGATGCTTAATAAGAAAGATTGATGAGAGTTGTTTATGGCATAAAATAATGGGCCATGTCAATTTTGACAATCTGGTAAAGGTAAGCTTAAATAAGTGTGTTATACACATGCCTAATATAGCCAAACTTGCAGACACTACTTTCAAGGAATGTCAACATGGTAAGCAGATAAGGGTTAGATTTCAAACAAAGGATTATGCAATTATAAAGCTTCTAAAATTAGTTCATATTGATCTTTTTGGTCCTACTAAGATAAGAAGATCTAAAGGAGAGAGACACTTCATGTTATTTTTATATGGTTACTCAATAATAACATGGGTAACCTTTTTGAAGGACAAGTTATAGGAATTTGAGAGATTTAATATCTTTAGGGCCATGGTGGAGAATGAGATTGGATGAAAAATAAAATTCTTGAGATATAATAAAGGTGGAAAATTCACCTCAAATGAGTTCATAGAATAATCTGAGAGGCATGGAATCAAAAGACATTACTTTACATCAAAGACTCCATAGTATAATGGAGTTGTTAAGAGAAAGAATAGGATAGTCAAGGAGATGGCAAGAACAATGCTAAAAGAGGCAAATTTTCCTAATGGATACTAGAGAGAAGTAGTCCAAACAACAATACATATCTTGGATAGAGTTCAACTATGGGTAAATAATGATTAAACTCCCTATGAACTATGGTATGGAAAACCTACCTTTGTGAATTATTTTAGAGTATTTAGAATCAAATGATACATCAATAGAAAATAATATAAATTGGGAAGCTTTGAATCAAGATGTGATGAAGGAATATTTATTGGCTATTCCACCCAAACCAAAGCCTACATATGTTATAAAAAAAGGCTACACAAGATTTTAGAGAGCATCATTGTCAAGGCTGAAGAAGGATTGAAACATGTTAAACCTCACAGATAAATTTATATTAAAGAATCAGATTTTAAAGAAGTAGTTAATGAAGAGCATGATGAATTAACTGAAAATACACCTAAAATATTTGTTTAAAAGGATAATCCTATAAATTAGATCATTGGTAATAAAAATTAAGGATTTTAGATAAGGACAAGAGTTGTAATTAACAAGGAACAAGTAAGTTTTGCTCTAATGTCTGAAATTAAGCCTACGAACTATGTTGAAGCTAGAAAGGATGAGAATTGGATAAAATCCATGGAAGAAGAATTGAGACAAATTTAAAATAATAAAACTTGGGAGTTAGTTCCAAGACCTACAAACAAGAATGTAATAGGTACAAATTGGGTCTTTATAAATAAGCTCAATGAGGATGGAACTGTTATAAGGAATAAGGCAAAAATTGGTGTGCAAAGGATATGCATAAGTTGAGGGCATATATTTTGAGAAAAAATTTGCTCTAATTTATAGATTTGAAGATATAAGAATGTTTCTAGAATTATCTATTTATAATAAATTCAAAGTCTATCAAATGGATGTTAAGTCTACTTTCCTAAATGGGAACCTAGAAGAGGAAGTCTACATAAAACAACATGAAGGTTTTCATCTATCAAAGGAAGAAAATTATGTGTGTAAACTAAAGAAATCTCTATATTATCTAAAATAGATGCTTAAATCATGGTATTAAATATTATACCAATACCTAAAAAATTAAGGATTCAATAAAGGATGTGTAGATAGCAATCTATACTTCAAATCAGAAAGTGAGAATGTGTTGATTATTTTTTTATATGTAGATGGCATCGTCTTTGGTGGTAGAATTAACAAAATGTGAAAATAATTTTATACATAAATGCAAAGTGAGTTTGAGATGTCTATGATTGGATAATTTTTTTTCTTCCTTGGACTATAAACAACACAAACTAATGAAGGGATATTTATATCCCAAACCATGTATACAAAGGAAATGATCAAGAAGTTTAGAATGGAAGATAACAAACTAGTTAGTACTCCCATCATAACTGGATGTAATTTAAGCAAAGACAATGAGTCCCTTGATGCAAATCAGACTTTTAAAGATAAATTATAGGCATCTTGTTATACCTAAATACATCAAGACCTGATATCATACAAGCAGTGTGCACTATAAGATTTCAATCTTCTCCTAAAGAATCACATGTTAATATAGTGAAAAGGATGTTTAGATACATCAAGAGCACAATTAACTATGGCATATGGTATCTTATAAGTGAATATTTCAATTTGATAACATATATAGATGTTGATTGGGTTGGAAGTGTGTATGATGGAAGAATCACCAGTGGTGGTGCATTTTTCCTTAGAGATAGACTTGTTTCATGGTTGATTAAAAATCAATAGTCAATTATTCTTTATATAATTAAAGCAAAGTATGTGGTAGTAGTGGCATGCTTCACTCAAGTCTTGTGGATGAATCAAACACTTAAAGAAATCAAGGTATATTACACATCACCTATCTCTATTCTTTGTGATAATTCAAGTGCTATTAATATATCAAAGAATCTAATGATGCATTTTAGAACTAAGCATATATCAATCAAATATCACTTTTTAAGAGAAAAGGTTGTAGATTAAGAGGTCAAAATGGAATATGTGCCAATTCAAGATCAAATTGTAGACATATTCACCAAACCTCATCCTAAGGAATAATTTGAGTATATGAGATAGAGTTTGGGAGTGGTGGCTCCTACATCACATCACTAGATCCTAGTGATAGGGCATGAGTCTAGGGGGAGTATAATAGAAGTCTTGTTAATACCTTGAAGAAGAGATAAACTAAAACTCAGGTATGCATATTTTTGCAAATTTCTAATGGGTTGGTGGTTGAAAAGTATTGGAAAAACTCCTTTATCTGATAAATGGGGAGAAAAATTTGGACAAATTGTGAGAAATTTAAAATCCCTTTTCCATTGATGTAAAAGAGTGAGAAAAAGTTCAAATTCTCTCTATAAGATATTTAAAGAGTAGAGCATGTGTCCAAGTTGAGTTTAGGAAAATATTTTATTTCCTAATGAGGAGCAAGTTTGGTATGAACAATTTTAGCTCAAGTTCATCAAAAGCCAATAAATTCAATGCAATAAAAGGATCAAAATTTTCCATCATTGAATAATATTAAAGAAATTTAGTTTTCCATAAATGCTAAAGGGGGAGATTTTTGGCCATATTATTGTCATTTATGTCAAAATGGGAATTATGGATGTCATTGATTTTAAAGGATCAGGCAAGATTGATGTAAATAAGTGCATGTTTTAAAGTTGCATAGTGTAAAGTTGTCATGCTTTTATAGAGACCATTTCTAAACCACTTGAAGAGCAATTAATAAAATATCTATTATGGGTTTTTCAATAGCATCTTAATAATATGGTCCATAGGTTTAGTTGAAGATAAATGATCTTAATAATGATTTATTTTAGCTCTCAACCATATTAGAGTTTCTTAGTTAAACCCTAAGGGTTTAAGCCATAGCATTCATAGGCATGTTCTATTTTTATGTTTATTGGCTATAGGCAAGAACCAATTACTTAAGCTATAACCTAGATCTTCCTCATCAATGTGAAACTAGCCCCTTTGACCTAGTAATTACCGACTCAAGTAATGTTCTAATAACTTAATATTTTCTAAGTTTAAGACTTAAGATTTATCTTAATTCAATCAATGGTCAGTGCTTAATTGTAGATTGAAGATACCACAAAGCATAGCAAATTCAATTTGTCAAAGTCACCTCTAAGTAAATGTGCTAATGATAAGTGTCACAATCACAGAGATTACATAGTAAATCTATGGAGTGTTTTAAAGTTAAATATTTAAGGACTAATGCAAAGATGTTAAGTGTCTCAATATTAGGAACTGATAGTAAGGGTGTAGAAGGCATGCAAAGATTATAAGTGTCACATTCATGGGAGTTAGTTAGAGATAAATTTAAATCTTATCATAAGATCAAATGGTGAGTGGTTAATTATGTAATGAAGATTTATCAGAGTGAGTGGACTCAATGGGATAAAGTGTTCGATGTTTATCAACATAGAGGTGAGTTAACTACCAATCTAATTTGATGAGTCAATGGAGCATATTTTTTCCAAATACTTAAGAAGTAGTGAGATGACATTAAAATATTGAGGTTTAATATTAGACAGAGGTAAATTTCATGAAATTGTGGAAATCCAATGGCATGCAGGAGCTCAAGTCAAAATATCTAATAGATGCATTTTAAAGTTGGAACATTAAATCTCAAAAGTGTACAAGGATCCAATGGAGAGTGTGAGCTTGTTAGAACTTGATATAATAAACATGTTTTAAATTTGAGTAAATTGAATGAGGATCATCAAATCATGGCATGAAACTTAAGATCAATCATTAATATTCAAAGGTTTGTTCATCATAATGGTCAAGCAGAGGAATTTGTAGTTAAGCTATAAAATATGACACAAATAATGAAATTGATTATGGTGATCGATCAAATTTGTGCAATATGACATATGTATCAAAACTAGAGGCTAGTATATGCTAAAAATAGTAATGAGACCAATAATCATGGTGGTGGAGCATGAGTTCAAGACATGGGAAACTTTTTGTTAAAGATAGGAACTACAGTCCAATAGAATGTAGTGTGGTTTGTTATCAAACAAGTTTGAACATAGAGAAGAAGCGATACCTAGATCAAATGTGTATATATATGATATCTAGGGTATAGTAATGCAAGTGGTTTTTATTGTTATTAAATAGAGTTGAATTGAGAAAGAGAGAGGCATAGAGCAAGAGATTAATGAAGTGTGTTAAATAAAGATTATAGAGACACAAAGACTAGAGGGGCAAAGAGGTAGAGAATAGAAGAGATAGATGTGTAGATCATGAGAAATTAAAAAATAGACTTGTAATAGATCATAGGAATTGGATTCATTTATGAATCAAATATTTTAATCTATAGTTATAGATCCATAATATATATCTGATTGGTGGGTACCATCAGATAAGCTAAGTTGGTGCTCAATTAGGGAGTTGGTGATTCCTTAGAGTATGTGATATTAAATTAAGGGATTGGTGTCTCCTTAGGGTTGGCACCTTTAAACATTATAACCAGTGAGATTCTTTATTATGAAGTTGGATTAGAATAATATATTCTAGCAACTATTCTCAAGGTGGTTTTTCCCATATTGGGTTTTCCATGGTATATCTAGTTTTGTGTCTATTTATGTGTGTGATCTTTGAATAAATTCTTAATTTTCATCAAGAGTATTAAAAATAATAAATTATTCAATCTAATAACTCACCCCCCTCTCAGTAGATAGTTATGTTCTAACATAGGCCATAAAGACCCCTATAAGATGTTGTAAAGGGTATATTTCATGCCTGGGCTCTCCTTTAAATCTCTGTATCCATAATTATATTTTTATAACTCATGTATTCCCACAAGTATAATCATCAAAACCATATTATCTAATCATACTATATATTTTAGTTATAGGTGATCATCTTGAAATCAAGAGAGGTTCCTATAGGTGATGCCCAGGGTCAAAAATTGTGTTCACACTCCCTTGAATCCTATTTTATATCATATTATATTTTTCATATCCATATAGTCACTTTACATGAGTTATTAAATTATCATTTAATTTTTTCATCATAGGGTGATTTAGGCTCAAAACACTATAGAGAATACTAACGTTCTACAGTGAAGGAATGCATAAGATGGAGGCCTTCCTATACTATGCTTACATGATCAAACAGCTAAACTTTCTTGGTGAAACATTGTCCCTATGATAGGGATCCATGATGGAATCATTCAAACCTAATACCTCATGTATTTCATTATAGAAGGATCAAAATAAAGGTTAAAGCTCTATTTTTGAGACTTTAATGTAACATGTCCCCAAAGTCACTTCATCAACTTGTGGAGAGTTATAATAGGTTTATTTTCAAATTAATGGATCTAACATGGATACTATGAAATTATCCATATTTTTAAACATTAAATATTTTTATACAAGTTTCAAACATGTAAACTTATAATGCTCACTCCTTTATGACCACCTATAGGTGCACATCAATAGGAAACAAGGGAGAATTGTATGCAATAGATAATTATTTATCTCAACCAATATCAAACTATAATTAGATATCTCAAACATGTAATTTTAAAATTATTGTACCCATCACCACTTTTAAAACCTCTCTATCTATTCCTCATGACTGTGTAGGTTACTCTTTGACCTACCTATAGGTGGATATCTATAGGAGACTGACTATGTATATCTTTGAATATGTTATTCACATGAAACACCTTTGATATTTCTATTTTTAGGGAGGTTTTATTTACATGACATCATAATAATGAAATAAAATATGTCACCTTTATTTGGAACCACCATGGGAATAAGAATCCTTTGTAATTAGTGAAACATTGACTGTGTAACTCTAATGGTGACTTCATCTAGAAACTTGAAATTTTTGGCTCATCAAATAATTTACACATGTGTAACCAAGACTAGAAACCATTAAATAATATTTACCTACATTCTCCACAATCACATACAACACTTAGTTTGTATGGACCAACTCAAACAAGGAGAAAACCTATAGGGTGTGGGAATGAGCAAGCAGAAAGAAGTAGTAAACTTCTTATCATTGGTTAATAAATAAAAATACATAAATAATTGAACTCATTATTTAATATAAATTATATAAAGGTTAAAATATCCCACCAAGTTAATTCAATATGATTCCTCTTCTACTTGCTATACTAATCCAAAACTGGTTGATTAATTTTGCTTACAAAAGAGAGTGATGGAGGAGGAGAACAAATTTAGGATAATTTTTGGACTTTAATATATAATAAAAAATTTAAATGTTCTTAAGGGACCCAAAGGGTCACTTTCAATCCTTCCACATGTGTTAAAATAACTGCATAAGCCATACAACTTCCCAAACTTCCTCTATTTCAACTTTTTTCTTATTCTGGCATATAAACCTACAAGTTTTTAGTTAGGATTGATATTTGTAACAATAAAGTAACATATGGGATGTTGAGAAACATTTTGGAACACTTTTAATAAATTTTATACTATACAACCCTCATGAAATAGCCTAAATATGATGTTAAGTGACATGAAATGACATAAATGGTTTAAGATGAATATGACCAAGGTAAGTACATATCAAATGACCTTAAATAAGACCATGACACACCCTATAAGACTATAAAATAACCATATACAATTTTTATACTATAAGGGTTGACTTATTTTGACTTGTGGTCAAAGTAGTCAACATTCTTGGTTATTTCCTAGGGGTGGCAAGCCAGCTATGCCAAGACTAGTAGTCTATTCCAATCCATTGGTCTATGGAGTCACTTTTTACACAATTTAGACACTAAATTACATTTTAAAACACAATAAACAATAATATAATAATAAAAAACAATACACAAAATCACACACCTAGGAAAAAACATGTGTTCTCAAGAACACTTAGGTAACACTCACATAACAAAAGTAAAAATACACACCTACTCTAGTATTTATAAGATTAACCTTCGTCTCATAAATAGTCAAGATTTAAATGGATATTATTTATAGGGATATGCAAATCTTATCCACTCATTATTTATAATTAAAAAGAGTTTATTTGTTTTTATTTGATGATTATATATGGCCCACTCCATAAGGTGTCAAATTTGGTATGCCTTCCTAACTTTACTCTATCCTCATCCTACTTTAATATTATTTTACCTTATTTGAATACTCTTAGAGTCTATTTCATATCAAAAGACATCTTAATTATAATTTTATGATGTTCTATAGCTTTGTGAGCATTATGTATAGTCTCTTATATCTCCATTAACTTTTTCAACCTCACTTTTATTAGAGTGTTTTCAAGCAACTCTAACTAATGTGGCAGTACTAAGGTAGAAAAATATTGGGATATAGATAACCTATATTCTCTCTCATATACAATAACATAAGTATCATTCTATATTTACCTCTTGGAAGTTATTCTATCATCCCATAAATTTGTATTCAATTTAGTGTGTTAAGCTCTTTGATTTTCTTCCAAAGTTTTCTTGATGATTCTAATTAGGTTTTTGTTAGCAGACTCAACCAACCCATTACCTTGAAGGTAATAGTTTTATTATGTAATAAAGTATATACCATTTTTATTTTACCAAACATCTATTTTAATACCCATGAAATGAAGTGAATTATCTAAAATGATGGTGGAAGGAGTTACAAACTTTGTTATAATATTCTCATATAACTTCAAGACAGAATTTTCATTGGATTCCTTCAATATCACTACCTCAACCCACCTTGTGAATTAATCATTTTTTGTGAGTATCCATTTATTACCAGCACTTGATATAGTATTTATCATGCCAATGAAATTAAGACCCCATGACATGAAGTGTTGATATACTTGAATAGCCTCAAAGAGAGAGCTATACGATTTTATTTTCATATAAAGAAAGCATATTTTACACATCTTCTCACCCAATAATATCCTACCTCATGATCTTGGTAGCTATGGTTTTTGGGGAGAAATTACCTCCTATTTTTCCATCATGAAACTTTTCAATCAACACTCCAAACTAGTCATTATCAATACATCTCAATAGTACACCATTATTATCTCTTCTAAAAATCACAACATCTACAAGACAATAAGGGATATCTTGAAATCTAAAATGCCTCCTTTTAGGTCTACTTAAACCATTAGGGTACCACCACTTTGAATAAATATAATGATATCTTGTGTCAAACTATGTAGAGGCATGGAATGATTTGGTTGGGAGCAATCATGATTAACTAACGCTTCTTATTTTGAATCATGGAGGTTTGAATCTAGGTCTTCGTAAAGACCTTTACCTCTTATTAAATTTATAACTTTGATATCAACATCATATTCCATTACATTTATAATCCACCTTGGCCTCTTCTCACTAAGGTCCTTTCTTAAAAGCAACTCATGGTATTAGGATGAGAGACCATGATATGAATCTTATTGTTTTAAAACATATGAATAAAAAGATTTCTCCCTCTTACAACATCAAGGAATTATTTCTCCACAAATGTATAATTAACCTCATAATATTCCAAACCTTGACTAAAGAATGCAATTCATTGTTTCACACCTTCATCATTGTTTTGCATTAGCATAATTGAGATAGTATCAAGGTTAGCAAATGAATATAACATGAAATATTTATAAAAATCAGGTTTTACAAGAGTGTTATCTTGTCTAATTTCTTCCTTGATGAATTCAAATCTAATCTTACCCTCCTTAGTCTAAGAGAAAACTTGGTTCTTTTTTAGCATGGTTGTGATAGGTTTCATCAAAGATGTAAAATGAGGTATGAACCTTCTCTTAAATTTTATCTTGCCTAGGTAGCTTTGTATTCCTTTATTATTCAATAGAAATGATAGGGATAGAATATCCTCTATCCTTTCATGATCAATAGTTATACCATCTTTGGAAATAATATGTCCTAAGAATTTATCTTCATGGATAGCAAAGATTTACTTTTTAGGGTTGAGAGATAATCCATACTAATTACACCTTTAAAACACTTGACTTAGGTGTTTTATATTCTCTTTCTCATCCTTATAGAGCATTATTATGTCATCTAGATATACTAAAAAAATATCATTGATTAGACCTTTGAAATCCATGCCCATTGTCCTTTGGAACGTGTCACAAACATTTAAAAAACCAATGGGAATCTTCCTATAATATAAATTTTCTCTTTTTTTAGTGAATTCTAAATTTAAATTATCATCCTCATTCATTAAAATTTGATTATAACCAAAATATCCATCTAGGGGAGAGAAACATTGAGAACCTAAAATAACTTGTAAAATATGCTCCATTGAAGGCAAAGGATAGTGATATTTGAGTGATACCCTATTATATCTCTAAAATACACTCAAAGTATTATCTCCCCATTCTTATTTTTAAGACGCATAAATTTAGCTACCAACATTTAATGCTTGATAGGAAAGATTATTTCAAATTGAAGTAGTTTGGTAAGCTCTATCCTCATGAGTTGTTCAACCTTGGGATTGGTGGGCCTTTGTTTTTATTTAAATAATTTAACTCTAGGTTCCAATTCAATGATATGGTGTGTTATAATAGGATAAAACCATCTTATGTATTTATATTCCCAAGAAAATATGTCATGAAACACTCCACATAAATCAATGAATGCTTGTTTCTTTAATGTAGAACATACCTTACCTAGTTTGAGGAGTTTGTCTTTGAATATCAAGACCCTTCCATAATTATCCTCCTTTGTAACATACTTAAATTTTCCTTATTATTTTTATAATATTCATCAAAGATAATTTCTAATGTCACCAATCCTTTAGGTATATTTTTTTTCTCAAGTGCACCATCTAATTATCAAACAGTTCTTGGAGTCTTTTTTGGTTTCTTGAGGAGAACTTAGCTTCATTTTACAAAAATATGAAATGTTTTTGTCACTATAAATAAATTACCAAGACCAATCATTATAATTTATATAAGATCTGACAATGATCTTAATGTCAAATTTATTTCTTTCTTTTTTTATGGAAGTAAGTGTATCAAATTATGATCCTATAACAGCTAGTCTATCAACATGATTATTCTACTCCCTTGGGAATGATTGTATATTGAATCCATTAAAGTATTTAATAAAATACCATACCCTATGATTATAGTACTTAATAAAATGGATCTTGGTAGCAACCACATTCCTAACTTGATGCACAATCCATTCACTCTCTCCATATATTTGTAGATTCTTGATTCCTTTTCTCCTTGCCCATTGAAGGCCATGAATCAAACCTTCATACTCAAATACATTTAAATTGAAACTAAAATTAAACCTATATGAAGAATAGTACTATTGTTTAGATGTTAAAACCAACATAACACCAACTCCTACACTAATATCACTTCTTTAGCCATAAAAAAACATTTTCCACATTCAAGAATTCTCACCTTCCTCTTTGGTGAGTGAAGGTATTAGCATTTCTTCCTCATGTAAGTAATATAATCACAAATCATTTTCCTCCATGAGGGCATAAGGATAATTTTCATATGTGTTATCACCATACTCATCTAGAAACTAATTAAAAATGCCCTCAATCTTGGAAGAAGCACCATCATCCATAATATATTCCTCTTTATCATTGATGACATAATTAAAATTGGAACTTTCCTCAACATAGGGTTCAATGTGAAATTTATCAAGTTGTTGAGTCCTAAAGATTACCTTTGTTCCATACCTTGTCTTGAAGGTAAATAAATACCAATTATTTGAGAGTTATCCTCCAATCTTGGTTGTGAAAGCCCTTGAGAGGCAGATAACAAAGTGGGTAGGCAAGTCAAAAGCCATAATATATTGGAGGATGGGGAAACTAAGACAATCATGCAAGAAAACCTTCAATACTTTAATAAATCCTACTGACTTGGTAGGTTTACAATCTAATTGAATCACCCCATTACTATGTGGTTCATACTTTAGACCCAATTTGTTATCTACAACCTTGGACATCATTGATGTGCTAGCTCCACTATCAACTATATAATTATGAACAAGCTTATCCCCCACAATGAGAGTAAGGTATAAGGGTGGAGGTTTATTATAATTATTATATAGTTCCAAAATATTATCAGGAGAATTATAATAAAAACATTTTTATGACCATGGCTTGGTGATGGATGACTAGCATGGATAGTGGATAGTAATCTTTTCAAGAGATCCTTTTGTCCAGGCATATGAAGGACATCCCAAAGAGAAATTAATGTCTTGGAATTCTTCAATGATTCCATAATGTTTAGAAGATAAATACATACATTTTATTGAGTCCTTGGAGGCAAGGAAGTGTTTGGAACTTGAGTTATTAAAGCACCTTGATTAGTCTTTCCAATATTCTAACTTGAAGGAGATACAAGATTTTTAGGGACTACCATGCTTGAAATCATGCTTTGTTACCTTGTAGTGGGGTTATTTTCACTTGTAGGCACATCATTAGAATATCCTAGATCCTTTCTCTTTGTTTTAGTATTTATTGTAACAAAATTTACTTGATTAGGTACATAAGTGTCTTCAACTAAGAAGTTGGTGAAACTTACTCCTTGAGGTTACCAACTTCCATTTGTTTGCATGAGGACTTCATCATCTATTGATATTTGAGGAGTGAGTCCTCCTTGATAAATTAGATATTGTTCTCCACCTTCATTTGTATCCATGAACTAACCTTGTTTCCACTCTTTTCCTTGGATTATATTACTATGCATTGGTACCATTGCTCTTGTGTTGGAATTTAAAGTAAGATTGTATGCATAGGGATTCCTATTGAAATTAAGCTACCCTTGAACTCTCCATTGCCCATATTATTGACCATATTTATGATGATAGGGATAGGTATTTTTATTTACACTAGTTTTCATGTTTTCTTGGCTTAGCTAATATTATAAGAACTAAATTTTTGAATATTTATCCACTGCATCATTTTCATTCTTAGGATTAGTCCTTGACTTGGCATTAGCATTAGGAACTCAAGAAACACTTGGAACAAAAACATAAGTATTTTGTAGTAGATGCATAAACATTTTTGGAAGCAACTCCCTAGCTTGTATGAGTCCATTCTCAGCTATAATGTCAAGGTCATATGCCTTAGGTAAGGTGAAACACCCATGTATTGTATCATTATGGCTATGTCAATACCAATAGACATCAAGTATGTGGGAAACACAAAACTAGTAGGTGTTCTCATGGGAGGAGGTAAATATGCTATTTCCTTTGGAATATCTCATTAAAATTATGCATTATCTCCTTGGGGGCTCTTTGAATGACATTGAGTTGGTGAATGAGTGAATTATGATCACTCTTGTTTTCAAACCTTAAAGTTAGTAACTCTATAAATATTCCAAAGTTGTGATGCAATCAATGGGAAAATTCTTATACCAATCAAGTGTTTTCCCTCTAAGGGACATGGAAACAATTATAATGTAAATTTTGACCTTAGTGACATTATGAAAACTATAGAAGTTTGATATATCCATAATGTGCTCAGTAGGAGTGACATGCCCTTCACCATTGTATGTAGGAACACTCTTTGTAGCATTAGGGGAAATGTCATCATAGGCATCAATATGAATTATATTTTTAGTGTTAAATATTTGGAAGGAATGTTTCCTAGAAATGTTCTCTTCAATTTCTTTCTCACTTTCTTGGTATTCTTGTCTATCAAAGTCCTCTTTCTCTTCAAAGGGAAGAATAGGTTGAGGACGTTGAAATTCAAGAGGAAGTTTATGTTGAAGAGGTGGATTGATGGAATTAAAATTTTTACTAGAATATGACCTAGTAAGGATCATGAATTATGACCAAAATAATATGAAAAAAAAATGGTATACAACCATATAGAGTGACTAAATGCTAAGTAGTACACCATAAGTAGTTATGATGTTGTCAAGACCAACATTCACCTTAGCAAGTTATATTTAGGACAATAGTCCCACTAGGTGTGCCAAAAATATTGGGACAAAATATTTTAACCTAGAGTTATTTATTCAATCCTAATCTAAGATTTGGGAAATATTGGAATAATTCTAGGCTTGTGGGTTGCCTATAGTAGTAGACCAACCTTTAGGTTTAAGGGCTAGCTCCCTAGATTGATATTTAAGTGCTTGTCACCTATAATAATTTATTTTTTATGTGAAAAGAGATATAAATAAATGTGAAAATTAAATACTCTAACCAGGTGATACCCCAAAATTATATCCACTAGACTACCTTGATTTGTACTATGAAATATTGCTCACAAAACTAGCTTCAAACTTCTATGGGATTCCAACATAAGTATTTCAAATATTTAGGTGATATGTACTACACTTCCAAAATTTAAATGGGAAATATGTCTAATATTAGACACAATTACAAATTTATACACTTATAAATATGCTAGGACATTAAATACACTCCATGTGACTTGTTGGAGAATGAATTACTCGCACATACTATGAGAGAGAAAGATGAATGTAAGGCTAGGTGATTAAAACTTATTATTCAGATTTATAATAATATATAGACTTATATAAGTAATTATAAAACCCAAAATGGATTAAATTCTTTATTCAAAGGCAAAATATTATTATTCAAACTAGCAGGGATTTTCCATATAAGACATGGACAAAAAAATAACTTACAAAATGGCTTATACTTTTAGAATGTGAGAGAGGGGAGAAAGAAGTGGATTTAAAGGGTCATAATCTCAATTTTAAAGGCATGAGAATAATTTATTTTTCATAGGAATGGATTATGTAATATACCATGAAAGGTCTCTTTGGACAAATGTCCTTCCAAGGCATGAAAACTCCTCAATACTAGCATAAGACCCTTCAGCTACCGTCTTTAAAATTGCCTTCATCATTTGGCCTCTCTTAAGCACTATAAAGTATAATAGGGAGAGTTTACACATGTGAAATATGATGGGTGGGTTAATAAAAATATCCAACATGCATTAGATGTTACCCTAACTACTGGTATTCTTCTAGACAAGTGTTCTCACTACCTGTAGTTGTCATCACTTGTTATATAGATCTATCTTCACATTTGAAATTAAAATTATCATTAGTTTTTCAATAAAATCCATGAAAGGGGTGATATTACACATTTAAAGAGTATTATTATCCTTAAATACATTAGGTATACCTTAAAAGGTCTCCCAATTGGACTTATCACCTTCTCACTTAATGATCACTTTTCATTCCCATTGTTTCCATAGACTAATTGAAGTGAAGGTGATTTTATAAATAATTATGTGCCTATTTGAAGAAATATATGAACATGATGAGTTATATTAGGTCATATTTTAACTTCAAAATTTATTCTCATCCTTAAACTCTCTTTTTAACTTGCAAAACACACAAAATATATCAATAAAACCTATTTTATACCTTTCCCATATAAATAGGGTACCAACCAATATTATGGGAAGGAGACTAAGGGAGTTATATAAAAATTAAAATCACTTTTTGGTCATACTATCCTTCGTTAGATGCATATTTTTCACCTTTTTAACATCGGGTCAAGATCAAGGGTTTTGGAGGGTTTTAGGATGTTTTGGATCTTAAGGTTTTTTCATACAATCTTAACATTCAAACCTCAAAAAAAATTCACTATAATCATGTTAGTTACCCTGTTCAACTTATCCCAACTCCTTATGTCTCTATGATGATTGTTTGTACTAGTGTGAGCTTCTAAAGATGGCCAATTGATCTCTTCTTTGCATTATGTGTACCCTAAGTTGTTTTTAAAGCCAAAAATGACCTTCTATGGGATTTTTATATAAATCATTAGATACAAATAATAATATATCTAAATTTTAATATTTTTAAGTACATTGGAAGGTTCACCTATCCCTAAAAGTGGTATTGATGCTCTATTAGGGCTTTAGGCCTAGTCTAGGCCTAATGAGTTTGATTATGTCTTTGCATGTGTAGGACATTTTATTTGGTTTCTAATACCTACAAGTTATTATCCATGTTTTAGCATATCAAAAAAAATTCCATACATCTCATTGAAATTATTCAACACCCCAATCTCATCTCTTTGTCACTTATTTAATCTTGCTTGCAGTTATGTATTCCTAAGAGTGCCCCATATTTGAGACAAAATAGAGGTAATATCCCCTATCTTCTCAATATTTATGAGGTTATTATAGGATTGGGTAGGTTATGGTAACCTTTTTTACCAATTTTAATGGTTTTTTCATATTCATATACCCCTATATTCTTCAAAAACCTTAAGATAGGCTTCTTGAATTCGGTGACTATGCATAGACTATGAAAAAAGTTAGGCTTGTTGATTTGTCTTGTCCCTTTGGTTTAGAAGCTACATATGGATATTAATCACCAATATTATAGTGGTTTACAAAATTTTATTCAACTGTAAACCACTTCTAACTCCAATATTGGACTCTTTATATTGCCTAGTCTTAGTTTGCACACTATGTGACTATGTCATTTACTCAAGAAAGAGACATACATGTAGACAAACATTTCATTTTTGACCCTAAATTTCATCTCCCAATATCTAATTTAAATACTAAAGGTATTATTATAAATTTTTTGGGCTCACCATATATCATTTATTAGGTTTTGTGTCTAAACCTTTCTAACATACTAGTTTGGATTGGTCTCTTCTCCATAAAAAGTTATAGGTGCCATTTTTAGGCCACAGAGACCCCTGTAAGATGTTTTGAAGGGTATCTTTCATTTTTTTTATCTCCTTTAAATATTTTTATACATCCTTATTTTTTTATAAAACTCATCTCATCTAATAAGTCTAATCATCCAAACTATATGCTCTAATCATCCTATCAATATATAGTCTAGCTATAGGTGATCATCTTGAAAATAAGAGAGGTTCTTATAGGTGATACTTAGGGTAAAAAATTATGTTTCCAATCCATTTATTATTATTTTATATAATATTTTATTTCTCATCTACATATATTTAATTTCCATGATTTATGCAACTCTCATGTACTTGTTGCATTAGAGGGTCATTTAGGCTCAAACACTACAAAGAATACTGACATTCTAAAATGAAGGAATGCATAATATGGAGGCCTTCCTATACTATTATTACATTATAAAACAACAAAAATTTCTTATTGAAACATTTTCCCTATGATAGGGCTCCAAAACCTATTTATACCTCATGTATTTCAGTATGGAAGGATAAAAAGAAAGGTGGAAGCCCTGTTTTGGAGAATTTAAGGTAACATGTCTCTAAAGTCACTCCATCAAATTGTGGAGAGTTATAATATGTATATTTTAAATTAATTGATGTACCATGACATTATATTTTTCTTTAAACCTTAAAGTGGTTTAGAAAAGTTTCAAAAACCTATATTTCTAATGCTCACTCCTCTATGGACCACCTGTAGGTGCACATCAGTAGCAAACAGGGTAGAATTATATGCATTAGAGAATTTGTTATCTAAAACAATATAAAACTATAATTTTATATCTCAAAAATTATATTTTCACCTTATAATACCCATTATCACTTTTAAACCCTCTCCATCTATTCCTCATGATAGTGTAGAGTTACTCTTTGGCCTGCTTATAAGTGGATATTTGTAGGAAACTGACTGTGTGTATCTTTGACTATGTTATTCAAATGAAACACCTTTGAGATTGATATTTATAAGGAGGGTTAATTTACATGACATGATAAGTATGAAATAAAATATTTCATCTTCATTTGAAACCACCATAGGAACAAGAACCCTCTACAGTTGGTGAAACGCTGATTGTGCAACTCTAGTGGTGACTTCAACTAGAAAATTGAGATGTTTGGCTCATAATCTCATTTAAAAATGTTTTAAAAATAATATAAAACATTAAATAATAGTTGAAACATTCTCAAAAATCACTTAAAACACTTATTTTGTGTGGACTAACTCAAACAAGAAGAAAACCTATAGGGTATGGGAATGATCAAGCAGAAAGAAGTGATAAACATCTTAGCATTGGTTCATAAATAATAATCCATGAATCCTTGAAATAATACCATGAATATAAATTAGATAAAGGGAAAAAATCTGCCACCAAGTGCATTCAATCTGATTCCTCTTCTATTGGTTGTACCAATCCAAAATTAGTTTACTAATTCTGCCTACAAAAGAGAGTGATGGTGGATTAGAATCGTTTTAGGCTAATTTTGGGCTTAAAAAGTTGATAAAACATGGAAATGAGATAAAATTACCTAAATGGTAACTAAAAATTCTTCCACATGTGACATAAAAACTATATAAGATGTATAACTTCCCAAACTTCCTCTCTTTTAGCTATTTTCTTGTTCTAACATAAAAACCTACAAGTCTTCAATTAGGACTGATATGTTTGATAAGAAAATAACATGGGGAAAATTGAGAAACATTTTGGAACACTTGTAATACATTAAATACCATAAAAACCTCATTAAAATTCCTAAATATGACCTTAAGTGACATGAAATGACCTAAAAGGGCTAAAGATGAATATGACCAAGGTAGTGACATATCAAATGACCTCAACTAAGACCATGACACACCCTATAAGAATATAATATACCCATATACAAGTTTTATACTATAGGGGGTTCACTTATTTTTTTAAATTTTGTAAAAATAGTCAACATGTCCCAAAAAACATCACCATATTCATTAGATACTTTAATTCAGAAGATAAGGCTTAAAACTCATCATTGTACCTTATTCACTAAAAAATGCCAATTTTCTTCAAAGATCAATCATGATGACTTTAAATTATAAAAACTATGTAGACAAATTAAAAATATATTTATATATGTGAATTATCCTAGATTATAATTATTAGATAGGTATATAACATGGTCATATGGCAATATTGGTCTTGCAGACCAATCTCACAACCTTGCACCTTCATTGTCTCATCTTCACTAGATAGGTCAACTTATGAGAAACATTTTCATCATTACCACTGACCTAAAAAACATATATCTAGAATAGACATGTATCACATGTATTGAACAACATCTCCATGCACTTGGATTCATCCCTAGTCCCTGTTAACACATCTAATCAACTTCTCACTTCTTCCTAGTTTTCTCACTATCTACACCACTAAATCTATTAGCAATAGCATATATTGTATTATCATTTTAGTACACCTAAGGAATATAAAATACTAAAAAACCACCATGTTCATATTATAAAAGTTTCAATATTTAACCTTCATTCATTTAAATTTTTTGAATCAATCAACTCTAATGCCACAATAAATCTCTAAGAAACAAGGCCTTGCTTATAGGGTCCACTCACTCACCTTTAAAACCAATCACACATAGAGGCGTCTAAGATATTTTAACTCAACCTCCAATAAATTTTCTATCTATACCATACTATTTTGAGCACTTTAGAACAAGATCTTTCTCTTTGTGTCACTATTAGGGTTTTTTGAGGGCTTAAACCATCTTCTATTCTTAATGATCATTAATAAAGATTAACCCATCATTATAGAAACCAATGATTAGAAATTTTATATAGGACCCTTCCCTATATACCATTAATAGTTTAATTTCTCATGTAGAGGCTACACATGCTAATGAAAACTTTAAAGTTCTTGTTAGGTTGAGAACTCTTCATTCTGTGCACATGAGAGACCTAACAACACTTTCTCTTGACTTAACCTTCAAATTTTGACATAAAACTTGGTAAAAGTACTTTAAAAAACATGGAATACCTATATTAATTCACACATACTCACACTTCCCATTTAAATTGATGTTGACCCCATCTAGCCACCATCTCTCTCTTTGCTCTCTAGGCCTTTGACCTACAAGTCGCATTAGGCCTTGAGACTGACCTTCAAGTTTATTTCCATGTGATCTCCACCTTATATACATTATCATATAACATATAATATATAATATTCTTTAAATTTTTAATATAACATCTTTTTATCTTGATGGAGAATCTTTAGAGATGCTTATGCAAATCTTTTAAACTCAACTAAAGATCTTTATAACTCACTATGTTCTATGTTGAGTATTCAAAAATATTGCCAACAATGTGTTACTAAATTTTTTTATGACTTATAAATCCTTAAAATTATCTCTTATTATAGATACATTTTGTTTCCTCACTTCCTTGTCATATAGTACATACAAGTTCATACTCCACACACCATGCATATTTACTAGATGCATCTTAGACATTAATGACAACATAATTTTACATTAATGACATTAGATTGACATCAATGAAAAAATTATATCAACATTGGCCTTCTATGGTTCCTCTTCTTATTTTTGGTCCACTAGATCACTTTCAATTAAGGGTTGTGTTTACTCATTTGGTCCCTCTATAGACTTCACCTGAGACCTTCTTCCTTGGACTTCCTCTGGTAGCACATAGTTTTTTATAGTTAGAGGAGTAATCACTTATTTGGTGGAAATAGGGACTTATATATTATATTTTGTGGTTTCCAAGGATACAATAGTGGGTATGAGGTCTTCTGAGTTAGATGAGTCTATACAGATAGGCTCCTCTTCCTTCCTAAGAGAGATCTCCCTAATTTCAACCACTTTTTAGTCCTAAACCTAGAAAGGGGTTAACCTAATCCCTTGATTCTTGGTCCACAATTAGTCTCATGATTTTATATTTTCATTATTACTTTTGAAGGTTGTTCAAATATTCCATGGTATTGTCATGATACAACTTTATCTTGTCAATCTTATACCTCCCTTCCATCTTAAGTCAAATGTTTCCATGATGATCATACATGCTTGGATGGTCCTTGATCACTTTGATGGAGTCTCAACATTTAAAATATTCCATGGTGAAGGTAAATGTAAGAGGTATTATAGTGAAAATTCATGAGCACCCATGATCTATCTAACAACATGAGTATCTTAGAAGGTCTTGGTGTGGCATTGGGAGTTATTGAGAGGCAATCTAATGTATATCTAATGAGAAAGAATTTTAAGGCTTGAGAAGTCATCAATGGTTCTGGTAACACCTTTTTTGAAAAATTTTAAAGAGTTAGCATAGGATATATTGAGATCTAAATATTCTCTAAGGATGTTATATTGAGCTCTTAAGATGCTACAATGAGCTCTGAATACGCTCTGAAGATGTTATAATGAGCTTTGAAGATGTTCCAAATATGTTAACGTGAGATCCAAAAATGCTCCAAAGATGAAAGTAATATAGATAGGTTAAATTATAAAACCTAAAAGTATTTGAATAAATTTATCTTGAAATTAAAGGTTATAATAATGATATGTCACTCCTTTTCTTTGATTCTAACCTGGAGGTTGTAGTCTGTATACTTAAGAAGTAGGTTACTAGCTTATGCAATGAAGAAACTATGATATAGTGAGATGAATGGCATAGTGACTAGAAATTTTAAGACTTTTAAAGGTTTATTTAAATTTTATAAAGGTTTTATTATTTTTTTAAGAAAATATTATCATATCTCATGGGTTATATATGCATAACAGTGTTAAGAAGTTCTTTAACTTACTGTGCTCTCACAAGCATCATATGGAGATATCCTTATGAAGGTTACAATTGTATAATCAGATGAATATGATAAATAAAATATAATGAGTGATATCATAACATTACACAAAAAACCAAAATGTTATTAAATCATGGCCCAGGTTGAGTACATGGTTTTAGACCATATACATAGTCATAAGCTTGAGGCCTAGTTTGGAGAAGATTTGAAGGGTTAAAGATGCTAGAGAGGTGATATAACCTAAAAAGTTGTTAAATATGGTAATTATGACCTAATTTAGGTTTTAATGACATATATTTTTATCATATAACAATATAATCCTATGCTATTTTGTTATATACCTCCTGCAGTCATAAACAATCATTCACTTAGGCAACCCATTAGCTAGTTTTGAGAAAAATCCATCTTGAGGCCTATAAAGGCATAATATAGATATGAAAATTGTTATAATTGCTTTTAATTAGTTTATATTAGTTTCCATTACCTTATTTATGTCACACTAATAGTTTAATAATATATTTTTTTTGTCACAATCCTATGCTTGTTTGTTGATAGCCAACATGGAGTTAGGCAAGCTTCTTGGAGGGTTATAAAGTATGACAGATGGTTTGAACCTAATGTGATAATTTGAGATGAAATTTAGGGTTATATTAATTATTATAAAACCCTTTTATATTAATAAAATTCATAATTTCAATGTAAAATGTGGAGAAGGGTAAACTTTCAAGATTTAATATTTTTGCATGTAAGTGGGGACAGTCAGAAAAAGTGTTTTTTGAAGCACTTAAAAAATTTAATGATAAAATATAATTCTTGTATAATTTTTATGGGTCTTTAAAATTCCATTAAAATATTAATTATTCCTTTATACCTTATAAATCTTAATATTCACCTATTTCTTGCTCCCTATGTCTCACAGTTCACAATTTCTAAGTGTGCAATAGGTCTAAATATGTTATTCTAGTTATTTTTCATGGTTAATAATGAAAAAATTAATTTTAATAATTTTTTTGGGTCCCTATTGGTCCTAATTAAAAACTAATTAAGTATTTAGACCTAATAAAACTTGATAAAATAACAAAACTCATACCTATACACACTCAAAAATTTGACAAGGCAAGTTGAGGCAACACCAAAAGATGCATTTTTTAGTTCTACTCAATAAAATTAATTGAAATTTGACATGGAGGTATGTTTTGGTGTCATTTAATTTTTCCAATTTAATAATTCTTCTACTTTAATTTAATAGTAAAAACAAATTTTGCATATCTCCATTAATAGAGTCTGTGTTCAAAACCAAGTCTAAAAGAGCCTTTACAAAAGGAGGATTTACATATGGAAAATTGATTAGAAGTTTGTATAAGAAAAACCAAAATGTTTATAATGAGTTTTAAAATGGAAAAAAGACTCCAAGTGGCTCAAATTATTAAAGATAGCCCTGGAGGAGAAAATATGATTTGGGAGCCTAGTTTAACTATTTGATCATTCATGCAATGGATATGAGAATAAGGTTGAAAGATAGGAAAATAGGCCTAATTATCTTATATTTAAAAGGGTATATAAGGTAAAAGGTTGTGTGGTAACATTTATTGATAATTTTCAAATGTTGGTAATTGTCATCTAGGCAAGCACACCCAAAAATGAAGGCCATTATGACAGGTCAAAGGTAGTTTCATGGACCATTACATGCACATTGGAGAGAATTTTAGACTATTTTAAGCATGATTAAGGCCTAAGTAAAGTCAAATAATGGAGTTACATCCTCAACATATTCCCTAAATTCTAAATTAGACCCATTGATTGCATGTTAATGTATGAGGATAATAACTATCATACACAACATTGGACTCATTCATGACCTCTCCCACACATGTAATATTCTCTCTTCTCCTAAACACTTTCTATTTAAGTAGATATTCAGATCTTGCTTTAGTATTCCTTAGGATGGTATGAGGAAACTCTACCTAACATTGTACTTTATGATATCTCTTGGATAGTTAATGGATTACTTTAACTTGTTTATGATTAGCTTCTAGTGTGTGTTTCATTGTTTAATATGTTTAAGTTGTATTATTTCACTTTTGTAGGTCCAATACCTTCACCTAGTTTCTAACAAGTGTCTTATTCAGGTTGTGTAGTGTCTTGGAAGGTTTATGGTTGAATTCAATAGTGGACATATGATTGTAAGAGTCTAAAACTAGACCTTTCTCTCTCTACCCTAATGTTTCATCCATCAAAGATCAACCTCTACATGAAATATTGATGCCTAAAGACCATTGAATAAAGTGATTCAATCCTTTTCTTAGTCCTTTAGTATTGTTTTTATTTAAAAATTAAGTGTATGAGATTGTCATCTTGGTACATCACCACTTTAGAATAGGTTTTCATTTATATAATTTTTTTTGCGCTTTTCATCCCAAAATTTTAGGATTTATAGAGAGCATTAAAATGAGAAAATCAAGGGAGCTAGCCCCTTAAAATCTAGATGTTTTGCCTAATCAACAAGTAACCCATAACCTATATGTCAGTCCCACGTTAGACTAGGTTTGAGGTTTGGAAATGAACACTCTTCTCCTTAGCAAGAGTGTAACCTAGAATCATCAATAGTTTTAACATGCCCAGTCGGATAAGCTTCAAGTTGTAGACACCTAAAAGTGGACACCAATGGATTAATACCTAAATTTATATCAATTATTACCATCCATTTAACATAGGGCCTAAGAATTTATAAATGTCTCAAATTTGGTTTCATAACATGCAATTAAATCAATTTTGCCCAAAAATTAATTAAATAGAGAAAATGACCAAATCAATTAAATCAAAACTTGGTAAATATTCAAAAGCAACAAAAAGAATTAATTAACATGAAAATCATAGTAAAATTCTTTATTCAGTTCATCCTTGAGTAATTAAAATAATTATCAAATATGAAATTCAAAAATCAAGAATATCCTAGGAATTAATCATTAGCTTTTGTGAGTTGTCCAAAATCCAAAATATCGAAAAACACGCTTATTCCATGATGATCATGAGGTTTGGACAAATTTTCACTCTAATTGGGTTAATTAATCAAACCAAGGTTAGGATTTAACTTAGTCTAAGTTGATTTCAAAATCTATAAATACAATAATTTGCCTCTCTATTTAGAGAGCTTGGATAGAGTAATGTTAAAATATAGGGTTTATGGGAAGAGTGAAATCCATAGTGTTATAATGCCAAAATTGAGACAACCCAAGCCATTAAGACATATCAAAGCCAAATCCAAGCCATCCATAGTTCCAAGAGGAGATAGAGATAGCCAAGCCCCATTTATGAATACTTTTTGATCATAATCCATGTAAGCCAAATGAAGAGACCTCTTGGAGCATTCAAGGAATTGTGTGAGTTCTTTCCATTTTTAGTTGTGATTTGTTCATTTGTGTTTCTTCACCATGTTCCTCCCTTTGATCTAGGAAAGATAGTGTTATGAATGTTATTTTGTTTATTTTCATCATGATTTCATTTTCATTATGAATCTAACATATGATCTAACCACCCTTCTTGGATTCCTTGATCACAAGTTGCATGCTCAGTGGGATAATTAGCACTCCGCATAGCAAGGAGATCGATATATAAGTAAAAAACTAATAATGTATGCTTAAATCTCCTTAAAATTACATTTCTGACCTTGTTTTAGCTATATTCTAATTTGTTTATATTTCTTAGATCTACATAGAGACCAATGATAGTCAGTTGTAACTAGTGTCAATTTTTCCTAAACTGACCATGGTTCTGCTTAACTAACCCTGATTCTATGTAAACCATCAATGGTTGGATTGTAGGGGGAAAATGTTCATAAATCTTGAATTTTTATTCTTTATATCAGTCATTTTCATGATTTATAGGTTTCAAAGGTAATTAAATCCATTGATTAAACTTTGCCTTCTAGGTTTTATTGATCTTTGTGTTAACCATTACTTAACCTAACACATTTATTTTTTGTGATTTTACATTCAAGTCTATAGGTGATCGATAATGGTCTTAATTCACTGGCATTGATTCTTATGACTGTCATCGGTTCTTTCACAAACCGATCAATGATGATTTCCTAAATGAACATTAGTCATCTCTGACTATCCATGGTCACTATGTTTAAAAAAGCTGAGAGCTAAATTTCAAACATCATTTGCTCATCCAAGAAAGTGATTCAAATCAAGGAATTATTATCTAATAATTTTAGGTCATGGAAATGATTTAGAACACCAATTTTATTGTTTATACTAATCAAACATTTCATTTTGGGATTTTAAAAAGAATTAGTCAAATATTACATATTTCAATTTGGGTCCTAAAATAAACATGTTAAATCTCACACATTTGGGCATTAGAGTTTAAAATGAATCTAGAAGTCTAAGTCTTAAAAACACTTCATTTTTAGTGCTTAAAAAGAATGGTTGAGTCTTGAATACTTACTTTTGGTATTTAAAAATGAACTTAGGCTAAGTCTTGCACATTTAGACATTTGGACTTAAAATAAACATAGATGCTTTTTAATTTAGTTAGTTTTTTGTGAATTTTTTTAAAGATTTTTCACTTAAGCCAAGGGGCCAAGTAAATAAAATTGTCACATTTCAATTTGGTGCCTAAAATCAAACTTCACCCATAATTTAATGAAAACTATTTATGAGTTATTTGTTTCATAAAAATAATCACGCACATATGCTCTCCCCTATCCCTTATATAGAACTTATGGGATCAAAAGTGCCTTTTCATTACATTTATTGCCTAGTACAAGGCATATAAATAAAGTTACCTAGGCTTTCCCCAAACCTAGATGGTGTTGGATGATTTAAAAGAAACCTTAAGGTCTTTATACTATTATTTATTTTCATGTAGTTTGGTTTGTTAAGGGGATGTCATTACCTCTCATGGGTTCTCTAGGGAAGCTTTGACCTGGGGCTTCATCTCTTGATAGTGATTCAACCATGCTCCATGATAGGTTATACAAATATGGGAATTTATAATTCTAGAGCCAGGGAGTTGAGTGGCTAACCTCTCCTTTAGTAATGAAGGCATGAGTTAGGTCTAGTCAACTAGGGGATATCACTGAGAAGTCCAATGATGGTATCATCATACAAAGGAATAGACCCTTGCATGATAAGTTGATTAATATGAACTAAATTGATGTAATGCTTCTCTTTTGTTAACCACACTTGGGATCAGTCTAGACGGTCATAACTTGTAAATTTTAGTTAACCCCACTTTGTCATACCTTGATAGGATCTAGGATGATATATTTAGTTTTATGTAAATCATTTATTATTTTATTACATGGGGTGTTATATATAAAACTTTGTTGTTTAACCATGTCATGAATGAGTCTTATGTCTAACATTACTCCATTATTTGAGGAGGTATTATGCCATCTGTTTGACACCTTAATTTAACTTAGAATTTTTTTGTGTCAAAATCATTGAGTATGGGACTTGATTGAGATTAGTAACATTATTTTGATCAAATAATTTCAATTCTTGTGCCTTAGAGGTAATTAAAACATAATATTATCACATATTTAGGGAATAATAACATTGTTATGTTACCTAAATTGTTTCAGAAGACTTGACTTATCTTGTGCCTAAATTATGATTATTTGAACCAATCATTTGTGACTTGTTGGATATTTGTTTATCACATTCATTATATTCAAATTTTGTTATCTTTTTGGTCATCAAAACCCTAGTTTACCTAAGTTGAGTCTTTGATTAACTTTTATAATTTTGTATCTAAACATTGACTAATTTTGTTTAGGCCTTCACATATAGGGGATGATACACATATCTTTCTCTTTTGGGTTGTGTAACTTAGGTCAATCCATTACTAAAATTTAGAAATTTTATTATTTGTGCCTTTATTTGATATAATTAGTCCATTTTCAAAGTGCCTTTTTGTTTTGTGTTTTATACTAATTTGATCATGTTTATGTCTAGAATCAAGTGCCTAGTCTTTACAAAGTGTTACAAGTTTGTTAGATTAAAATATCATTATAATCCTTTGTTTCAAGTCTATATTTTGATGTTTTATTTGGTAAAAAGTCCTAGCATATCCTATTTGAGCCTAGATTTTGACTCCATGTTTGGAAAAAAGACCTAGCAACATTTTTCTTTCATAGTTTAGACCTATTTGGAACATCTTTGGACATTAGAGTTTGGAATCTTGTTTATAGGTCATTTTTCTTGACCTTATTTTTGTGAAAAAATATAGTGTTAGACACTTGATGTTATATTATTTTACCAAATATCTGCATAATTTTTTTAGATACACATCTCTACCTTAGATAATGATAGATAGAGTTTGAACCTCTTTGTCTTTTTAGACATAGCTTTTCAGAGTTTGTATAACTCTAATCCTCTCTTATTGTGAAATATTTTCCATTTGATTTAACCATGCCTCACTATATACATAATGTATCCATGTACAATCTAGGATATGGAAATGTTATAACACAAGAGGACTTTGCTCAAGACCCTTATCGAAACCATGTTGTTTGGGAGATATATTTTTATCCACCATACAACAGTCAAATAGGAGAACAAATTCAATATAATTTGTCCAATTATTTGGTTAGGATGACTTCAAACATGGATTAAGATCAAGAATAGATAGCCTAATATTTGGCTAGTGTGCCTTTAGTTGTAGAACAAGTTCAATAGTAACCTTATTACATTACAATTCCATTAACTTAGGATCTTAATAGAGCCACAAAGGTAGGGCATGACAATTTTCAAAGTATAAAAATAGGGCCTTGTAATTTTAACAATGATCAAGCCTTTTTTAGAAATCTTAATTCCATTTTACCAATATTGTATCAAGATCCATGTATGTTTATCATGAAAAGAGACTCATAGAGGACCAATTAATTCAAATGAAAACAACATACCAGACCTATCATAACTTTAACAATATGACCATGTCAAATGCACCTCTTATTTAGTCATTCCCTTCAAAAAGAGTTTTATTTGAGTTGATAGGTCAAGAAAATTAGGGTTTTGACCCACTTATTCAAAACACTTTAGTATAAAACATGTTTAATACTCTAATAATTGAGGAAGTGTCTTCTGCTTCTACAAAAAATAGTGAGAAAAATGTAGTGGAAAATAAACTAGTAACATCCAATTTAAACCAAAGTCATGTTAGTGCACAAACACATATTCAACAACAAGATGGTCTTTTAAGTAACACTACAAGTGGTCTAAAAAATTAGGGAGTAGGAGTTTATATTTCCCAACCTCAACCAACTATATATAATCCTTATCCAATTGCTTCTTCTAGCATCCAATAACAAAGATTAAGTATTCAACCAATAACTAGTATCATGCCATAGTAGAATGTGATGAATCTTACTTAAACCCAATAGGTGATGAGTAATATTCCATAACAATAAGCACTGTCAAACATACCCATACAGTAGAGGTAAAACATATTTCTAAATCAATAGGGGAAACCAATGTTCCACCTCATTAGGTAGAAATGAACATACCTCTTCAATTTTAGACTAACATACCAATCCAAAACCAAATTATGTCTAACCAATAATGTGTAAATATTGGTCAGTGATAGATGCCAAATATATAACATGTGTCCACTTCCCAATACAAATTTATGAAACCTATAGGTTTCAATGTTTCTCAAGTGCCTATTAGGTAGCAATTGAATTTCATGTAGAATGTGCCATAAGTTTAGTGACGGGGTCTTGGTTCACATTCCTCCATCAACCAAGTGTGACTAGTTGGCAACATGTCCCTATTCAACCTTAGTAGGCATAATACAAATATATAACTTCATCCCAACCATAGTATTCCCAAAATCAGGCTTACATACCCAAACCCAACCAAAACATCACACAATCACACGCGTAATTTCAAAAATTATACCCAAACCCATGTATGTATATTCCTGGTCTATTCCTTATCTAATCCAAAATTACCCAACAAATGCCTCCATCATACCTCAATCTAATTAAGCCAATTCTAATTTCCCAAACATCGCCTCAACAAGCAAATGATCCCAATGGTTTCCTCACACAAGATATACAATAAATAAAGGATATAATTGCCATAATCCAAGTGGGGAAACATACCAAAAATTTCAAGTTAGACAATATACATTCTCACCCTTTCAACATGGAGCACTTGCAAATACCATTTCCTCCAAGGTATGAACCATCATAGTTTGACAAATACAAGGGGAAAGGTGACCCCAAGGCCCATTTGATGGAATTCCTTGTTTCATGCCAATCAGTGGTCTATAGTGACATTTACTTATTATTGTTGTTTCCACAAAGACTAATAAGTCAAGCATTGGAATGGCTCCTAAAGTTGCCCAATAATTTAGTGTCTGATTTTGATTATCTCTTAGACAAGTCCATATAACACTTCTCTTACAATCTCAAGCATGAGAATTCATTAGTAGATTTAACATAATTAAAATAAAAATTTGATGAAAGCTTCAAAAGCTATTTATAGTGATGGAGAGCCCTTACCTATCGATTCACCTACAATTTTCCAGATAAGTAATTATCCATTATGTTTACGAAGAATCTACATTGCAAGATATCTTACAATTTGGAATTTTAATGTGCGCACACATTCAAAGAGATCATTGACAAAGGTTTTTTTGATTAAAATAGCCCTCATTAACAAAGGTATCATTAAACTAGCCTTGTCAAATCAGAACAATAGCCAAAACCAAAACTAGAATAGTGGCTAAAATCAACATCTAGTCTACGTGCAAGTGTTGTAACTATCATAGGCCAATAATAATGATAGACCCAATCAATACAATTTCAAAAACAATGTTGTAAGTAACATAGAAATAGAGTCATGACATGTCTAAATGGTGAAAACACCATCTACTTAGCCTATGATGCCTTTCTAAATAACTCCTAACCAACAACCTTTTTAGTAGCCACAACACACATAATATGTGTAATAACCTAGACAAGGATAGTAAATGCAATAAAAATAGAAAATTACTATGCATTTATAAAACCCTCCTCCTATAAGAAGAAATTTTCCTACTCATCATGCCTTTATTGACCTTGGAGAGCCCATTGAATTAGTATTTCAAAAACTCACAATAGCTAACTTGATTAGATGGCCTATTCAGAAAGAACAAATTTGTGAGGGTGTTAACATGCCATATTGGTATAAGATAGAATAATTATATGATTTTCATTAGGTCAATGGCCATAATTTAAAGCATTTTTTGAAAATTAGACATGTAATTCAGAATATTTTGGAAAATGGAGATATCACATTGGATCATGGAGCTTCCACTTTTAATCAAATCCTTAGTATTTATCATAATCCTTTTCCCCAACATAACAATAATAAAAAATAACAACAAAAATAGTGTCTAGTGAAACATCAATAATAATATTATTAATAAATAAGGATGAACCAACAAAACCAACAAACTCAACAAAATTAGTAGTAGAACTAATAATGTGAAAACAATGGACAAAACCAAGGACATAATGGTATTAATAACCAATATACCTACCATGGAGTTACACATGACTGTCACTTAGTTGTAGGCCATATTTTAAGAGGTCACATTACTACCATTTCAAATAATCTAAGACAAAGTACCAATCAAAAAAGAACATTTATAATCATACAAAATCAACCAAACCATTCTAATAATCCTTCCTTAACCTAGGACCTCACATAGGTGAATCAAAAAATAAAGATTCCCATATTTGGACCTTATACTAGTAACTCATTATTATCCCATGACTAAGAACAAGTACATAATCAATTGAGACTTATCCTATCTAGTCCCCCTCCACTATCATTTGTTATAAACAATGTTCATGTACCTAATCTTGATTGTGCAATCATAACATGATAGTTAAGGATTACCATACTAGGTCCACAACCATCTTCCATTTCACCCATCATATAACAAACCATTTTACATGGAACAAGCCATTTTCCACTATCTAAGAAAAGATGTTTGACATTATGGAATAATTTTAAAAGATGTCAGCAAAAATCTCCAGTTTAGATTTCTTGTGTATGTTAACCATCCATAAAAACATCTTGATAGAGTTCCTTGGTCAATCCATAGTTCCAAATGACATATCTCCTAATAAAAATCAATCTTTGATTAGACACCTATCTCTAGTCCAATAAGTAATGTTCAACCAAAGTGATATGTCATCCCTTATCCCATTGCACAATAATCCATTATATATTGAAGTCTACATAATGAGGCACAAATTGAAATGTGTCCTTATAGACAATGGATTAGGTCTAAACGTAGCATCTCTAAAGCTCATAAAGTTTCTTGGGTACATGATAGCAAATATCCAAGTATAAATAATCACCATCAAAGCCTACAATAATGAAGAGTGAGAATTTCAAGGCACCATTATCTTACTATTTATCATTGGGACCTTGACCCATGATACATTTTTCCATGTGTTATATCTCAATTTTTCATACAATATGCTTTTAGGTAAACCTTGGTTACATGATATTCATGTAGTCCCATCAACATTTCACTAGTGTATCAAGTTCTCCCATTTAGGGATGAAGGTTAATATTCTAAGAGATTTGCATCCATACAAACATTGTAAACATTTAGAGGCTGAGTTCAAGATTTACAATTACTATTTTGAGATGAAGCTACTCACCAAGTAGGACAAAGGGAAATCAATATTTGTTCATTTACTAGAGGACAACTGTATTGACCCTGATATCCTTGATTCCATTTCTCACATGCCACCACCTAAGATGTCCAATCATTATGCTATTTTGGATAATGACCAAGGAGAATACTTAACCCATGACACCTTTTACATTAAAAATATTCCATAGAACCCATAGTCCTTTGGAAGACCAAAACTCAAACCACTCATGTAATGGTAAAGAAAATGAAAAGGCCATCTACATAGTCCACCACCTATCACTTTCATACCATATTCTAGCTAAGCACAAGACCCTCTCAAATTTGATGAATCATGGTTATTTAATGACAAATAAGTATATTATTACAATAACTCCAAGTATCCCATTCCTAATCAGATCATGGAAAATAAAGACTATGAAGGATGAGGTCTTAGGATAAATCAATAGGGAACATGAGACAATTTATATGATTAATTACAAAGGAACCTAAGGACTTAAATTTAAACCACTTGGGGGTGACCCCATATATCTTATTCAAGTTTAATTGCTATTGACTATTAATGATGATGGTGGCCATGAAGCAGAGTTTGATCATAGTCATTTTGATGACTTATCCCCAACTAATATGTTTAACAATAGTACCATTTTTACCTTTTGACCAATCATTCATCATAACCCACTACCATTATATTATCCCTAACTCATCGACTAGGGCCAACAAGAATCCAACATGTTGGTTGATGATTTCTAAAATGATGAGGCCTTTTGCAATTTTATAGGCCTTAGGGATAATGTTTCAATGGGAGACCACAAAAAAGGGTTCTAAATAAAGTTGGATCCTTAAGCCTATTTTTGAGGGCAGGTGAACACCCTTAGCCAAAAACAAATAAATAAAACATTGAGGTCCTTAAGTGAAAACCTCTTCGAGGTGATTTTGGACTAAGGAAAAAGTAAAGATAAAGTCTAGTCTAGTGGTGAGAACTTGTTTCAAGAACCACTAGATGGGGTATTTAACCCTTTTCAAGTATAAACTAGGAGACCACCAATGATGAACTTGTCTACATGTCTAAATTTAGTCTTTAATAAGAACATGTTTTGATCAAATCTTTTATGATACCAATGACAGTGAACTTACCTATGGGTGTGAATTTAGTCTTGAATAATAAGAATATTTTGATTGCATCATTCATAAGTTTCCAATATCATTTTTTACATGGACATGCCTCCTATTGGTAGATTTTTATTCATCATGTCTAGGAGAACTTGAAGAACTAGTCCTAACATAGGACTCTAACATAGCCAATTAGTTCAAATCCTTTCCCACTATTATTGAAGATGGTTTGACCCTTCTAGTGGAAAACACAATAGAGGTAAACATTGAGAAACCATAAGACTTGAAATGGATTAAATTAGGTGGATCCCTCATTAAGGAGTGTGAAGTCTTAATAGTCTTATTGAGGTAATTTGTAGATATAATTATGTGGGCCTATTCTTAGATGCCTGGTTTAGACCCCACATTGGTTGTTTACCAAATTATGCTACATCTTGATACCAAACCAGTGAAACAAAAGTTACATAAAATGCATCTTTGCATTATTTTATTAGTCAAGAAAGAGCTAGAGAAATTCTTAGAAGTGAGATGTATTAGGCCAATTGATTATTCTAAATGGATTTTCAATATACTACAAGTCAGTAAAAATCTAGAGAGAATCAAAATCTACATTGATTTAAAGGAAATTAACAAAGCATTTTCTAAGGATGACTTTTCATTTCCAAATACTGATATGATTATCAAATCCATAGTGTCTTATGAGATGCTTTCACTAATGGATGGGTTCTCAGGCTACAATTTGATTCAAATAACACTAGAAGACCAACATAAAATAACATTCACCACTTCATGGAAAATATTATGTTATCAAGTTCATGCCATTTGGTCTTAATAATGAATGGGCCACCTATCAAATATCCATGATAGTCATATTTCATGATATGATGCATGACATTATTGAAGACTACATTGATGACATACTAGGCAAATCAAAGAGTAAGGTTTGATCATGAAGTAACATTGAGGAGGATATTTGAGTAATTATGTGAATACATAGTTAGGATTAACCCTAATAAAATGTGTTTTTAGCATCACTTTAGGCAAATTGGTTGGCTTAATTATGTCTCACAAGGGCATAAAAGTAGATCCAACTAAAGTACAAGCCATAACAAATATTCCACCACCAACCAATCTAAAGTAGCTCTATAGTTTGTAGGTAAATATCCAATCTATTAGATGCTTCATATCTCAATTGGTAATTGAGTGTCATAGTTTACACATCTTTTAAAGACGGATTTCACGTTTATTTGGGATGATGACTGTGAGAAAGATTTTCAACATCTAAAGGACTATCTAGCAATTCCATAAGTTTTATTGCCTCTTATGCTAGGGGAACCATTATTTTTGTAGATTTTAGCAATATACAAATCATTTTGGGTACTTCTAGCTCAACATGATGAAAATGGAAAAGATAATGCCATGTACTATCTAAGTCATACACTGGTCACATATGAGCATAATTATACACCCATTAAAAAAGCTTTTTTATCTATGGTATTTGTAGCTCATAAACTATGAAATTGTATGTTGAATAATAATACCATGGTCATTTTAAAAGTAGATACACTCAAGTATATACTATCTAAAATATCTTTACAAGGATGCATGGCCAAATGGATCATGCTTCTCAGTGAGTTTGAGATAGAATATGTGAACCAAAAATCCATCAAGTGATAAGTTATTTTAGATCAATTTGAAAAATCACCCCTTACAAATATAGAGCCACTCACATTCTAATTTCTCAATAGATCCATCATGAAAATCATTGAAACACCTCTTAAGGAGTAACACTATACACTATATTTTTATGGTTCATTCATAACACATGGATCAGGGGTAGGCCTTTTGTTTATCACTCCATAGGGGGATCTAATCCCTAAGTCATTCAAAATCAAATTTCCTTGTACCAAAAACATGGTTCAATATGAAGCACTTATTACAAGGATTTGATATGTATTTTATGATGATTCATAATTAATCATCAATTAGGTTATAGATCATTTTTAGACCAAAGATGACAAGATGATTCCTTATAAGACCATGGTTGACACTCTCAGGTAGTATATTATTGACATCTAGTTTGAACATGTACCAAGGTAAAGTAACAAAATAATGGATGCCATGCTACCATTAGATATTTTATTTGACATGTAGATACAATAAAAGACTACCAGTTTCCCATTAAAAATCTACTAGTGTTAGTTCATGAACCTTCAACCATCCCAATGATCTATGATATTATTGGTTCCATATCTAATTGTTATTTTGACCTATATACTTACCTACATGACCATGTTTTTCCACCAAACTTATCTTGAAAACAATCTAAGGTATTCATCCATAATGCCCAATGTTATACCTTACTTAGACCAACCTTATACCACCACAGTTTTGATAGAACTTTACTTCATTATCTACCTTCAAAAAAATTTATACTATCATTATGGGAAGTTCATGAAGGGTTATGTGGAGCCCACACTAGTAGGGTAATCCTATCCAAAAATATATTATGTATTAGGTATTACTGGCCAATTATGGATGTAGATATAACTACATATGTCAAGAGATGTGATAAATGTTAACAATAGGGTAATATGATGCATGCCCTAGACAAGACTTTGAAATCAATGTTGACATCATGGAAAATTTTCTATATGGGGACTTAATTTCATTGTGAAGATAATCCCCAACTCATTCGATGACCATAAACATATATTTACTTCTATAGAATATTTCACTAAGTCGGTTGAAGCTATAACCTTCACTTATGTGACTGGAAAGCAAATTTCCAAATTCATATTCAACCATCTCATCTGTCACTATAGTATCACTTAAAACATTATATTTGATAATTATGGATCATTCAAAAACAAAGATGTTGAATTGCTATATGTTGAGTACAAGATCAAACAAAACTTTTCCATGGCATATTAACCTTAAGGTAATGGCTAGGCAAAAGCATCAAACAAAACCATTAGAAAAATCCTTAAAATATTTTCAATGATGTCAATCATGATTGGTACCTTCAAATATTTTGTATCCTCTGGGCATATTGTACTAATGACTACACTCCCACAGGTGTCACCCCATAATTATTTTTGGCAATGAGTCCAATTTTCCCATTGATATTAAGTTACCATCATTATGGATCTTTTTAAATCATGTCCTAGATGATGATGAATATTGAGTATCTCACCTGTAATAGCTAGAATTTATTGATGAGAAATGCATGGACACAATAAATATTTTGCAATCATATTAGAATAAACTTTGTGGCAACTACAATCAATGTGTGAAACATAGAGAAGTTGAGCTTGGTGATCTTGTCCTCAAGGAGAAGAAAAATAATGACATGGTTGAGAAGAAGCATAAATGCAAGTTCAAACCTAATTGGGTAGGTCATTTCATCATTATTTCAAACTATGGCACTGGAGCATACATGCTCACCACACCAAATGGAGATGAACTTGATGAGCTGATGAATATTATACACCTCAAGAAATAATACACTTGAGTAAATTAGTGTATTATATATGATCACCATTTCAATTTGTACCATATTATTAACTTTCTTCTTTGTACCATATCATTCTATCATCCTATCAGCCTAATATCCTATCACTTTGCCTATCACTAGTTTTTCCTATCATTCCTTATTTATCAACATAACAAGATTTGATCACTCCCCACCTATCCCATTTGACCTTGGTTCATCCATTAGTTTCATGGTTTTAGAACAAAGAATAAGATTAGTTTCAGTATTTGTTTCAAGAATTATAGACAAAGGCAATATTTTAAAGTAGTATGGCAAAAGTTTTGGTAGTTGCATCCTTCATTTCTTATTTAATTCTAATCATGTTTGTTTATGTGAGCCTAATTATATCTACTTATAGGGATAAATCAGTGTCTCACCAATCTTTTTAGTAATTATAACTACTTATGGGAAAATTAATATCATTGATTTGATCTATTGTATCCTAGTTATAACTTCCTATGGGCAAACTAGAGGCAACATTTGCTCATTGTGCCACTATGCCAAGTATACCTATTTTATTTGAATTGGTTGCTACACTAGTTATATTCTTCTATTTAAAGGTGGAACTTTTATGACTTGAGGTAATTTTGGGACTATGTGAGTAACACTCGATACTTGTTGAGTTAATCTCAATCCTCCATTTTTCCATATGCTCTCACCCTTTTGTGACCATCCTTTCAATTTTTTCATGATTTCACCATTTTATGAGCTTGGACCTATTTAGTATCTTTTCATTCTCAATTGAGTTGAGATACTCCAAAATTACAAAAACATTTGTAAAATTAAGTTAGAGAAAGCAAAAACATTGACTAGTTCTTTGCCTTAAGGATTATAAGAACCCTCACTAAGTCATAAGAAATCACTTGTCACGTAGTTTCCCCATCCTTTTTGACATTTTATCCCATACTCTTATCATTTTAAAAGTCCATTCCCATTTTCTTTGATCACATCCTTTATGTTTGTTTTTCTATCATCATTTTCTTTTATCACATATCATGGGAGAACTACATTTGGCCTAAAGTTTTTATTGTATATTATGTCCATAGAACTATGTTGGAAGCATCCACTTGCCTAGTGAATATGAAGACAACTTGACTATCCCCTTCCTTTTCTTCTATTCCCCCATCTTGTTTGTTTGTTAAGTTATCACTTATTTTCTAGCGGAAATGTTCACCACCTTGTTTATGTAGCATTGTTTATACTAACATTATGACTAACTGTCATTTGTTCATTTATTTTTCATTATGTTTATTTATTTGTTTGTTTTTGTTATTATTTATTTTATTTATGTACTATTTCCTTGATTTAGGTCTATGTGCATTCATTGGGTGATTCCTTGCACACTTATTCTTGAATCCATCCATATTCATATGTCAACATTGTCATCATGGTTTTTTATCATTAGTAAATTATTTATAAGTGAGTATTAGATACCAAGAGTCAATCCTTATACATATTTCAACCAAGTCCTTATGGTGTTCTATCATGATTCCTATTTTCATGTGATACAGTAAAAATTAGCTTTAATAAGTCTACCAAGAAATGAAACATCAATATCTCCTCAGCACCATCACCAAAAATAATACCAATCATATCTCAAATAGAGTAATTAACCAACAAAATAATTTCGAACTTTATTAGTTTAGATGAGCATCGCCCTACTAGTAGGTTGTACTAATTCATCTTTATCCTTTGTATCTAGTTGCCAACATCATGTTTTCAATCATTAACCATTAATCTTGTTGCCATAATTAGGTTACAATTCTTATAACCACCTTTCGGAAAACCATTGTACACCATCCCACATTCATTCTCAATGATTCTAACTACCTTTGGGAAAATTATTGTGTTATCACCAATTGAAGTGTTAATGATTATAATCACCTTTGGGAAAATCATTCACTTTTTTTTCCCACCAAGGGCATGTTTTAATCCTATTTTTCTATCCTAATTAGGGAAGATCCATTTTCTTAATGATTATAACCACCATTGAGAAAATCATTGTGTTATAATACCATGTTTGCCACTATCAAGGTACAATGCCTATAACCTCCTTTAGGTAAACCATTATACACCATCCCACCTACATTCTTAGTGATTTTGACCAATTTTAGACATATCATTATGTTATCAACCCATTTTTTCCATTATTTTGGTCCCATCATTTCCTTATTTCAAGGGATTGTTTGATGATCTCTTTTGCCAACTGCTCCCTTGAGGGGGAACACTACATTTCATCCATTGTCATTAAAGTTGTAAGCAAAAAGAACATTTTTATTATTTGAGAAGATGTCACTATGTTTATAGTTTGTAACACCTTTCCAAATAGGGTCAAAAAATAGACACCTAAAAGTGGTCACCAATGGTTTCATACCTGACTTTAGATCAATTCTTACCAACCATTGAACATCTATCTTGATAATTTATAAATGTCTCAAATTTGGCTTCATAACATGCAATTAAATCAATTTGGCCCAAAAATCAATTAAATGGAAAAAATTCCCAAATCAATTAAATCAAAACTTGGAAAATATTCAAAATCCATAAAAGGAATTAATTAACATGAAAATCCTAATCAAGGTCTTGATTGAATTCATCCTTGATAAATTAAAATAAATATCAAAAAGGAAATTCAAATATCAAGAATATTCTAAGAATTAATCATTAGCTTTTGTGAGTTGTCCAAAATCCAAAATATCTCAAAGCGCACCTATTTGATGTTAATCATGAGGTTTGGACACCTTTTAAATCTATTGGGGTTAAATAAGAAAACCTAGGTTAGGATTTAACTCATTCCAAGTTGATTTCAAAATCTATAAATATAAGCATTTGCATCTCTATTTAGAGAGTTTAGATAGAGTAATGTTATAATGTAGGTTTTATGACAAGAGGGAAAGTCATATTGTTATAATTCCAAAATTGAGCCAAACCAAGCTATTAAGCCATATCAAATCCAAAGCCAATCCAACCATGGTGCTAAGAGGATATGGAGATAGCTAAGCCCCATTTATGAATACTTCTTGAGCACAATTTGAGCAAGCCAAAAGAAGATACCTCTTAGAGCATTCAAGGAATTGCTAAGGAATTGTGTGAGTTATTTCCATTTTTAGTTGTGTTTTTTTCATTTGTGTTTCTTCACCATGCTCCTCCCTTTGATCTAGGAAAGATAGTGTTATGCATGTTAGTGTGTTTTTTTAAATCTTGATTTAATTTTAATTATGAATATAACATATGATCTAACTACCCTTCTTGGATTCTTTGATCACACAAGTGCCTTGGAGCATGCTTTGGTATCCTTGGAGGACATCTAGAGAATTAAAAACATTTAGTAACAACATTTTTACTCACTCTAGAGGGTTTCAAAGATGAAATTGGAAAGTTTGTAGTCAAAAAGTCATAACATGTTTATGGAAATTCATCACTTCAAGGGTAATAAGGGTTACCATTCATAGTTTCATTCATTTTCAGGTTTTTATGAGCATCTCTATGACCCTTTCCAAATCCATTGTGATCCCTACCAACCCTATCATGAGCCTCATCTACCTCCTTTGTAGCCTGATTACCAACCTAATCAATCATGGTAGTAGAATTATGTTTTTTACATGCCTAATCTTGCCCAAAGTTAGTCCATGTCATACCTTAAATACACCATATTACATCATGAGAGACATATGATGAACATTTATATAATAAGAGGGTATGGGAAAGAGATCCTAAACAATGTCATTGAGTGTATTAGAATTTCATTACAACAAGCCAAAGGAAAGTGGTCATATTTCATGTAGGAGGGTTATTCTAGAGGCAATAATGATATGTTAAACATAAAAGGTATAATTTATCATATTGAGGATATATTTATAGTGCATTAAGGGAAAAAACCTCACTATCATCCACATTTTATCCCTTCCTTCACCCCATGTCAATCTTATACTAAGCTACCCACTACCCCTCATAATTTTCAACTAATTGAGATCTAAAGTCCCTAAGGTCCCTCCCAAATGCTCTCAACCTTCCCCACTTGGAAATATATCTAAGAAAGAACTCAAAAGGCAAGAGAAGGATACATTGAATGGAATAGTCACCACCAATAAACCCTTGACTAGTCAAGTCTTGAATTTGAATCACACCTTACTCAGAAAATTGAGGCTATAGACAAGCATCTATATCAGTCCATAGTGTATACACATAATATTTTTTAATTTGACCAAATACTAATGTTTTATATCTTATAGGAACCCATTGAGACTCAATCTCTCTGAGTGCATGCCTTAAAGGGTACACCAAGAAAGGGGTGGGCAAACTAGTAGTGCTTCATAGGATTATTTTCCCTTGTTGCCACTTAGTACTAATCTAACTAGCTCCTAAAAACCATTCTCTAAGCTATTACTCTTTTGAATATTCCTCTATTATTTTCCCACTTTCCATCCCTCTTTTTCTCACCTTAATCCCCTTTTGATATTATGTTGTACAAGGTCAACTAAATTGACCTTGCATTATTTTGCGTAAAACTCATTTGGGGTCTATGTCAGTTCTTGGCTAACCTAGCTTGTGACCTAGTGAATTTTTTTCCATAATTGTACTAGGTTGACTAGGTCAACCATGTGTTGATTCTTCTAATTGTACCATAGGTGTTGTTAGTGTTGAAAAACACTTCTCAATGTAAGATTTTAAAAATACATGGCATGAGTTGTAGTTTGTGACTATTTAGTGATTATCTGTCATGGAATAGAAGCAAAGTATGAAAACTATTGACAATATTTATTTAATTTAGTGGTTGGGAGCCACAAGGGTCTATACTATTTGAATACTTAATAATTCTAAGGATTCGGTAGTTAAACTAATTGATAATTAATAATGACCTCTAAGCTAGAGTGAATCTTGATAAAAATAAGTAAAAGGAAGGATAAGGAAGAAAGAAATGTGATTTCATGTTTTCATCCCAATATTATGACAAAATTATAATTACATTGAGCACATTTGAAATAATTTATGTTATAAAATAACATAAGCTCAAATTATATCACAATGATCCGTAAAGCCCACTGATAAACTCTAAGTGAAATTTTAAAAGTATGAATTCTAAATTTCTCAACTTATAAGATGTTGTAATGATTAAATCTAATTAAAATATAATCCAAATCAAGTTTCAAAACTGAAATAAAGGTGAATTAATAGATCACATCAAATATCCATTGAAATTGTCAAAATTTTAAATTCTCAATTTTATCTAGTTTTTTGTAAATGTTCAATTCATTAAATTTTTCATTCTAATAAAAAATATAAATTTATAATCTAAATAATAATTGAAACTAAAATGCAGAAATGAATCCAAAGATCAAAACATAGAAATTGTTTACGGGGTTCAGAATTCCTATGTCCCCGAGTTCATATCGAACTGATCCATTAATTATTACCAAATTTGCAAGCTAAAATAATACTTAAAAACAACAAAATATCATATCTCTCTACAATAATAGTGATCAGACCTTTGAAAGACCTTGGCTGACTCAACACATCCTTCACCTTCTTGAATCACAAACAAAGGCTTCTCCAAATTGAAATTGGCAATTTATATAGCTCAAAATAGCATCACCAATTCTCCAAAATGGGCAAATAGATATACTACACATAGCATATCAGAATTCTAAACAAGTTTTTAGTTTACTCTGAGCTCTAGTTTGGCCTGTAAGGGCTCTAAAATGACCAAATACTGTAAGTGGATCTATAATCTCTAATACACAGTCGGCTAGAAGCTTACCTTTAAATACACGTTCGCTCCTTTCAAAACACTTTGAAGTCCATGGCATAAGTGGTCAAAGCTTATCCATTTTTGATGGTAGGTCAAGAGTTCAAAACCATCAGCCTTTCTTTTAGGTGATTATCTCTTATTATCCCACATGTGTGGGTTGAGAGGATAAGACAAGGCTTAAAATAGCCTTGTTCTGCCATTTCCATCGTGGGTTTATCCCACATGCATTAGTTTTGACATAAAACTAGGCTTTAAAATCCTTCAACCACCCACTTTTCATGTGTATTTAGCCACATAAGAGTCTTTTGTCTTAGACTCAGGCTTGAGCTCGGGCTTATCTTCGAGCGCTCACTACAAGACCCACCATATGACTCGATCAACGAGCTTATCTCATGCTTAGACACTTAACTCCACTTGGCATAAATAGTGAGGTGGCATGTTGATGACATGGCATGTCATCAAACCATTTTTTTAAAAACTTTTTAATCTACCAAGCGTCAACCTCTGATAGGTCCTTGTGACAAATGTTGAAACCACATTGAAACACGTGCCACATGTCGCATTGTGACATTTATCGACCATCTTCAAATGGCCATAATAGGAGCTCCCAAACTCAAATTTACATTATAAAAAATGCATTGCAAAGCTATCAAATAGCTCTAAAATGTGCCACCACTAAAAATCTAAATTGGAACCATTATTAGAACCCAATTTTTGATCACACCTCCCCAATGGAGGGCTTTTAGTCTCCAAAAATCCAATATCTCCTAAAAATGCATACTGGTATACTGCATCCATGAAAACAAAACCTAATCATAACAAGAGATATAAACAATTTTATTAAAATGATTCACAATCAAACTATAAAAATTCTTAATCCAATGGCATGAGTAAGTGAATTTGCAACTGCCAAAGTGATGACAACATATCAAACTGCCTGCCCAAATGTCACATTCTGTAAAGCGGTGAATTGCCAAAAATTGAAACAACTCCCAATGTAACTACAAGACAAGTTTATAATGCTAACAACATACAATTAATGTTATAGGCATGTTTCAATTCAGTTCCCTAGTATGGGACTTATATGCTAATAAAATGCAAACAACCAAAAGTGTATGCTGCCTAACATCTAAACATGCCCAAAGGGTCTTTAAAAATGCATCTAAACATTTCTGTGCCAAATAGATAGATTCAAAGTAGTAGTCTAATTGTCAAATGCTATAAGGAAACAACTCATAACATCATTCTTCTATATCCACAACTATTTCAAATGATTTAATGTCTTATCCATTATTAGACTACCCATATAGTATATTCTAGAGATTAAAAACTTAGAGTTATCAAAAAGTGAGAATTGAAAAACTTCATATGGTAAACCTATCTTGAAGTGTTCCCACCAACTCTAATCTACATCTATCAAAGCTTGTTCATTCCCTTAGGAGAATTGATAACCATTCTTTGCAAAAATAATGTAGTGATAATCTACTTAACCAATTCTTTCTTCCTAGTGAAATTTATTGTCTCTATGGATTCATTATCAATTGCATACTTTATCTATTTGGGCTTGCCATATGTAATTGAAAACATTGTTGACTTAACCTCTTAAATGGATTTTCACTTGTATATTTTACCTTATCTTGGGTTGTATTTTCAACTATATTATGGATTGAATTAGCTTCATTAATCTTAGTGAGAGGTTTTTAAATCATCTTAGTTTTAACATTACTTGAATGTGAAAATTAATGAAGCTTAAAACATCTATCAATCCTATGTCCACTCGCATTACAATGAGTGCAAACATCCTTCTTAAGTGAGGGTCCCCTTTTGCCAATTCCCAACTTAACATGATAATGGTTTTTCAAACATGCAATTTACTTAAACAAAGCTTTTCATTTCCAACAAGTCTTAGCACTATGGTTATTCATCCCACAAAAAGTGCATGGAAATGATTGCATTATCTTCTGTACATTATATCTAAACTTCTTAAATATATCAATTAGATCAGAATATTTAGTGTAAGAATTAGGAGGGGGAATCTCAATACCTCTTTTACCTTTACACTTTTGAACTAGTGGCCTAGAACCTTCGCTATTGGAAGCTCGTCTTCCTTTAGCCATGGAAGAAACTTCTCCATCATCCACCTGCACACTAGTATAACCCAAACCTACATGAAGAGGTCTATACTCAACTTGAATTGGGTTAGATATACCTTGGCTATCTCTACCAAGTCCTCCTCCATTATAACCCATTTTAAACAATAGTTTAGATCTTATGCCCTTAGTGTATCTTTCAAAATCACCAAAAACAATATTACTAGAATCTAAATCTAAAATGGTAGAAGAAGATGAAGATTCTTGTGGTGATAAACTTACAGTGCACTCAGTCATAGTCTCTTCATCTGAAGTTGAAGGTTTTACCTTTTCATACTCACCACATTGCAATCTAATCAAGAGCTCATCCTTAGATTTGAGCTCTGATTTTAACTTTGCCCCTTGTAATTCAAGTGCAAATTTTTGGCATCTCAATATTGCATTTTCATCTTTTATGGCCTCAATCTGTGATAACTTGCCCATGGTTTCCTGAAAAAACTTGATTCCTCACTACACACTACAATATAATCAATCTACAAACCAATATTCCAACTATTCTGGAAGCAACTGTCAATACACAACTAGAAGCAATCCCTGCATTCTAACCACTCTGATACCAATTTGATTTCTAAAGTCCACTGATAAACTCTAAGTGAAATTTTAAAATTATGGATTCTAAATTTATCAACTTATAAGATGTTGGAATGATTAAATCTAATTAAAATCTAATCCAAATTAAGTTTCAGAACTGAAATAAAGGTGAATTATTAGATCACATCAAATATCCAGTGAAACTGTCAAATTTTTCAAATTCTCAATTTTATCCAGTTTCTTGTAAATGATCAATTCATTAAATTTTGCATTCTGATTAAAACTCTAAATTTATAATCTGAATAATAATTGAAATTGAAATGCAAAAATGAACCCAAAGATTAAAACATAGAAATTATTTATGAGGTTTAGAATTCCTACGTCCCCAGGTTCATATCGAACTGATCCATTAATTATTGTTAAATTTTCAAGCCAAAATAATACTTAAAAACAACAAAAGATCATATCTCTCTACAATAATAGTGATCAAACCTTTGAAATACCTTGGCTTACTCAGCACATCCTTCACCTTCCTGAATCACAAGCAAAGGCTTCTCCAAATCAAAATTGGCAACTTCTATAGATAGAAATGCCATCACTAATTCTCCAAAATGGGTAAATAAATATACTTCACAAAGTGTATCAGAATTATAAACAAGTTTGTAGTTTACTCTGAGCTCTGGTTCGGTTTCTAAGGGCTCCAAAATGACTAAATATTATAAGCAGGTCTATAATCTCCAATACACAGTCAGCTAGAAGCTTACCTTTAAATACACGTTCACTCCTTTCAAAACACTTGGAATTCTATGGCATAAGTGGTCAAAGCCTATCCCTTTTGGATGGTAGGTCAAGAGTTCAAAACTGTCAGCCTTTATTTTAGGTGCTTATCTCTTATTATCCCACATGTGTGGGTCAAGAGGATAAGACAAGGCTTAAAATAGCCTTGGTCTACCATTTCCATCATGGGTTTATCCCACATGAATTAGTTTTGGCATAAAACTAGGCTTTAAAAGCCTTTAACCACCCACTTTTCATGTGGCTTTAGCCACATAAGATTCTTTTGCCTTAGACTCGGGCTTGAGATTGGGCTTATCTTTGAGCACTTGCCACAAGACCTGCCATATGGCTCGATTAATGAGCTTATCTCACACTTATACACTTAACTCCACTTGGTATAAATGGTGATGTGGCATGTCATCAAACCATTTTTTTTTTAATTTTCAATCTGCCAAGTGTCAACCTCCAATAGGTCCTCATGCCAAATGTCGAAACCACATTGAAACACTTGCCACATGTCACATTGTGACATTTATCTACCATCTTCAAATGGCCATAACAAGAGCTCCCGAACTCAGATTTACATTTCAAAAAATACATCAGAAAGCTCTCAAAGAGATCTACAGTGTTCCACCATTGAAACTCTGAATTGGAACCATTATTAGAACCCAATTTTTGATCACACAAAGTAGACAAAATTCAAATGAAAAATATGAATCATAAGTAAGAACTAGATTTACTTTAAAGGTTTGTTATTATGATCTAGATAACCCAAGTACATCTAAATACATAGCAAATAAAATGAAGTATATTTGATATCTTTACAATCAATTTAGCATTTATCACAAATTAATATCCCTATGACAAAGAATGTAACTGAAATAATAAGATTCATTTAAATTCAAGATAACTCCTTTTAATTGAGAGATAGCATAGACATTTAACAAAAACTATCTAGACAATCTTTTTAGAATTCCTTAGTTATATTGAATGCTCTTGGTATCAATTACTCAAAAACTGTCTCTTTACAAATGGTAACCATCTGCCTATTTATAGGAAACATATGTGGTTAACTAGTTAACTCTAAAAAAACTAGATGTGGATAAGGATAGCTGTATTTGAAACAAAGATACAATGCAAAAAAAAATCATACTAACTTGACAAGAAAGAGTATATGTTAACAAACTATCATATACTTTACAACAAGAATGTTATTTTAGGAATTCCATTGGTGGGTCCTTTCAATTATCCCTATCTAAGGAAGTATTTCACCTTGGTGTATTATTTCTTGATTAGCCAAAAATCCACTACAAGCTTCATTACAAAATCCCCTTATTTATCTGTTAACATGTCAAATTCACTATCTACCCAAGATACAAGTTCCTTGACACATTGTACTTCTAAAATCTGCTTCCCCTACAAAAGTAATGATATCAAGGGTCTTTTGTTTATCCTTATTTAAATTACCTTGGCTATCTATGATGCCTTAGATGTGGGTATCAACCCTTTGATTGAATTATTCATCATTAATCAAGCCTAAAGTAGTTTTTTGAGAAGGGTTATTTAATAGATTCCCTAGAAGTTTCTCAATCTATTTTATAAAATTTATGTCTCTCTTGATGAATTCCTTAACATCACTACTCTAGGTGATCAAATATTCTTGTTTATCTACCAAAAATACCATGAGGATGTCCAAATGTTTGAGTTTGATAATCTTGAAGTTCAAGGCCTACTTTCTCTTATGTACCTTGATGAGATCCTCCATCTGAGCTTGAGAATTTTACCACTAGGTGATTAAGGTTTGTGCCATCTCAACTTGATGGGTCAAACCATTCAATCTAGATTTAATGTTTTTCAAATTTTTGAATACATCCATCAAGGATTTATTTAGCATTAGCAACATATATTTAGGAATTTTCAAGAATACCCAAGCTTCCAAACCTTGCTTTTCCATTTCCATGTTAAGGATCCTCTATTTCAATCCTTGAACTCTAGCCAAGGCTATTGTTGATTGGGCCAGTACCACACTAGCTACATCCTCTTAGAAAATAGATATGCTCCCCTATTTATTGTCTTAGAATAAGAGTTAAGATTATAAATGGCCCCACCTTCTAAAATGTGAACTCCTTAGTACCAACACTAACTTTCTTGGTCACTACTCTTTCAAGAGTTGATGTTTCTCTATTAAATTAGATCTAAGGATCAAGTTCTTTCATTTTTGGTTGTTTATGAATCTCTACATTTAAAATCCTAGAGGCTCCTAGGGTACCAAACCATTAGCTTTCTTTCTTGTGAATAATCTTGATGCTCTCTCTACTTTTTTGTTCAACATATCCTAAATATATGGCTTGACATTATCCTAAACACCTATGTCCACTCGAGTCAGAGTCAGTGAAGGAAAAAGAGATGGTATTTTCTGCAACTTCCCATAAACAAACCAATTAGGAGTGGTTGGTCCATAAATATGATTATCATCACTAAAGAGGTTTATTTCACTAGTAGGGTGAGTGAAAGTTAACCTAGCCCTATTTCTTGGATCTAGAGGAACTAAGGCTAATTCTACCTATCTCTTTCCACTACTCAATGGAACCAATTCCTTCCATACTTCCTCAGATATGTCTTCTTCTTTATCTAAACCATAAGTAGCCATGATGTTAATAAGGGAACTCTGTACTATTTATCCAATTTCCAAAGTAATTAAGTTGACAACTTCTATTAGGGAAGAAGGTCTTGGTGGAGATGTGTAAATTTAGAGGCTTTCAATAGGTCTTTTCTCAATCTTGGAATCCTCACTTATAGATTTAAATTTTCCTTTTTCATCCTCAAGTTGCTCAATTTGAGATGACTTTGTCAATTATCCCTATTGAGGCTCAGAATATTGTCCCTCAACAAGTGGTTGTTGATGTGTAGTCCCAAATGGTCCTAGTAATGAGTGATATTGTAAAGGATGTAACTACCATATTTCTTCTAAAGGTTTATTATTCCTGACTAGCCTACATTCTAAAGTTATGTTGTGGCTTTTAACCCTAGATAGGACTTCTTAAATTTTCTTTTCCCTTATGTAAATACCATCTCCCACACCTGGTTGATTCTTGAACTCAATATTTCAGACCTTCCTATCCTAAATATGGTTATCCACTCTATTATTTGGGTTCCACATCTTAATATCATCTAATTAGAAATCAAAAGAGTTCCTATGCACCACCATGATCTCTAACTATTTCCAATCCTTGATTATAATTATGCCAATATGTAGTCAGAAGGGATGAACCTTAGCCTTTTTATACTTCTTGTAGTGCCAATCTATGCCTTGGATGATTTGATAAGCAATTTATTACTCTATAGGGTTAATAGGAACATATATGGCCAGTTTGTATGGTTGGACCATGATTCCTTATTTCCTTATTACAGTGCAATCTAGATAGAACCACATCCTCCATGGTCTTCACTTGTTTCATAATTAGAGGATGAAGTCTAGGCATAATAATACCATTTATTATCTCAAAAATGACTAGGAAGACACCATCACATATGAATTACATATGATTCCTATATTTAAAAATATGTAGTTTGGATTAATGATGGGAAATGGTAGTCCTACCATTAAGGGACCAATTTTGGATGCCAAGGAAATTAATAGAGGCTAGGAGTGAATCTAAGAGGTAGGACATCATAAATAAATGTCTATAGATCTTTATTTTGATGGCTATAAATTATTTGGCCAAGAAGAAACTTATTAAGTCTATAATAGGAGGGGTTAGGTTCCTCTCCAACATGTAATAGACATAAGACACCTAGATCTTACTCAAATAGGTTGTATAAGAGGTACCAAAGGTTCTATTAAATAAGGTCATAGCTACCCTAACACCTTCTCTGAATTGGGTAATAGAAATCTCACCAATAGGGGTCCTAAAAACATGGGAACCTTAGATTAACCAAGGTGAAAGAACTAAATCTAGGTTTTGTGAATTTATCCATTCTCTCAAGAATGGAAGACCAACATGAAGTAAAGGGAGCTTATAATAAGTCATAAAGGTGATGGGAGCTACGCATGAAACTTTATTAACATTTCCTTCATGAATAATCCATTCTCCATCTACTCTACAGTCAATGAAAATAGGAATAAGAAGGTCGATGTAATGCATTACCTCTAGTTTAGTAGTTATGTGATGAAGGCCTACCATTTGAATTGATACTAAATCCTTGTATCTTTGATACACTAAAACATTACTCTTTTCTTCTTGAGAAATTGGTTACAACTCTTTGACATAGAAGAATAATTCAGAATAGTTTCAGATTCCTTATACATTCAATTATATTGAATCTAACTATGTGTCTCTAAAGACCCTTCCTTCACCATCTAAAGTTAGATAAAGCTCTACTTTAATCTTTATATATTGCCTACCCATTGCTATTGATAATAGTGTATTGTAATTACAAAGCTATCAAATTTATTACTAAGGCACCTAATTTGAATTTAGTTCACAATTATCTCAAGTGTCACATAATCAATTTGAATCAACTATGGCCTTATTTATGGAGAGTTTAGGTATTTTCTACTTTAATGACCAAAAACATCCAACTTTGATCTCATACGTGCCTTAGATATGATGGAACTTTACTTATCATCTCTCTTATGTTTTCAATAATGAGATATCTTTCATTTGGATCCTCCATACTTATATGGAGCTTATGTGGTAGTGTTCCATGCCTTCCATGGAAATTTTCATAAATTCCATTTGAAGAGTGATCATGGGTTTTTAAAATTCCCTTTTATTTTTATTTCATAATCCAAATCTAGGTCCTTGTATTTCATTGGTTCTTGATCTTTGATCTTATTGATTATGCCATGTGTCAAGCTTTTGAGGCTTTTGAAAAGTCTTCAATCATCTCACACCATTGGATCAAATCTAATGAGCAAGTGATCACCATTGGATCCTTTGGGAGATCTTGAGGCTTCCATGTTAATGTGCACTATTGGATCAAATCTAGAGAGCAAGAGATCACCATTAGATCCTATAAGATGCTTACCCTTTTAATCAGTAAAAAAGACTTAGGCCACGATTTTTATGTCTCAATCTTGCCTTCATAAGAAAACTAAGAATTTATTAAAAATTCTTTAGAAATGCCCCCTTTTATTAGTTTTAAAAAATTATCTAAGTTAATTTTGATGGGTTTGGTCCTATCAAATACATCTTTGTAGACGTTAAATGATAGCGGTGAACCTTTAAATTTTAAGACAATAAAATATTTTTGTTTCAATTTAAATTTGATAGGTTTGGTCCCATAAAATATGCCCCCATAGACATTAAATGATGGGGGAAAACCTATCAAATTTAAAATAATTAAATTTATTGATCCAATAACTGAATGCCACATGTAAAACCATCAAGAGATCTCAAAGCTTCAGGGATTGTCTAAGATAAATTTGATGGGTTCAGTCTCATCAAATACATCCTTATAGATGTTAAATGATGGGGGCCAACACATCAAATTTAAGATGATAAAATATTTATTTTTCAATTTAAATTTTATGGGTTTGGTCCCATCAAATAAATCTTCACAAATGTCAAATGATAGGAGTGAACTTATCAAATTTAAAATAGTAAAATTCATTTCACACCATTAGATTTAAAACCTTAGATCAAGTGATCACCATTGGATCCTTATTAGGGCCTGAATCATTAATTATATGCCTTTCTAAAATACTTTGATCTTGATGCACCATTGGATCAAATCTAGTGAATAAATGTAGTGTTAGATCTGTAAAAGCACATGAACTTTAAGCTAAATCCTGATCATGCATAAAATTTCCCTCTATATTTTCCCATGAATGTTTAAATTGAAATGACTAGGGTTTATTTTTTCAGAACCTTGAATTCTTCCATGGAACCTAAAATTAATAACCTTCAAGATGATTTTTAGAAACATTAAAAACATGATCAAACAATCTTTCACACTTACTCCAGGATATAGAATTTTTGGAAACAATCACATGGGTCCCATTTCTGGAAAAAAAGATGGGGGGTTATTGGTCTCAACAAATGGTGACTCACGTGGGCAACATAGCAATATGTTGGAACATAGGGCTCTAGTTCAAACTTTTACATGAATTTTATATTCCTTTTTGGATGTATACTCTCTCCTAAATCAACTTTTGATTAAAACAAGTTCCTTATGTATAAAATTTAAACTTAGATATTAAAACACAAACATGTAGTGTGTGCTTTGATTCCACTTACTTTTTGTCATGACTTTTAAGAAACAACGTCTAGGTTCATATCATTTTAGTCCATTACACTTAACTTTGGTCACTTTAGATATTCTATAAGAATAATAACTCTTAATTTAGGGGAGGCTTGGGCATTGCTCTACTACTAGCTAGGTGTTTATATCCCTAATAGATATACCTTTGGTTCCACTCAAGGTCTTGCTCTACTACTACCAAGCATCCATAGCCCCGATGGAAATTACATGAATTACCTTTGCTTCTATTTCCATATATTTTGTAATGATTTTTTTTTTAAAACATTTTATAGGTTCTTTTATTTAGGTTGGAAACTAATATAACCTGGTTTTAAGGATTTGTTCAAATGCTTTGGCATTAGGATACTCTCCCTTTTAATTTAAACTTTATTCCATGACAAGAATGTGTTTTAAGTGTAAGCCTGAATATGAGTTAATAAACTAAATTCACATTGTATACATATGATTCTTATTAAAACCAAGTTTTGATGCATAATAATGTTTAAATCTTTATAGGACAATAAATTCCTATACCAATTTATACCAATACCCCTAGTTGCTTCATACTACTTTATTTCCAGCCATGATCACCTTTGTAAGATTTATATTCACACTTTTGAGCAATTCCAAACCAAAAAATAATAACATGAGACTTTAACACAACTAAGGAACACCACCAAGCAAGAAGAAGAAAAAAAAAATGCAAACAAAAAAAATATACACAAACCTAGCAAGGAAGAAAAAACAAAGCAAGAAAGGGAACTAACTAGCCTACCTATTGTAATTTTAGTAATCTTACATATTTATTCCATGAAGACCTCTAGTGGGGTAGTAGTAAAGTAATGTTTGAGATATTTTCCATTAGTAGGCAATGTGAACTCTACTCCTTAGAGATATTTCAACTTGAGAGTATTGTTACCCAAGATTTTTGCAATTTGGTAAGGACCAATCCATAAAGGAGTGAATTTACCATGTTTACCTTTGGGTTTCGATGCCTTGTCCCAAAGAAGGACTAGATCTCCCTATCTAAATACCTTCAATTTAAATCTCTTATCAAACCATATTTTCATGGTTGATTGGTGTCTACTAAAGTTTATAAATGCTTTTTCTCTAGCATCTTCCATTTGAATAATGTCTAATAGCTGAATTAGCAAGTTCCTAACTATGTTCCATGTATTATTGCATGAATGTGAACGTAGTAAACTTAAAAGTGATGGGAAAGATGGGCTATTAAACATTTACCAAGAAAAATTTTCAAGGTTTTAGAGCTTATTTGATCCTAATTCGATCTACCCATAATGCAAACTTAAGAAGTTTATGCCATGTTATAGGTTTATCTTCAATAGATTTCTTGATAACTTTCATCAAATTTTTGTTTGTGGATTCAGAAACACCATTTCCTTGAGGATATTTATTATAATAAAAATTGAGTGTAATTCCTTGGTCATAAGTCCATTCCATCATTTCAATAGAAATGAATGCAAATCCATTGTCACAAACCAAAGAAACTAGGTTTCCAAATATAGTATAAATATTTTCTTCTAGGAAATTGATCACTTCCTCTATTTTGCATTGCTTAGTGGTTACTACCTTAGAATATCTAGTAAAATAATCCATAGAAGTTAGGAAATACTTATGACCTTCAAAATAATTGGGGTTTATTAAGCTAAAAAAGTCTAATCCCCATTGTGCAAAAGGTTTATCTACCATCATAGGCTATAAAGGCATGGCTACCTTTGGTTCCTTTATGCTAAATATCTAGCATGAATGACACTCCCTCACATGATTATAAACATATTTGAATAGTGTGGGCCAATAATATCTAGCCTTGAGAATATTATGAGCTATAGTTCTTCCTAAAGGGTGTCCACTTCCTAATTTTTCATGAAAGGTAGTCATAATCCAAGCTACTTCTTCCTTGGACACACATCTCCAATAAATTCCCTCAAAGTTCCTCATATACAAGACTCCATTCTTGATGAGGTAATGAGCTACTTTGAGCATCAAGGCTCTCTTTTGTTCTCTTATAAATCTTGGGGGACAAACACCATTGACAAGTAAATGGATAATAGAGTCATACCACTCATTAGGTTAAATGTTTTGTTGATCTACTTGTATGATATAAAATTTTGGGTCAATACTAGTGATCATCTAAACTAGACCTTGAAATTTCACTAATTTGGTTATTGTCATAACTATATCATATTCTTATATAATTTCCATCTATTTTCCTCTTATTTCTCCAAGCTCATTATTATTCAACATAAGTTTTGTAGCTGGATCAGGTAATATAGCATGTACCTTATTTCTAAGGAGGTAATGTCTAAATTTTTTTATTGCCTTCACTAATGCATAATCTTTCTTATCAATCGAATAATAATTCAAATCTACATTTTTAAAATTGGTGCTCATTAAGTCTATAAGATGATCATTCCCATCAACTTTTTGAGTTAACATTGCAGATATAATATGCTCAAAAGAAATGAATATATATATAAATCTTTTGAAAAATTAGGACTTATGAGGATTGGAGATTTAGTAATTGCCTTCTTAATGTCACTGAAGGCCTTCTTAGATTATTGATTCCAAGAAATTATATAATCTTTCTTAAGCATGTCATTCAAAGGTTTAACAATCTTAGCGAAGCCTGAAATAAACATCCTCACAAAATTAATCTTGCCAAAGAATGACTAAAGTTCTTTTTAATTATTGGGAAACCTAATTTTAGAAATGGTCTCTACTCTATCAGGATCTACATAGATTCCATCTTAAGTAATGACATGTCCCAACAATTTTCCCTCAGTGACATAAAATATGCTTTTCTTAGGGTTCAAAGATATACCATACCTCCTACATCTATAAAATACTTGTCTAAAATGTATGAATTGATCTTCTATATTTTTAGATAATACTATAATATCATCCATGTATATGATGATAAAATTTACCACTAAACCTTGGAAATCATGGTCCATGACCCTTTGAAAATTTACCCCTACATTAATTAATCCAAAAGGCATTCTCTTGTAAGCATATGTTCCCAATTTAGTAGTAAAAGATATTTTCATCCTATCCTCTAGAGCAACAAGCACCTAGTTATACCCAAAAAATCCATCCAAAAAAGACATCATAGAATATCCAAAAATAGCTTGGATAACTTGGTCCAAAGAAGGTAAAGAAAAATTATCCTTTTCAAATGTTCTATTCAGATTTCTAAAATCTATGCACAATCTTATTTCTCCATTCTTTTTTCTAACTGGGACTAGGTCTGCCACCCAAGTGGAATGTCTAATAGGAAACACTATCCTTGCATCCAATATCTTCTTGACTTATTTAAAAATCATGGATTCTAAAATAGGGTCGACTAGCCTTTGCTTCTGTCTAAAAGGTTTGTAACCTTCTTAAAGAGGTATGGTATGAGTAATGACCCTCAAGTCAAATATTTTCAAATCTTCATAAGACAAAGTAATTACATCCTTGTATTTTTTAATCAACTCTCTAGGTTTTATATTTTCCATTTCAATGCAAGCCTTCCCTATATTCACCATTTGGGGCTGGTCATATGAGCCAAGATTCAATGCATGATAATCTTTACCATTTACCTTGGGTTGCTTAGGTGCTTTAAATTTTTTGTCAAAATCAAATAGTCTTTCCAATGAAATCATCCCTTTATGTATCTTATTATCACTTAATTGGATTATTTTACCATTAAGTTCATCCTCATGAGAAGTTTCATCAATCTCATCAATAATGTGACCTTCAAAATCCCTAGAATTAATTAAAAAATCTATGATTTGTTGATCATCATTGAAAACTTGGAAATGATTTATATTATCAGGAACTGAAGGACAAGGTATTAATTCAATATTGATTCTTTGAGAATCATGATTAGGAATGAGGTTAGCTGTAACAGAGGCAAGCTCATCAGTATTTTTATTTTCTTCTCTTTGAATAGCTAAGATGTTGAAGGCATCAAAAGATTTGATTAAATCCCACACCCTAAACTTATATATCTTTAATAAAGACAATTTACACTAGTACTTTCTTCTTAGTTGGTTAACCACAAGTTTAGAGTCTCCATAGACAAGGATTTCTTTAACTTTGTGTTTAATGGTGAAATGCAATCCAAGTATGAGAGCCTCATACTTAGCTAAATTATTTGTCTAAGGAAATTGTAACTTATAAGTTGCATGGTATTACTTTTTTGAAGGATTCATCAATACAATACTAGCTCTTGATCTTGATTTTCACTTGGCACCATCAATACATAACTTCCACAAACCACACATTTGAGAATAACTCTTAGAAACTAGTTATTTTGTAATTTCCAAAGTGAAAACTCCCAAATCAAAATCTAAGAAATTTACCCTTTCATTAACAACATTATATTTTGTTATCATGTGTTTCATTTGAGGTTCCCTTTCTAATCTTATTTGATTTGGCACACTTTTCCAAGGAAGCCATAAGTGTGAACAATCAATAGACATATAGCCATTTAAATCCTTAGTCCATTCTCTACTTAAAAGTAATCCATAAGCACTAGGCATTTCTACCACTTGGATATCAATTAATTATTGAACCCTTGGTTCACTAGCCAGCTATATATGCACATTTAATAATTGTCCTACAACCTTAACTCTAGATTTTTCCAATTGAGTGACTACCTTGTCAGATTTGATTGGAATTAAACTAAGTTGTTCACATATCACAATAGGCATAATGTTGGTTGAGGCTCCTGAATCTAAAAGACAATTATGAACATTTTTCCAAATATCTTGATTGTAAGTAAAAAAGGTGGGGACTCTACTTTGATCATTTGTGTACTTAAATATACACTATCATTCTTAGGGGGATTCCCAATTTTATTTGATGAAGATTCCAAGAGCAAGTCTCTTTGTTATATGATTTGAATTAGCTCATGTAGAGTGATATTAGATTTAATATTTTTCATATTTTCCATAATGTTATAGCCAACTTTGCTTAGAGGATCAACAATTAACACTAACTTAGAATAACTTCCTCTAGGAGGCTCAGGATTATTCTTTGATATAGTGTTTGGAGGGGTCCCATAATTGTTAGGAGGGGTAGAGGTAGTCAATGGTTGTTTTTGTTTCCTATTTCTTAGAGGATATGTCTTCAAAAATTGTTGGAATGCTTGAATTTCCTCAAGAATATTCTCAAGCTTATTATCCTCTTGGAAATGGAAATTAAATGTTTCCACCATATGTACTTCATCAGATGGCTTAGATTTAGAAGAATTTGTAACAACCTCTTTGTTTGGAACCACTTCAAATGTGTCAAGTTTTTCTTAAAAATCTTCAAAAGCTTTACAAAACTCAATACAATCAATCTCACCATGTTTGGAAGTAGCATGCAACCTACAATAATCTAGTAAGGCAATATCAGTGAGGTTTATATCCATATTATTTTTGCTATGGAAATACTCATTAGCTTTGTTATTATAGAAACTATCATTTTGAAACCTATTCTTGGGTCTATTGAACTTTTGGAAAGTGACGTTCCTTTCAGAATTGTTATTAGCATTACTAACTTGTTTTTGAAATTGCATAAAATTAGTGCTAAGATTCTATACCATTTTCAATATATATTCATTCTTAGTTTTTAGAACCTCAACATTTTGACTTTGGTTACTATTAATGCCATTAATAGACACTAAATCCTTTTAATCATTGTCATGAAATCCATTGGTAACTTGATAGATCAAGAAGCCTAGATTTTGATTAGGGGCAACATGACTAGTAGGTAATACATTCAAATTAGGAAGCTAGTTTAATGTTGGAGTATTTTGTTTATTACTTGGGAAAAGGTTTAATGCAGGCATTTGAGGATTAACATTTGGGATAGAATAAGGCATCTATCCTTGGGGTTGTATTTGGTCACTAATAACCACTAATTTAGAATAGGCTTGAGCCAATGTGATGATAATCAGAATATATCTCTTCAAAAACACTAAATTTGTTGGGTCAACAACATCTTTATAAACCTCCAAAGCTAAAGCTTTGTTAGGTTTATATGGATCCATGGTCTAGCTAAACATATTTTGGAGCTTGGCATTAAATTACCTAATAGGTTCACTTGTATATCTCTTAATATTTTTGAATTGATGATAAATGACACAAGGGCTTATGATCTTTCCAAATTGATCAATGAAAATAGTGTCAAAATTATTCCATGAAACAATATAATTATCAGGTAGATTAAGGAACCATTCATATACAACATCTTTAATTGTAAATGAGAATAACCTACATGCTACATCTTCATGAATAACATTAAACAATCTTAATTTAGCTTTAAAATATTTAACATGTTCCTTAGCAGTCGTAATACTAGTTGGACTAAATATTGGCAAATATTTTTCAAGATTACATGGTAAATCATGAACTGCACCTAGTATATTGATAAGAGAACTTCCAATTCATTCCATGTTTGGATGAACATTAATAATAGGAATCCTTTACAAAGGTGATGATGATATAGATTTATAATACCTACACTTACCTCTATTTTTCCTAATCCTTCTGTGAGTTTCTAGTTTGAGGAAGGGTTCTCTAGTTTCTAAATGTGATCTAGTCCTAATCATTGGTAATTCCAGCTTGAACACTAAAGATCCTATTTTAAAACATAGTGTAACACATTAATTTCCAAAAAATGACAAATAATATGCACACTAAGTTTAATTTATAAAAAAAAAATCATAAAAGGATAAAGGATATCAATCTTTAACTAAACAAGTTCAAAGATGTACTCAATTATGCAAAGATGACCAATATTTACAATTTATGACTCAAATAAACTTCTTAATATCAAAGAATTGTCAATTCTGAGAAAAATAAGCTATCCTAACTCCAAATACTAATAAATTTTTAACAACAAAAGCTATATTTCTGCAAAGGTTACCAATCTTTACACAATTTATGTTAAAATAAATATAATCATGTAAAATGTAGATAATTTTTACCAAATACACTTCAAAACATATTAAGCATCTTTAAAGAGGCCCTCCTTATAGCGCTAGTGGAGCTTCTCCTATTGATTCTTCTAATTGTAGCACAAGTGCTCTTAGTGTTGAAGAACACTACTCATTTTGGTATTTTGAGAATCCATGGCATGAGTTGTAGTTTGTGACTATTCAGTGATTGTCTATGGTGGAATAGAAGCAAAGTATGAAAACTATCCACAATATTTATTTGATTTATGGGTTAGGAGCCACTAGGGTCTATACTATTTAAATACTTAATAATTCTGAGGATTTGGTAGTTAAACTAAATGATTATTAATAATAACCTCTAATCTAGAGTAAATCTTGATAAAAATAAGAAAAAGGAAGGATAAGGATGAAAGAATGGTGATTACAGGGTTTCATCTCAAATATTATGAAAAAATTCTAATTACTTTGAGCACATTTGAACCAATTTATATTATAAAATGGCATAAGCTCAAATTATATCACAAATCAAGCAAAATTCAAAGGAAAAACATGAATCATAAGTAAGAACCAAATTTACTTTAAAGGTTTTCTATTATTATTTGGATAACCTAAGTACATCCAGATACAAAGAAAATAAAATGAAGTATATTTGAGATCTTTACAGTCAATTTAGAATTTAGCACAAATTAACAATGCTATGACAAAGAATGTATCTCAAACAATAAGAATCATTCAAATTCAAGATAACTCCCTGTAATTGAGATATAATATAGACATTGAATGAAAACTATCTAGATAATATTTTCAAAATTCCTTAGTTATATTAAATGCTCCTCGTATCAATTACTCAAAAACTCTCTTTAAAAATGGTAACCATCTACCTATATAGAAGAAACATAGGTGGTTAACTGGTTACCTTTAAAAAATATCTAGATGTGGATAAGGAAAACTATATTTGATACAAAGCTACAATGTGAAAAAAATCATGCCAACTTGACAAGAAAGAGTATATGCTAAAAAACTAGCATATACTTTACAACAAGAATATTTTTTTAAGAATTCCATTGGTGGGTCCTTCTAATTAGCCCTGTCTGAGGAAATAATTCACCTTGGTGTAATGATCCTTGATCAAATCAAAATCCAATATAGGATTAATTAGATAATCCCTTTCTTTATCTACTAACTTGTCGAATTCATTATTTTCCCAAGATACAAGTTCCTTGACACATTATACTTCTATAATTTGCTTCCCTACAAAAGTAATGGTATCAAGGCTCTTTTGGTTATCCTTAGTTGAATTATCTTGGCTATCTATGATGCCCTATATGTGATTATCAACCCTCTTCTTGAAATATGTATCATCAATCAATCCTAAAGTAGTGGTAATACAAGGGTTATTTAATAGATTCCTTAGAAGTTTCTCAATCTAGTTTACCAAATCTATGTCTCTCTTGATGTAGTCCTTAACATCACTACTCCAGGTGATTAAATATTCTTGTTTATCTACCAAAACTATCATGAAGATGTCTAGATGTTTGAGTTTGATAATCTTGAAGTTCAGGGCCTACTTTGTCTTATGCACCTTTATGAGCTCCTCCATCTGAGCCTGAGAATTTTGCCACTTGGTGATTAAGGTTTGTTCCATCTCCACTTGATGGTCCAGAGCATTCAATCTATACTTAATGCATTTCAAATTATTTAATGCATCCATCAAGGATTTATTCAACATTTGTAACATATTTTTAGGAATTATCAAGAAGACCTAAGCTTCTAAATCTTGCTTTTCTATTTCCAAGTTGAGGATCCTCTGTTTCAATCCTTGAACTCCAGCCAAGGCCATTATTTATTAGGCCAATACCACACTAGCTACATCCTCTTGAAAAATAGGATTCTCCCCTATTTCATATCTTGGAATATGAGTTAAGCCTATAAATGGTTCCACTTTTCGAAAGGTGAACTCCTCAGTACCAATAGTGACTTTGTTGGTCACTACTCTTCCAAGAGTTGATGTCTCTAGATAAATTGGACCTGAGGATCAAGTTTTTTCATTTGTAGTTGTTCATGAATCTCTATATTTGAACTCCTATATGATCTTGGGGTACCAAACCATTAACTTTATTTGTTGAGAAGAATCTGGATGCTTCTCTCTACTTATTTGTTCAACATATCCTGAATCAATGGCTTGACATTATTCTAAACACTGATGTCCACTCAAGTCAAAGCCAGTGAAGGAGAAAGAGATGGTATTTTATGTAACTTCCCATAAATAAACCAATCAGGAATGGTTGGTCCATAAATATGATTCTCATCACTAAATAGGTTTATTTCACTAGTAGGGTGAGTGAAAGTCAACCTAGGTTAACATAGGTCTCTTTCTTGGAGCCATATGAACTAAGGCTAGTTCTTCATGTCTCTTTCCACTACTCAATGGAACTATTTCTTTGCCTAATTCCTTAGATGGATCTTATTCCTTATATGAACCATAAGTAGCCATGATGTTAATAATGACACTCTCCACTATTTCTCTAGTTTTCAAAGTAATTAAGCTGATAACGTCTATTGAGGAAGAAGGCCTTGGTGGGGATGCTTGAATTTGAAGGCTTTCAATAGGTCTTTGTTTTATCTTTGAATCCTCACTTATAGCTTTACCTTTTCCTTTTGCATCCTCAAGTTGTTTAATCTAAGATGACTTTATTGATTTTCCCTGCTAAGGCTCAGAAGATTATCCCTCAATAGGTGGTTATTAATGGGTAGTCCTAGATGGTCCTGATAACAAGTAATATTGTAAAGGATGTAACTACCATTTTTATCATGAAGGCTTATTGTCCCTGACAAGCCTACATTCTAATTTTATGTTATAGTTTTAACCCTAGATAAGACTTCTTCAAAGTTATTTATCTTTGTGTAAATACCATCTCCCACACTTGGTTGATGCTTGTACTCAATATTTGGGACCTTCCTATCCTAGATATGGTTAGCCACTCTATTATTGGGGTCCCACATCTTAAGATCATCTAATTGGAAATCAAAAGATTTCCTATGCACCACCATGATCTCTAATTATTTCTAATCCTTGATTATAATTATACTAATTTTTAGTGGAAAGGGATGAACCTGAGCCTTTTTATTCTTCTTGTAGTGCCAAGCTATGCACTAGATGATTTGATAAGTAATTTCTTGCTCTGCAAGCTTACTGGAAACATATATGGGTATTTTATATGGTTGGACCATGATTCATTATATCCTTAGTATAGTACAATTTGGATAGAACCATATAGCCCTCATGGTCTCCACTTGTTTCTTGATTATAGGATGAATTATAGGCATTAGAATACGAGTGATTATCTCAAAAATGATTGGGAAGACACCATCACATATGAATTTCATATGACTTTTGTATTTGAAAATATGTAGTTTGGAGTAATGATGGGAAATGGTAGTCCTACCATTAGGGGACCAATTTTGGATGCCAAGGAAATTAATAAAGGCTAGGAGTGAGTCTAAGAGGCAAGACATCATAAATAAATGTCTGGAGGTCTTTCTCTTGATGGTTGTAAATTGTTTGTCCAAGAAGAAATTTGTTAAGTCTCCAATGGGAGGGGTTAGGTTCCACTCTAAGATGAAATAGACATAAGACACCTAGAAATTAATCACATAAGTTTTAGAAGAGGCACCAAAGGATCTATTCAACAAGGTCATAGCTACTTTAACACCTTCTCTAAATTGGGTAATAGGAATCTCACCATTAGGGGTCCTAAAAACATGGGAACCTTGGATTAACCAAGGTGAAAGAATTGAATCCATGATTTGGGAATTTATCCATTCTCTCAAGTAAAAAATATGAAAATTAGGTAAAGGGAGATTATTATAAGTCTCAAAGGCCATGGGAGCTATGCATGCAACTTTATTAACATTTCCTTCATGAATAATCCATTCTCCATCCAGTCTATAATCAACAAAAATAGGAAAAAGAAAGTTGATGCAATGCATTACCTTTAGTTTATCAGTTATGTGATGAAGGCATATCATTTGAATTGATACTAAATCCTTGTATCATTGGTACATTTAAGCATTCATATTTTCTTCCTAAGAAATTGGTTGTAACTCTTTGATAAAGAAGAATAAGTCAAACCAATCCCTAATTCCCTATACGTTCAACTATGAAATCCAACTCTGTGTCTCTAAATACCCTTTCTTCACCATCTAAAGTTAGATAAAGATTTGATTTAATCTTCACATGTTGTTTTCCTAATACCATTGATAACATTGTATTGTAATTGTAAATCTATCAAAGTTATTACTAAGGTACCTGCTCTGAATTCAGTTCATAATTATCTCAAGTATCACATAATCAATTTGAATTGACTCTAGCCTTCTTTATGGAGGGTTTAGGTTTTTTATACTTTAATGACCAAAACATCCAACTTTTATCTCATATGTGCCTTATATATGGAACCTTAATTATCATCTCTCCTATGTTTTCAATCATGAGATATCTTTCATTTGGATCCTCCATACTTATGTGGAACTTATGTGGCAAGGTTCCATGCCTTTCACAAAAAATTTCATAAATGCCATTTGAAGAGTGACTATTGGTTTTCAAAAGTACCTTTTATTTTTCTTTAAAAATCCAAATCCAGGTCCTTGCATTTCATTGGTTCTTGATTTTTGAGCTTATTGATTATGCTATGTGTCATACTTTTGAGGATTTTGAAAAGTCTTCAATTGGATCACACCATTGGATCAAATCCAATAAGAAAGAGATCATAATTGGATCCTTCATGAGATCTTGAGGCTTCCATGCTCATGTGCACTATTGGATCAAATCTAGTGAGCAAGCAATCACCATTGGATCCTACAAGATGCTTGCCCTTTTAATTAGTAAAAAAGACTCAAGCCAAGATTTTTATGTCTCAATATTGCCTTCATAAGAAAACTAAGAATTTATTAAAAAAGATTTATAAATCCCCCCTTTGATTAGGCTTAAAAAATTATCTAAGTTAATTTTGATGGGTTCAGTCCTGTCAAATACATCCTCATAGACATCAAATGATTGGGGCAAACCTGTCAATTTTAAGAAAATAAAATCTTTCTATTTAAATTTAAATTTGATGGGTTTAGTCCCATCAAATACATCCTCACAAATTTCAAATGATGGGGTGAACCTATCAAATTTAAAATAATGAATTTTTTTGATCCAATAATTGAATGCCATGTGTAAAACCATTAGGAGATCTCAAAGCTTTAGGGATTATCTAAGTTAAAGTTGATGGGTTCAATCCTATCAAATATGTCCTTGTAGATGTCAAATGATGAGGGTGAAACTCTCAAATTTAAGACAATAAAATATTTAATTTCTAATTTAAATTTGATGGGTTTGATCCCATCAAATACATCTTCATAGACATCAAATGATGAGAGTGAACCTTTCAAATTTAAAACAATGAAATTCATTTTGCACCATTAGATTTAAAACCTCTGATCAAGTGATCACCATTGGATCCTTACTAGGGAAAAATCATTAATTATATGCCTTTCTAAAAGACTTCAAGCGTGATGCATCATTGGATCAAACCTAGTGAATAAGTGTAAAGTATTAGATCTACAAAAGTTCATGAACTTTAAGCTAAAACCTGATCATGCATAAAATTTCCTACTAGATATTTCCATGAATGTTTAAATTCAAATTTATAGGGTTTATTTTTTGGGAACCCTAACTTCTTCCATGGAACCTATAATTAATAACCTTCAAGATGATTTTTAGCAACATTAAAAACATGATCAAACAATCTTTCACACTTAATCTAGGATATAGAAGTTTTGGAAACAATCACATTGGTCCCCTTTCCAAAAAAAAGATAAGGGGTGTTGGTCTCAACACCATGTTAACTACAACCTTTAGAAGGGCTTAGGGTTAAATCTGCCTATATATACAAGATTATTTCATTATTATTTACAAATGAACAATATTTATTATTTTCTTATGCTTCTTTACAATCAGATCTTCCACCATTCTACTTGAGGATTCTTAGCTTAGGTTTTTTACTTGAATAATATAGTCTTGTGGAGAAGTCTTGTATTCTTTAGCCTTTCTTAGTGATCCTTAAAAACTATAATAACCTATTACAAATCCCTTTTGGCCAAGGGAGAGATTGAGTCTTGATGGGTTTATATTTTAGGTAAGTATTCTCTAACTTTGTCCCTCTCTTTAGTAGATAGAATTAGTATAAATATTGGATTCAAATAATATTACTCTTCTTTTTCATGTATTACAATCTTACTCATACATAGCTTAATTGAGATTCTCCTATGCATGTTTGTTTACTAACCCTCATATTGTGCCACAAGTTTTGGTGAGCTATAGATTAGATTTCCTTACTTTACTTGTTATTAGTTTAGTGAAATATGAAAACATATGACCTATCTAGGGTTATTGTGTGATTTTTCTTAAATAGAGGCTTTGGAACCATCCCTAGAATTATGTATTCTAATAAGAGATCCCCAAATTAGGTCTAGAAGATCCCCATATTGGTCATGTTATTGATTATCTAATGTATTCACAATCAAAAGTGTATGTATGATCTATCTTCTCTGAGTTAGGATTGATTTATAGATATGATACATTTTTGATTACATACATTCTGGTGAACCTAACATGAATCTAACCCTTGTATGATTTATTTCATGTTTTTTATTATTTTATCATTTTATTTATTATTTTTCTATATTTTTGATACTAGATGGATAATGTTGGTATAGTTTCTAACTTCTATGCATAGGTTTAACACACAATCACATTAATACAACTTTGTTCTATTTGTGTAGGTTTTCATTAGATATAGGTTGCTAGGTAAATTCTATCAACACTGTACATGTTTTCACTTCCATATAGACTACTAGGTTGACCCTATTGAGATAATATACTTCTATACTTATAAAAAACATACTAGGTCAACACTATTGGCATAGTATTTTTTACGAGCTTTAACAAACAGGGAACTATAGAACTAGGTCAACCCAATAAACACAATTGGAAAAATTTACAAGTATAGATCAAGGCATTGCAATAAGAATGTCACTTTCCTCTACATCCTCCAATCCACCAAGTTTCATTTCTCTTTTTCTCTTTCATTTTTTTAATTCATTATAGTTATATTTTTCATAGTTTGCAATCTTTAAAAATGCTCGTATGCAACAAACTAGGTACACTATGTTGACTTAGTTCTATATTTTATCTTCTATCTAGAATAATAGGTCAACACTGTCAACATAGTTATTTAACATACCCATATTTTAGTAGTATAGTAGTGACACAGTTGAATCTATTATGTAATCTCTATATACACTATCATTTGAATTGATATTGTACAATGTTTCAAAGTTAGAATTAACCTTATTTGCTAGTAATTACTTCACACTTTCACTTTTAGTTTCTTGCATGCTTAGAATAGATCACATAGTCTAATTAGGTTTATTTTCAATAAACTATTTATTTGAACTATTTTTCTCTTTCTTACACACAAACCAAATCACATAGTCTTAAAATGCATTGAGATAATTGTCTACCCAAGACCTACCTACATGGATTTCATCACCAAGGGGGAATACAACTTAATTTTTTAGCCAAGTATAAACATGTGGTTAATGTTATATATTGGAAAATCCCTTGACACCATTATCTATGTAGTGTGTGAAGTGAGGGGGTAGGCCTTAATAACAAGCTAGTACTATTACCAATATAGATCCCTTTCAGCCTAAACGTCTTGAAACCATCCATAGATTACTTTCTAGTTCCTTACTTATAGCCAAATTCCTATCACACTTAAATCATACTATAATAATCTAACAATATTTAATATGACCACTTAGTTAGCATTTACTTTCCAAGCTTACAACTTATTCTTTGGTCAATTATATATTATATTACAAAAACTTGCATTGGCCAACATTGGTACAAGGTTTGTGTTGGGTTCCTCAATTAGATCATCCTCATTTACCCAATTGATTATGTGTTTCCTTTCACTTCTTGATTTGAAAATTACTTGAATTTTTTTTTCTTATTTTAGCACATTGCCATTCTGATCGGCATAGTCTATTATAGACTATCTATTCCCTTGCCTACAGTACTGGGTGGACCCTATCAACATAATACTCTTTTGTACTTCCTAGGTCATAGAACTAGGTCAACCCTATCAACCCTATATATTTTTATACATGTTTTCTACCTAGGTTATAGAATTAGGTTGACCTTGTCATCTCTATATCCATGTTTTCTCAATCTTTATCCCTTATTTTTTATATTAGGTTGACCCAATCGACTCTATTCTCTTACCTTTTTCCCTATTTATCTGACTCAGATCTTTATTTCTCTTCCTTAGAATTTTGTTCATTTCTCTCAAAGTCATCATGAATTCCCCTATCAAAATCTTCTTGGACAACATGAATCCATTTAGATACTATATGGGATGTTATTTTCCCCCTCTCTTTTCCTCCCACTAGAGCCATCACTCTTGGGGCACCTCTTCCCCTCCTTCATCTATGGCTTGTAACATGGTACAAATCATACCTAAAGATGAGGTTGATGGGTATGACCCTTTATATACCTATCAAGATACTTATCATCTTCAAACCTTCAAACTAATATGGGAGTAATTGATATAAGTTTAACTAATAATCCCACTAATAATCCATCTGATAATAACCATCCCCTAATACCAATTTTAGGATTTCTCCTACCAACAACAACCCACCTATTGACATAAATCAACTTCTTTCATAAGTCATACAACAAATGAACATAATGAAAACTTGAAACACCTATCAAATGATGCAAATCTAACATCATTTGATTAATATGGATAATCAACCTTTGGTTATACATCCTCAAGCTAATCCCAATTATATTCCTCCACCTCTTAGAGATGCTTCAAGTAATGCTTTTCCTCAACCTATAATGAATAACAAGATGCTTCAAACTAATCAAAACGAGCCTTTATCTCCCTTCATTGTGTCCATTGATATTGGTAACATATCTCCAACTATAAAATATGATGGGACTAAATATCCTACCTAATTTCTCAAAGCATTTGATAATCTTTACAAAGAGTGGATTCAAACTAATACTTTTTACACAACTAAAATCTTAGTCAAAACCTTCACTGGTGATGTATTAGAATGGTACAACCAACTTCTACAAAATTCCATTTGGAAACTATAAGATTTTGTCAATCCTTTAGTTAAATATTTTCAACACAATTATCTTCTCAAAAATTCTCTTATCCACTCATAAATGCTAATCAATCTCCCACTGAATCATCTCATGACTTTATCAAAAGATGGAAATCATTGGCCCATAAAACTGACCATAAAATGACTAATGATAACTTTTTAAAACTCTTTATAATGTATTTGAATCCTTCTCTTCAATATAAGGTTCAAAATTTTTCTCCCCAAATACTTCATGAAGCTCTTGACCAATATAAACATCAAGAATTTATTATGAAGTAATTCAAACCTAATCTTAAACTTATTAAACGATATTTTAAAACATATACTAATGTTATCACTATCAATACTCTTCAAACAAAACTCGGAGTTTCCAAACCTAACATAGATTCATCTTATCACACATCAATCATAGTGCAACAAATGAAATAATTTTTACCACCTTCTAAACCTTTCACCTATCCTAACAATATTTGTAAGTGGTATGACCTTAATAAAAAATTTTGGTTCCATGTTAACATTGGTCATTCCCATAAATATTTTAGAGGGCTAACTAAATTTTTTATCTCTTATGTGATTGGTGATTCATTTAATCATGAATTCATGATCAACCTTCATCATCAAGAGTACACTACTTCTCAAAAATGATAGGTCTCCAAAGCTTCTACCTTGAATAACCAAAAATTATTTTCCACCACTAATAATCAACAAAATACCAAGGATGTTTGTGTTATTGATCCTGATTATGACCAATATTAAAATAAATCTTTATATATTAACACTATTAAAGTCAATTATCATCCCAATATAACCCACAAAGATCATATTATCAAACCTAAGAGTCCATATTTATAAGCATAACTTATCAAAGATGATACCACCACTAATCTCACTTTAGAATCTCTTGAGAAACAACTTCCTCCTTTCAAACCTAAAACCACTTTTATTCCTTCAAAATATACCTTACTTCTTAAACATTGTGCTAGTTCTTCTTATAAATCTCATTGAAACTTTATTGAACAAATTAACTCTATGCATTGCAAGGTTCCATTATGGAGTTAGTTTTTAATTCCCCTTATCATTGTAAGTTCTATATCTAAAAATTACAAAAAATTAAGGACCCATCCTCTATAGATGAATAACCACCTTCTATTTAACTTTAACCTACTAACGTACATACTATTGAAATCGTGTATCCTTCTTCCAAGATTCTATTGAGTTTATTGAAGAAGACATGATCAATGATGAAATTCCTTTTCATGCTGATGATCTACCCCTTTTTATTAAAATAGCCATTAATACTACCCTTATCAATAACTTTCTAGTTGATGAAGGTTTTGGTATTAATGTGACATCTTTTTGGCTTATCCAAAAACTTTAGTATAACAAGGATCATCTCAAGCAAACCCACCTCACCTATCATAGTTTTGATAAGACTAATCAAAATCCACTAGGTTACATTAATATTCCCATAAAAATTAGACCTAAAACCAATCAAAATAAGATTATGGTCCTTGATTTACCCTTATATTATAACATACTCCTTGGTCACCCTTGGACTCATCGAATGAGGACCATTGCTTCTTCTAGTAGCCAATGCATTAAATTTTTACATAATGGAAAATGATATAGGCATGAAGCTAATCCAAACCCTTGGAGTATTCAACTTCCTAATCAAAAACCTCAGTATCATATTCCTACCATGCCTAAGATCTGAATTTTTCCTTCACCTTATTTCATCAATATCAATCCTAATTTACAAGTCACTCTTATTGATTTAAATTATAATGAACCTAATGATTTATAACATACTTGTTAATATTACCAAGCTACCTCATTAAATTTTAGAGTGGCTTCCTCTTTCTTTATTACCTCAAGACCATATTATTCCCCTCATTGATAATATTAATAACTTTCCCCCTCCATGTAATGCTCAGGAGCCTTATTTACCCAAAGATGCCTTCAATTGAAATGAATTTGGAGTAGAAAAAATATTTCAAGATCATCTCATCATGTCTCCAAATACATTCAGTAATATTGGGATTTCACCTTCTAAAACTCCCCTTGAATATCAAGCATGTACAATTTAACCAACATATGATGATAATTACATAATATCCTAGGCTAAATATTGAGACTTATATGTTAAACATTATAAAAAAATATCTCAAATATATGATTTTAATCAAGATGTTCATACCATTTCCATGAATCATGACATAGATCCCAAAAGTTATGTACCTCCTTTAAATTCTCTAATTTTTTACACTCCTTGGGTGGTAGAACAAATCATACCTTCTAAAACTCTAAAAATTATTACATCTTATCTACCACCTAAATATCCAATATTTTCATCTACTCTTTCCCCCATCATAGAAACCAATGACACACCAATCCCTTCCGATCCATCTACTTATCTAAATCCCAAGATTACACTAGACACCAAGGCAACTGATGTCCATCAAATACATTCAAAGTTTGATCTCCATGGTAATCAAATTATAGTTCTCAAAGTATATGTTGAGTATTATGGTCCTCTTCCCACCTTTCCTGGTGATGAATCCATTCTTGAAATACTTCATGCTTGAGAACCTCAACTTCCCTGGAAACATCATAAACTTGGGTATTTCAAAACCAAAACCCCTTATTTTAACAACTTCATCGCTAGCATCAATCTTAAAAATAATCCAATTTATTTTTTACCTAATGCACCATAGCATTTCCAAAATCACATCTAAATTGATTTTTGTAATCTTAATCTTGCTTGTCCCAAGGACAATTTCCCTTTACCTTCAATAGATTCCATTTTTGATTTCATAGTTGGTTATGAAATGTTATCTCTTATGTATGGCTTCTCAAATTATTATCAAATTCACATTGCCCCCAAGGACCAATATAAGACCACTTTCACCATGGAATGGGGCACCTATTGCTATGTTAAAATGCCCTTTAGCCTAAAAAATGCTAGAGACACTTATTAATGAGAATTGACTCACATATTTCATGATCTTATCCATAAAATTATTTAAACCTATGTGGATGACTTCATTTCTAAATATATCAATCATAAGACTCATCTATCTGATCTTGCTATTATATTTGACCGTTTTCTCAAATGATGAGTTTGACTAAATCCTTACAAATGTGTCTTTGGTGTCACATCTAGAAAATTGTTAGGATTTATAGTCTCTCTCCATAGCATTGACATTGACCCACCTAATATTAGTTCTATCATCATTATGCCCATTCCTCATTCTATTCTAGACATTTGTATTTATTTAATAAAACTTGGGGCAATTAAATGATTCATCCCCCAAATGGCTAACTTTATCTTCTTAAGAAAGGTAATGACTTAAAATGGATGGATCCTTGTCAAAAATCCTTTGATAACATGAAAGAATCATTACTTCACCCACATATGCTTTATCCTACTTTTAGAGATAAACCTATAATTTTATATACTTCTTCCACACCTATATTAGTTGGGGTAATGCTTACCCGAAAATATGATACTAGAAGAGATTATGCCATCCACTACATTAGTCGAGGCCTCATCGATTATGAAAATTACTATATAAAAGTTGAATATGATTACCTCACCATCTATTTCATAGTTGAAAAGCTTCGGCATTACATGCTTTAATAGACAAATTATGTCATCATTCATTTTGATCCCCTTCGTCACTTCTTATCCAAAGCTTTTCTTCCTAGAGATAGAATTGGAAAATGGATGGACCTCCTCATGGAATTTGATCTCCTCATTATTACTCAAAAAGTTATCAAAGGACAAATTGTAGTTGATCAATTTGTTGTAGCTCCTATACAAGCTATCAATTAACTTCAATATAGTCTTCAAGATGATAATATCCTCTATATTGAAGGCCTCAATCAAGATATTTCACTTAATGATTGCTTCCATAACTTTACCATTGATATTGAAGCAAGTAATATTGATGAGTCTACTATCCTCCCTAATACTACTAAACCCAAAGCAATTATTGAAGAACTTCATAAAATTAATGTTAACTTACATGAGGATAATGAGACCCTTCACTTTGATTATGATAAATTACTTTAAAGATATGGGATAGGTGTCATTCTTACAATCATTTTTTTTTAAATCATTCCTTTAGCTTTCTACTTCACATTTGATATCACTAATAATATGGTCAAATATGAATATTTCATCTTAGGCATGAAATATGCTCTTGATTTAGACATCCAATACCTACATACTTTAGGTGATTCTTAGCTCATTTATCACCAAGTAAATGGTGGTTATCAATGAAAAAGTGAAAATATCATTACTTATTATAAAATTGTAACCAATCTCACTAAATACTTCCTTTCTTTTACTATTAAAACTATCCCTTGAGATCAAAATTCCATTGTTGATTCCCTTTCTTCTTCAACATATATTTTTCATCTACACCAAGTTCTTTTAGATCCCATTTTTATTATCCAAGTAATAAAATATCCATATTATATTAAACCACAAGAATAACTTATCTACCACATTAAGGCTATTACCATCTAAAAAATCCCATGGTATAAAGACATCATTCAATTTATAAAACACCAAACTTATCCTCCTAACTTATATTCTCATGAAAAGACTCACATTCATAAAAAATAATTTAAGTATGTATTTTGATACAACATCCTTTATTACCTAGTGATGGAGGTACCTTGATCTCTTTTTTTATGTAATATGAGGTCCCTACTCTCCTTGAACATACAAATTGGGGCATTTGTGGTGGCCATTATAGTAGACATATTATATCCCATAAATGCCTATGTATGAGTTACTTTTGGCCCACTCTTGAAAAGCATGCAATTGAAATCACTAGAAAGTGTAATTCTTTCCAAATTCATGATATCTAATTCATTCACCTCTATACTAGATTTAAACTATCAAATCTCCCTAGCCATTCTCCATGTGGGGATTAGATATCATAGGCAAATTACCTCACTCTCAAGATGGGCATGTCTTTATCATCACCGCTACTAAATATTTTACCAAATGGGTTGAGGCTATGCCAATTGTAAATTTCACCAATACCACCATCTCTAAATTCATCCTTAATCAAATCATTTTTTACTTTGGTGTTCCCCAGACTATCATCTTAGACAATGTTAGTAATTTCAAAAACAAGGATGTCAAACAACTCTATGCTAAATTCAAAATCAATCACAAATTTTCATCACCCTATCATATGTAATGTAATGGTTAAGCTGAGGCTAAAAACAAAAATATTAACAAACTTACCTAAAATACCATTCATGAAACCTATATGGATTGGCATCTTCATTTTTATCCTTCTCTTTGGGCCTATCAGACTAGTATACTTACTACCATGAGGGTAACATTATTTTATCTAGTCTATGGTTCTGAGTAAGTCCTTTCATTCTAATTTGAGCCTCCCTCTCTCCATATATCTCTTTTTGTTATCATATCCAATGAATAATTATGTGAATCTTGCCTTCATGCTCTCAATGTCCTTTATGAATGTCATCTTTCTACTTTGCAACACAATTGCCCATACAAGGCTCATATTGTCAAAAAACATAATAAATGTGTCAAATTCCAAACATTTAATGTTGGTGATCTTGTCCTTAAATTGGATACACTCATGAAAATGAAGGTAAATATGTCCAAAAATGGTAGAGTCCCTATTTACTTAAAGATATTCTTAGTTCAAGTACCTATCACCTTCAAACCAATGAAGGCCATGCTTTCAAAGAGACCACCAAAGCACAATTCCTCAAGAAGTATTTTGCCTAATTATTCCCTCATTTTCATGATTTATATATGATATCTATCTTTAAAAAAATTTAGGATACTTACACAGGTATCTCCCTCTGCATCAGTTCTCTCTTTTTTTTTAAAACCTTAGTCCTTCCTTTTTGGTATTTTGGTTTCTCCTTTTTCTCATGAGTTGAATTATAAAACCATGAATAAGACTTGATATTCCTCATGATGTACCATATTTTTCTTATTTTTATAATTTTTTACACACCTTTTTCACCCTCATAGGTTTATCTTTTGTGAGTTGCAATGTAATACCATGGATAGGCTCTAGCCTTCCTCACAAATACCATATTTTTCTTATCCCATTTTATTTTTCTAATGCTTTTTGGCACCCTCATGGGTTTTCCTTTTATGATTTGTAGTGTAATACCATGGATAGGACTTATCCTTCTTCATAAAAATCACCATTTTATCCTTCCTTTTTTTAGAATGTGTTTTGCATTGTTATTAGTTCTTGATCTTTGTTCTCAACTTTATCTTTTGCTTCTTTTGGTAGATGAATTTGCACAACAATATATGTTATAATTTTTTCCTCCGTTACCCTCATTATTATGATAGGTAATTATTATAATCTCAATTTTTACCCTTGGAGAGGGTTCTTTAAGATCTCTCCAATTGAGCTTATAAATTAGGACAACCCCAGGTTACTGGTTACCTATGTTGGGGTTGAACCTCTGAAGTAGGATGGCTTCCTCTTTGATGCTCACCTAAAAATAAAACTAAGCCTAATGATTCATGGGGAAAGGGTTATAAATAGAGTAAGGTTTCATAAGAAATTTAACTAGGTGTTGTACCAAACTTATGAGAGAAACTCCCATAAGCTTAAACCCATATTAGATCAGTAGAGGACAATACTATCTTACATAACCTTAAGATTAATCTAACTTACATAAATATTTCATAGAAGAGGTTCATAATAGAACACTAATCTAGACCTAAAAACAACATTGAAAAATACCTAAAAAAATTTAGAAAGAAGGACCATAGATGAATAATATTCTCCTTCACATAATGCCATAGTGCATAACTTTCTAAACACATATACAAGGCATAATATATGTAAAGAAAGTATCATTGCATTAAGAGGTAGTTATTTAAAAATGCTTGATAGGGTTGAGCCTAATCAAGTTGAACATAGTTTTTAGTATCTCAAGGAATGTCTTATCTCTCAGAAAGATAAAAAATCTATAATTTGAGAATCCCCCCAAAAAATAAAATAAAAGGGATAATATAGGAGAAGGGGAAGAGGAGAGAGAAAAAGGGGAAAACACCTTGTTAATGATAATCAATGAGCTATCATTTTCAAGAGATTTTCCACCAAGATTTTTGTCTAATTGAAATAGGTCATTATGAGCAAGATATTCATGATTTGCCTAGATAGCCTTTGAATCATTCCACTAACTGAACAAGCTGCACTAGAAGATAAGAGTTTGCCAAAAGTGACATGACATGATCCTATTAGAATTGAAATGCTCTAAATATTCTCCAAATCCCTAAGTCCTTATACTTTGGATCTTTTATTATATTTCATTATGAGGAAAATGCCTTCATATCTTTAAACTACTGAGGACACGTCATGTCTTCTCTACATAGTGGTTTGTCAAAGAAATGACTTGGGATGATCTTCTCATTAATCATATATCTAATTTATGATTTTGATCTTAGACCAAAAATACTATAAATGAAAACCAATATAAGGATATTGGTTTTCTTATAGTTTTGTATATGTATATATAGCTATATTCAATGTATGGTCCTATATGAGTCCACATCATGCTCCTTACCTTTACTTAGTCACTCACCTAGGTTGGGATTAAGTTTAGGTTTTTTAATCTTGCTTATGGAGTCAGGTATATTTTATCTTTATCAACTTTCATCAAACATCACAGCTCATATCTTTGCTATTGGATATTGAAAACATCTCAGGTCATTGGCCCTTTTGACTTTATTTCACTTCGTTGGATTTTGAGATCCAATTAAATACAGATTGTGGATCTTTGGGACCCACCACCCTAAGCTCAATTTCTCATTGGTCCCTAGGATTTCTTGACCATTTGACTTGATTTGAGCTCCCATGTGTTTGACATTTGTCATCTATGCATTCCTTCTTAGGTTCCCACTAAGGATTTTTGATCAAAATGATCATTTTATGGGTCTTAACAATGATCTTCATGCATATTTATATCATTTTTGGACCAACTTTGAAATTTCAAAACTTAAAGTTTGAAGATCATGGGAACACAAAACTTGTAGAGAATGTACCTAATGTTGAAAGGAATAAATCCTTTTGATCCATTGTCCAATTGAGCTTTCTACGTGATTTTGTAAAATTTTAAAGTTGACTGGTTCATGTGATTCTACATGATGTCTTGATGATGGTCTAGTCTAAATTGGCTAAGTATGGAAACTTCACAAATTCTACATTAGGATCCAACTTTTCACATGCATATCTCTCACCTTGTTATAGTGTGTGGGATAAAACTTGGCACACATGAAATAGGATCCAAAATGAAAAAACCCATATGATTATTTCTTCTTGAGATTACCACACATGCAAGATTTGATGCTATGAAAATGCCTACTCATCTTTTTCCTATTGGAAACAAACATTTGGACAAGTTATGGATGGAATGAGTGGACCAGATGAATTCCATGCACTTGATACTTATCTAAAACAATCCATAGGGTATTTGAAAATTTAGATAATTATTTATACATTGACAAATTATACTTTAAGTAAACCTAAAGTGCTTCTAAAGCTTGTCAGATTCATGATTTCTCTATTCAACTCTTTTCATCTAGAGCTAGTTTGGAATATTTAGATCAATCAGGGACATATGTTTGGTATGTGGGAAAAAAATGGCCAATAAGAATCTCATTTAACTATCATTGAATCCATTTTTCACCCTTTGTCACATTTTTTATGATTTGAAGGAATTCAAATTTTTCCATGTGTCATTCCTCTTGATTTCCTTTCTTTTCACTCCACATTAGATAAAAAAAGGTCAAAGTCAAGATATCACTTTTATTTCACCTAGATTTATAAGACTCTTATACATCATTCTATATAAATTTTTCTCTCTTAACAATGGAATCCCAAGTATTCAAATGAAATTCATCTTTAGCACCCATGTTTGGTTTTCCAAATCCATATAGAGGATGAATAGAAAAATTCCATCAAGAAAGTTAAAAGACAAATCATTTATAATAAAATGTAATGATATACAAAAAGGTAACATACAAATCTTAAAATTAAAAATTACACCAAAAGACATGATTACAAGCACATTTCCTATCTCTAATTAAACCTCAAACTCCATAGTTGGCCTTACATAGAGTTGAGGTCCATTGGGGTGTAGTAGGCTAGTAGATTAGAATAGGAGAATTCAACAAACTCTATGGTGCTACCTACTTTATCACACAATTACCTAATATTTTAAGTAGAATAATGCCTCTATAAGGGGTCCTAAGGAATAGAGAACACATTGTGGGAATATAAGTCCATTTTAATTTTCATGCATATATCTTTCATAGGATGATTTATATACTTAATTTGTTGAATTAAGACTTGTGTGGCTAAAATAAGTTCTTTAGAGTCCTTAAGGTCAAAATTCCTCTTGTTTTGACAAAACTAATTTGAGTGTCTTGACTTTGATAAAGAGTTCCTATACCTTGGTCATTATTGTATCACCCTTTTTTCAGACACCTGAGTCTATTTACACTTTCATGTACCATTTATATTATTGAGTGAGGTTGGCTTGTTACTTCTCACTCACCAATTTTTTTTCCCCTTTATGCACCTTTTTCCATTGATGATTGAGTAAGGATTGTTATTGCTCAGTCATTAATGTTATTTTACCATTTTTACTTTCCCATCTTTGTTTTAAGTAAGCATTGTTACTACTTTCACATTTATGTTTGATTACCATCCTTTTTGACATGTATCCTTAGTTTGACATGGTGAGTTTGCCTTTCTTACTTAAGGTTTACCTGATTGAGTTTTTTTTTAGTCTTTAGTGGCCTTGGATTTTTAGTTACCTAGTTTACTCTAAATTTTGACTTGGTCATTTGGTCTAACAAAACACCTATCACCCCAATTTTCCAAATTTACAAGTACAATGCATCCATATAACACCAATTATATTGGTTTTCTAGTGTTTTTTTGTTTTTTCTCTTTATTTTTATATTCTTGGGTTTGTCAAATGTATTCTTTGTACCCTCCATAATCAAAACTAAAAATATAGAAGACAACTATTTAGTGATAAAGGTAAGTCAAGGTACACATCAAATTTATTTTTTAGTTATTTCCTTTTTTCATTTAATTTTAGTTATTTTATGATTTAAAATACTACAACATTTTTTTAGCCTCAACATCATGTGTTACTTTGTTCTTTATCAAATCACCATCCCCTATTGCACCTTACTGATATGTGATGAGATTTGAGTGAGGCATATGCATACATATAATATTTTTAACATTAATCAAATACTGATGATTTATATATTATAGTAACCCATCAAGACTCAATCTCTTTGAGTGCATGCCGTAAGGGGTACACCAAGAAAGGGGTGGGCAGAACATTGGTGCTTCATAGGATTTTTACCCCTTGTTGCCACTTTTTACCAATCTAACTAGCTCTTAAAACCCATTCCCTAAGATATTAATCCTCTTTTTGATACTCCTCTAGTCTTTTCCCACTTTCCATCCTTCTTTTCCTCACATTAATCCCCTTTTGATAGTCTATTGTACTAGGTCGAGTGGGTCAACCCTATACTATTTTGGGTAAAATTTATTTAAGTTCTAGGGCAGCTCTGGCTGACCTAACCCATGACTTAGTAAATTTTTTTACATTAATATACTAGGTTAATTAGGTCAACCATGTTGATCAAAACTTTCAAAAGGATTTAGGATTAAATACACCTATTTATATAAGATCATTTCACAATTATTTACAAATAAATAAGAGTTATTATTTATTTGCACTTCTTTACAATCTACTCTTCCACCATTCTACTTGAAGAGTCATAGCTTAGGGTTTCTACTTCAAGAATCTAGTATTATGGATAAGTATTGGATGATTTTTCCTTTATTAGTGATCCTTACAAACTAGAATAATTTCTTACAAAGTCCCTTTGGATAAGGGATAGATTGAGTCTCAATAGGTTCTTCTTTCAGGTAAGTATTCTATAACTTTTATCCTCTCTTTAGTAGATAAAATTAGAATAAGTATTGGTTTTGAATAATATTACTCTTATTATTCATGTATTAGGGTCTTAATCATACATATTTTAATTAATATTCTCCTATCCATGTTTTTTTACTAACCCTCACATTGTACCACAAGCTTTGGTGAGAACTAGATCAGATTTCTTTACTTGTTATTAGTTTTGTGAAATATGAAAACATAGGACCTAATTAGGGTTATTGCATAATTATTCTTAAATTGACGATTTTTAACCCTCCCTATAATTGTGTATTATGATAAGAGATCCCCTAATTGGGTCAAATGGATCCCCATATTTGTCATGTTCCCTATTATCTAATGTATCCCCAATCGAAAGTGTAAGTATGATCTATCTTATCCAAGTTAGGATTGATATATAGACATGATAAATTTCTAATTGGATACAAATAGAAGCTATGAAAATGACATAAACTCATTTGCACATACCTCCTTCCATGCCTCGAGCAACAACACACACTACACAAGGAACTCCTAAACCTAAGTTTCCATCTTTGAACCAAGTGTTACAGTCAAAAGGGAAAGAGGAGGATTCAAACAAGTTTAAGGTCATTCAATCCCCACCCCTCACTCCTTAGGATCCTAAGTCATTCCCCTCTTGTATATCCATCCAAATTAATTTACATAATAAGGAGGAGGTGATGATTGTTGAAGACAAGCATCTAAATGAAAGAAATATGTCATACATCTCATCTCTTTTTGAGTCACTCCAAGAGTGTCCTATGTCATTCATTAAGAAAGAGACTATAATTAAAGATATGGATAAAGTAAATTAGGTTAAATTGGTAACTTATGATGATTCCTTATCAAATATTGAAGATGAACTTATCCTTGGGAAAACCCTTGGTAAGGATGAACACCATTTAGCCTTCAAATATGCAGAGGAGGATGAATTATAGAAGTGTGATGAACCATAAAGGGAGGAAACATTAGCTAAATAAGAGGAAGATTTATTTCATGACATGGTATCCATTCTTTAAAATAACATTCCTAAAGAGTGGTAGAATGAAACATATGTTCAATCTATAATAGCTTAAGGCAAAGTGACAACCTCTAAGGGTCTCTGAACACTCAATAGAAGGTATGTACTCCAAATACTTCCAATTTCATTGAGGACCAAAGGTTATTTCCTTTCTACCAAGATAAGCCTAATAATATGTATGAGACCCAAATTTTTGATGAGATCTTAAAATATGATCATGATTACATGGAGTGTCAAGTTGATAATGAGGACCTTTGGTAGTAGTTCATAAACATTTTCAATGAATATCAAACTTCTTAGGGACTCACACATCATATAGAGAATATTGGAGGTACATAAGATACTAACCCTATCAAAGGCAACCAAAATAGGATCAAACACAAGATGATAGAAGGAATGTGGGGTATTTTTTATATAGTGCATCAGAATGAAGACATAGACTAAGACATGGCAAATTAGGAGTAGCCCGTGATTGAAGAAGAGATGAAACTAATTATGCAAGATAGATGAATATACAAAGAGTATTATCAAGTTATTGAATCTCATAGTCAGCCCATGAATATGGGGATGGATCTAAAAGGTATATTCACTTTTATAAGAGACCATGAGAATGATAATTCTCCTAAAGGTAGGTGGAGGTTGTCATACAGTGATCAAAATCTGATAGGGCCCAAATCAACATATGAAAAATCTAAATCATGGTACCATAGTGATCAGAGGACATTTATATTTGATCATGGGTGAAGGAATTCAACTTAAATTTTGTGATTTTAGTAGTTTATTGTTTTGTTATAATAAGTGTATCACACAAGTTGTAGGTAGTTGCCTGGTTACTTTAGTTCCTTACCTTGTTTGTTCCTAGGTATTATGTGTGTTTCTTAGAGATAGGTGTTATTTATTTATTGTTGATTTATGTGTCTTTTTGATACTATAAATAATTTAAGTGACCTTGAGTAATATTTTAGTTGATCAGTCTATGATTGTGATCTTTTAGGTCATGATTCATACTTGAGCCTCTGGGTTCTCTTGACCAATAGGTTGGTCAAGCTAGTTTAGTCACCATAAATATTGACCACTTTTAAGTCCTAGAAATAGAAAGGGGTAAACCTAATTCTTTTATTCTTGGTCCATCATTAGTATCATGATTTTATCTAATCTTTGTGATTTGTTAGGGTTGTTCAAATAATCCATGGTCTTGTCATGCTACAACTTTATCTTATCAGTCTTGTACCTCCCTTATAGCTTGAGTCAAGTGTTATCCTAATGATCAAACATGGTTGGATTACTTGATCACTTTTATGTAGTTTCAAAATTCAAAATATGAAATCATAAAGTTAAATAGAAAAGGTAGTCTAGTGACAATTTATGATCACCCCTGATCTATCTAACGACATGAGTATCTTAGAAGGTCTTGGTGTGATGTTGGGAGTTGTTGAGAGGAAAACCATTGAATCTCTACTAAGGGATAATTTTAAGGATTTAGAAGTCATTAATAGTTTTTGAAACATATTTTTGGAAAAAAAAATTAATACTCAACATAGGATACAATGAGCTCTAAAGATGCTTTGAAGATGTTATAGTGAGCTTCAAAGATGCTATAGTGAGCTCCAAAGATGCAAGCGATCTATATAGGTTAAATTATAAAACATAAAAATATTATAATAAATTTATAATTTTATTTAAGGTTATAATAATGATAGGTCACTCCTTTTATTTGAGTCCAACTTGGAGGTTACAGCCTATACACTTGAGAAGTCTTGGTTACTAGCTTATGCAATAAAGAAACTATGATATAGTGAGATGAATGGCATAGTGATTTGAAATTTTAAGACCTTAAAAGGTTTATCTCAAGGTGATAAAGGTTTATATGATGTTTTTAAGACACTATGACCATCTCTCATGGGTTATATATGCATATTAGTGTTAAGAAGTTCCTTAACCTAGTGTACTCTCACAAGCATCATATGGAAATATCTTTATGAAGGTTGTAGTTATATAATTAGATGAACATGATATATAAAATATCATGAGTGATATCATAAAATTAAACACAACACCAAATTTTCAATAAATCATGGCCAAGGTTGAGAAAATGGATTTAGACTGTATACATAGTCATAAGCTTGAGGGCTAATTTAGAGAATATTTGAAGGGTTAAAGATGATAGAGAGGTGATCTAATCTCAAACTTTGGTAAATATGGTAATTATGACCTATTTTAGGTTTTAATTACATATATTTGACACAAATAATAAGGTAATAATCTGTTTTAGATTAAGGTAAAAATAGGTTTTGAAGGGACCCCAAAACCCTAAACATCAAAAAAGATATAAACCATAAAGCACAACCGATTTTCAAAAAAGGATCCTGAAACTAGAACAAACCAAACCAAGTTAAACAGGAACTTGAAAATAGTAGAAAAGCCCTGAAGAAATAGCTGACACAACACAGAACGGACCGTCTACAAACAGGATTAGCATCCTACAACTTCCCATACAAATGAGGTTATAAAAATTATTTATTTTTTACATGACCAAAGATTCATATCTAGAGGGGGGACCAAAGGCTTAGACTTCTTCCTCTTAATAGCTATCCATCCATCCTCTACCTTTGCTACCTTAGTCATCCATACCTCAGAAGATAGTGATCCATGAAGCCCATGGGACATAGATGACTTAGCAACATCCTTTTAAAAACTAGCCACATTCTGGCTCCTAGGTAGTTCCTCCACAACAGGGGGAGATACCAAAGCCTCCTCAACAACTAGCTTAGAATGATCATTATTCCCAATCTCCACAGGACCATCTATGGAATCTTTCACCTGTGAATCCTCCTTAATCATCAACTCAGAATGGATACTATCTTCATTCTCAGAATCAACCAGATCTTCCACTAGTTGTTTAACCACGTAATGTTCGGAAGAAGCCTCAGACCACCAAGAAGGTGGTCATCTGGACTTAGATTTCCTAGCCATACAACGAGCAGTAGTATGACCCATCAAGTGACACTTTCTGCATTGGAAAGGTATGCCCTGAAAATCCAACATTTGTGTCCAAGTACCCCTTGGGGAGTCCAGACAAATCACCTCTGGTAAGCCCTTAGAAACATCCACCTCAACCATTAAGCATGTATAAGTTGAATGGTAACTATTCAAAGTATCCACAAATAAAAAGTATCCTATAGCATTCCTGATGGTTTTAAAAATGGATTCATGCCAAAGATGTATTGGTAGATTTGGGAGCTGAACCCAGATAGGGAACTTGCTAAAGGTTTTTGTCAGCGGATTAAAATCCATATGCCACCATTTAGCCATGAGAGGATATTTACCCAACCATAAAAAATTACTGTTACTCAAGATTATCCTTCTATCCTCCGGGCTTTGGAATACAACTATAAATAAACCTTTAACACATGGGAAGATTTCAACACTGTCTTCAATAAGTGGCAACCAGTTCTTGGAGATCCAGCCATGTAGATCAGCAAGAGAGGGCCAAAAGCCATGGAAATGAAAAATAGCAGCGTGAGAGGAAAAAAATTCTACCCATTCAAATATTTCATCAACTAATTCTGGATCTATAGTTACCCTAGTGGGTTTTAGATCACTTATTGGCAGAACACGGGATGGCCCAAATGATGCACAAGGCACAGCTTCATGTTGATTCACTTCAAATGCCACCACATCCACGAAAGTTCTTCCCCCTGCTTCAAACCCTGATCCAGGAGCATAGGCAAAACACCTGGCCAAAAACTTTCCTCCACCCATAGGAGAGGTCTCTATAAGGGCATTCAGAATCCTTCCCATACGAGCTAACAATACCCCATCTGTTTCAGAAGCCGTAGCTGCGCCGACCTCCAGAATGTCGACACCCAATTTAAAATTTTCCAAAAACACGCACTCAAGAGATGGCATGACTCTTATGAATAAATTTTACACATAAAATCCAACTAATTATCATAAGGTAATAATCTGTTATTTTGTTATATAAATTCTACAGTCATAACAGTCATTCACTCAGGCAACCCACTAGCTAGTTTTGAGAAAAAATACATCTTGAGGACTCTATATGCATGATCCAGAAATGAAAGTTGGTAAAAGTGGTTTTAATCATTGTATATAAGTTAAAATAACATTATTTATTTCACAATAATTGTTGAATAATTTATTGTTTTATCACAATCCTATGCTTGTATGTTGATAGTCAACATAGAGCTAGGCAAACTTTTTGGAGGGATATAAGGTATGCCATATGGTTTGAACCTCATGTGATAATTTTTGAGGAAATTTAAGGTTATTTTAATTATTCACATACTTTTTTAGAGTAATAAAATTTATAATTTCAATGGAAAACATGGAGAAGGTCAAATTTTCAAGATTCAAGATTTTTAAATGCAAGTGGGGACAATCAAAATAGTGTTTTTTGAGTCACTTAAATAATTTAATGATGAAACATAATGATTTTATAAGTTTTATTGGTATTTAGAGGTCAAAAAAAATAATAAGGTATTTTTACCTTATAAATCTCAATATTCACATATTTCTTTCTCCCTATGTCTCATAGTTCACAATTTTAAGGTGTGCAGTAGGTCTAAATATGTGATTCCAGTTAGTTTTCATGTCAATAATGGAAAAATAATAGTTTAATAGTTGTGTGGGTAAATAATTTTATTAATTAAAAAATAATTAAGACTTTGTATTTTATAAAACTCTATAAAATGCTAAAACATAGACCTACACACACTTAAAATTTTGAAAAGGTAGGTTGAGGTAACCCCAAAAGAAACATTTTCTGAGTTCTACTCAATGAAATGACTTGAAATTTTAAATGGAGGTATTTTTTTGTATCCTTTAAGTTTTAAAATTTTTATCATTCCCATAATATAGTTTAATATGTAAAACCAAATTTGTATGTCTCTATTAATGGAGTCCATGCTCAAAACTAGGTCTAAAAGAGCCTTTAGTAGAGGTCAAAAGGAGGATTTATGTATATAAAAGTGATAAAATGTTTGTATAAGAAATAAAATAATGTTTTTAGTGAGTTTTAAAAGGTAAAAATGAATCAAAGTGACTCAAATGATCAAAGAGAACTCTGGAGGAGCAAATATGAACTAGGAGCCTAGTTCAACTATTTGATCATTAAGTAATGGATATGAGTATAAGGTTGAAAGAAAAAACAAATAGGCCTAATTATCTTACAATTAAAAGTTTTTATCAATAAAAATGTGGCATGTTAACATTGATTTATCATTTTCAAACATTGGTAACTATCATCTAGGCAAACACAACCCAAAATGAAGGCCATTATGACAAGTCAAAGGTAGTCTCATAGATCATTATGCATGCACATTAAAGGGAATATTAGAATATATTAATCATGATTAATGCCTGATTAAAGTTAAATGGGGTAGTTACAACCTCCAAATATTCCCCAAATTCCAAATTGGACCCATTGAATGCATGCCAATACATGGGGATAGTAACTATCATACGCCACATTGGCCTCCTTCATGACCTCTCCCATACATGGAATATTCTATCTTCTCCAAAAAAATATATTTAAGAAGGTATTTAACTCTTGATTTGGTATCCATCAGGATGGTATGAGGAAAATTTGCTTGACCTTGTACTCTATGATACCTCTTAGATAGTTAATGTAGGTTCAACTTATTTTTTATCAAATTATAGTGTGTGTTTCATTATTTGATATGTTTCAGTGGTTTTATTTCCATTATGTAGGTATAATTCCTTCACATAGTTTCTAACAAGTGTGTTATGCAAGTTGTGTAGTGTGTTATAATTTTGATGGTTAAATTCATTAGTGGACATATGATTGTAAGAGTTAAGAACCAAACCTTTCTCTCTTCGCCCTCATGCTTCATCCATAAAAGATCAACCTAAACATGAAATATTCATGCCTATACACCAATGAATAAAGTTATTCAATCCTTTTATTAGTCCTTTAGTTTTGTTTTGAGTGGATGGAATTATCATCTAGGTGCATTATAACTTTATAATAGGTATTAATTTATGCAATATTCTTTACCTTTTTCATCCTAACATATTAGGACTTGGAGAGAGAATTTAAATGAGAAAATTATGGGAGCTAGTCCCTTAAAATATAGAGGTTTTGAATAATCAATAAGTAATGAACAACCTATATGTCATTCTCATGTTGGACTAGGTTTGAGGTTTAGACATGAACACTCTTCTCCTCAGTAAGGGTGTAACCTAGAATCACCAACACCTACCTAGAACTATCTCTACATGAGATTATTTATTTACTTCCCTAAATTAAATTATGGGTGCTTGAACATGAGAAGTATCATCATATGTTCATTTTTTAGCAACTAAAGTTTCCACTTCACCCTTATTTTGATTTACAACTATCATAATAGTGGGTTGATTATGGGGGTCTTGAATTTGATCATGTAGTTGTTGAAGAGGCTTATTATTATAAAAGTCTAAATATGTCCATCCTCTTGGTGGTGGGATCATGTATTTTTCTTTCTCAATTGTGATAGAAGGATATTATTATATTACCTTGAGTAAGTATTCATTTACACAATCCATCCTATCCATTTTTAAGACTTAGGAATCATCCTTTGCATTGAGAAATAAGAAATCATGATTGTAAGGATCATAAATGTAAAAAATGCCTAAATTATGAATATGTTGTTATAACTTAGCACGGGGGTCCTAAAATATATTGGGAAAGGTGGCCAAAGCATAGGCTCTCCTAACCTTGCCAAATTACCCAAAATGTCTATAGAAGGTGTAACACATCCTCCCAATCATGAGATGAGAGCCATGAAATGTTCTCTTCTTGATTATACTTAGATATTCATCGATCACCTTCCATAATTAATGATACTTATCTAACTTTTCAAGGACATATTTTATGAGGTGTAGAGGATATACCTTATGTCAATTAACCATTATCATGGTATAATATAGATATAACCAATAGTCACCCTTTGAAATTAGTGAATTAGCAATAATTTTAGACATTTTATGCATAGATTCCACATCAATTACCCTTCAAACCTGGGGATAGAAGTCCTTTTCAATCCTTAATATATTATTGATGTATGCATAAATGTACACAAATTTATAAAAATCATAAATCTTTTTTTTTATATAATCAATATTTTGGGTCCCAGAGAGACCCATTATGTATATAAATAGAACCTATGATATAATCAATAAGTTAGGACATCATGTAGAAATTACCCCTATAGGGCCTCTTATATTTATGTAATATCAACTCATGAAATTAGGTACTAATGTCTATCCTAATGTGAAGGTGTGTTCTGAGGTCAATAATAGGTTAAGTAATGGTACCCATTCTAATTGAAGGAAGTGGATGCTCGAGTGACCATATAGGTAGTTTAGCAGTTACATACCAATGCAAATTATCATTTAGAATTTGGTTATGAGCATAGGGTTATTTTCCTTGAGTGAAAAGTTTTCTCCAAGGAGAAGCCATTTATTCACTATCTTCTCTGTATTATTGATTTTCTTCTAGTTGATTACACTATATAAATCAAATATATCATAAAGGATTGGAAAGCATAAATACATTGAAAATGCTTCCCATAATATGAAGGTGAAATTTTTTTTGTGATTAATGATGTGGAGGAACATACCATCAAATATCCTTTATTCGAACAACAAGTCACATAACAGGTTAATGCATAACATGGCTTCAGGTTTAACAACCACATAGTGAAGTGCTTGATGCTTGAGGGGAAGAAGGTCAACTAGGTCAAATATTATGTATCATTCTTTTAGAGATATGCATTCCTTATATATGAATGTGTTAATTTATTCTAAAGACTCCCATAGATATGAGTAGTTAACATAGATACCATAGAACATGAAAGTGTCAAATATTGTGTCCATACACTCCATTTAATCTTTGATAGAAAATATAGATGGTACTTGGGGTCCCCTATATAATTTGGATGAATATGTCATTGTTATTTATTAGTGATAATAGAATTATATATCTTTGTATTAATGGTTTGGTTATCTTGTATGCATATTATAGTTTGATCAAAGGTAAATAGGGCATGAATTCTTGGATGGAAATATTCACTCAAGATCATTAATAATCAATGAATGTGAAGTTGGTTATTAGCTTGATTTTATAGAATTTTAGCATTCAATATCAATTCATGTGCTATTAATCACCAACATATCCAATATTAGTGTGTTTATTTGATTCCAACTTGACCACCTTGGCTTAGTAGAAATGCCATGTAGTATACTTACTTTTTTAGAGGGGTGCCACAATGCTTCATTTTTTACTTTTTTTTATATGTGGTTTATTTGGGCATTATTATTTTCATTCAAGATGAGCCATTTGATTATATCATGTCAAATGTTCCAAATGAAAGACCTTAAAGACCAATTATTTCTTTAGGGAGATTAGTGTAACCTTTCTTGAAAGCCAAAATGATGAACACTTTTCCCAAAGACTAATATTGTCATTTAGGAAGATTTTTTAGAGAAAGTTGTCAAAGGTGAAAGTTTTGAATGAAAAGACCCAAAGACAAAAATCCAAATATGAATTCTTGAATAGTAAAAATTATGAAGACCAAAATTCCAAACAAAACTTCTTGAATAAGAATATCTAGAGAAAAATTTACTAATGATAAAATTCCTAAGAGAAAATATCAAAGAAATAAAAATAAACAAGTGAATTTTTGAAATAAAATTATAAATAAAATATTTAAAATAATTTTTTTTTAACAACAAAACTCCCCAAACTATTCTCCCAAAGACCAAAATAATTAAGAATATAATGTTAGGTTCTAAAACATTGATAATTATGAATAAGTAAATCTAAATACTGATAATTTAGAATACTTTTCATACATAATAAGCTTCCCAATATTTTCATTAATAGATTTTTTCAAATACATTATTTCAATGAAAATGGGTTACAAGGAGAAAACATATGCAACAAAGGTGATTTAATGATAAGACTCATAAATTTCTAAATATAATAAATAGGCTAGTAATGCATGCAGATTTCTATAATGAAAAAGCTTTATAACACCATCCCCACTTGTCCATCAATAAGGTAAGGTGGGGTGTGTTGAATACAATAAAAGATGACTCACAAGGGTGAATACTCATGTTTTCAAGAACCCATAATCTATTATTTCACAATTCTAATATCAACCATGAACCATGATATAAAAGAAATGATTAGATCAAAAACATGAAAGGGACCCTTGGTAACTTCATACAACCTACTTACTTTACTCATAACTTAGACTGGTGTGTGTCATAGTTATCTAATTTACTCCATGTTAAAGGATTTTAGAAAAGACATGAGATGAGCTATAGGTTTCATTCTGATTTACTATTAAGTCATTAGAATTTGGGGAGCTCAAGCATTGATCTATTTCTATCCAGAAATCCATAGCTCTGATAAATATGCCTTTGATAACCTCTATACCCTTCCTTCATATTCTTTCATGATGTGTGATACATTGATTTTATTTCATCAATTAGACTTTTAATCCCATTTTATTTTATTTTAAACTTTTATATTATTATTTATTTTCTCTTTTTTTGTGTATGAATGAAATAAATGAAAAGATAATTGTATGCAATTGGAAATTTATCAAGTCTATAAATCAATCCTAACTCAAATAAGATAGATCTTATTTACACTTCCAATTGGGTATACATTAAATAATCAGTAACATGACCAATATAGGGATCTGCTATACCCAATTAGGGGCTCTCTTATCATAATAAACAACACTAAGGAGGGTTTTAAAGCCTCTATTCAAGAACAATCATACAATAGCCCTAACTAGATCCTATGTTTTCATATTCACTAAAATAATAACAAGTAAAGCAAATCAATATAATCTAGTGCTCACCAAAGCTTGTGGCACAAAGTGGGTGTTAGTAAACAAATAAACATGCATAGGAGAATCTCAATTAAGATATGTATGTGTAATACCCTAATGCATAGAGAAGAAGAGTAATACTATTCGAAGCCAATACTTATGTTACTTCAATCTATTAAAAAAAGGAGCAAATTTAGAGAATACTTACATAAAATATGAACTCATTGAGACTCAATATCTCCCTTAGACAAAATGGATTTGTAAGAGGTTTTTTTGGTTTATAGGGATCACTAAGAAAGGACACAACATCCAAGAATTCTCCACAAGACTAGATTATCCAAGTAGAAACCCTAAGCTAAGACTCTTCAAGTAGAATGGTGGAAGAGAAAATTGTAAATAAGTGCAAGTGAATAATAACTCTTGATCATTGGTAAATAATAATGAAAGGATCTTGTGTGTGTGTGTGTGTGTGTGTGTGTGTGTGTATATACATATATATGTATATATATATGTATGTATATATATATATACATATATATGTATATATACATATATATATATATATATACATATATATATATACACACACATACACACACACACACACACACACACACACACACACACACACACACACACACACACACACACACACACACACACACACACACACACACACACACACACACACACACACACACACACACACACACACACACACACACACACACACACATACATTATGTGTGTGTGTGTGTGTGTGTGTGTGTGTGTGTGTGTGTGTGTGTGTGTGTGTGTGTGTGTGTGTGTGTGTGTGTGTAGATTTAACCCTAATCCATTTTGAATGTTTTTGTTGATAGAGTCAAACCATTTAACCTAGTACTATTATGGACAAAAATTCACTAGGTTATGGGCTAAGTTAGCCAAGAGTCAACCTATACCCTAAATGATTTTTACCCATAAGAGTACAGGGTTGACCTAGTAGTCATAGTACTATACACTAACAAAAAGGTATTTAGGTGAGGAAAATAGGGATGAAAGGTGGGAAATGGCTAGAGGAGTGTGAAAAAGATAATTAATAGTTTAGGGAATGATTTTATGAGCTGGTTAGATTCATAATAAGTAGAAATATATGACAAAAATCATGTGAAGAACTAATGGTCTGATCACCCATTTCCTAGTGTACCCCTTATAGTGTGTACTTAGAGAGATGAGACTCGATGGTTTTATATAAGATAGAAATCATTGGTATTTGGTAAAAGTTAAAACTATTATGTGTACACATATGCCCCACTCAAAGCTCATCATGTGTCACTAAGGTGTAATAAGGGATGGTGCTTCAAGAAAGAACATAATAACACACAATATTGAGGATAAAAAATGTGGTATTTTAAAGCATAAAATACCTAAAAGTAAAATATGGAAAGGGAAATAACTAAAAAAGTAAATGTATGGGTACCTTGACTTACATTTATTATTTTTCAAAAAAAGGGACCCTTATTTTAAAAATTTGCAAGATTGTGCTTTAATTTAGAAAATTACTTAATCAGAGTACCATTAGCATGTTTTCACAATATTTTTTTTGAAGATCATCCACACATAGTGCTAATTTAGGTTAATTGACATGTTTTTAGTTGATCATAGTCATAACCCTTCTAATGTTGCTAATGATTGTTGCATGTGTTTATGTATTGTAGGTCTAATGGAATCTCATTTAGGAATGAACATGCTTAGGGTTTTATACTTTAATGTTAAATTGATATTTTACTAGCCTTTGGTCTATTAAAGATTAATTTAATCTATTTTAATTCATTATAAAACCTTAATTCTAATGTTTTAACCTAAGTCCCTTTTGGAATTAAATTCAAATTTACATGGGAAATATTTATGCAAAAATAATTATTAGTGTCATGGACTCAGCATAATTTTTATCCTAAGTCTTAGTCATATTTTTAACACAACCAAACCTTAGTCTAAAAATACTATGCTTAGGCCCTTTATGTCCCATGACCCCTTGGTGTATTTTATTATTAGTATGGTCTAACTAATGTAAGGTCCATTTTGTTATATCCTAGATAAGTCATATAGATTTATCCTAAAGTTTTGATTACATTTATTAATACAATAAAAACCCTAGGATAAAACTTTATAAATTATCTCTTATCATTCATAGGGTCCCTTTCATTACCTTTTATAACTTATCTTAAATTTTTATCCTAAGGTTTTACCATGTTTACCAACATTAATAAAACCCTAGTCTAAAATATTTAACCTAAGTTCCCCATATCCACTGAGCTAAACTATATTTTATTTTATTGACTGTAGATAAATGGTACACATTCACTCAAGAAAGATTGATCTAATGGTGCATGTTAAAATCAAAAATCCAATGGAACCCTAAAATAAGTGAGAAGGTGAAAATTATCACCATCATGAGAACCCTTGAAAAATATTCAATGGTATGCACCAATAGATGATTTGACAGAGTGAAATTAATTAGTCAAAGGTGATCCAATGGTCTAAGATCAATATTGGTAATTTAAAGACCCTGAGATAAGAGAGTAGGTGACAAGTGTCACAATCTCAATGAAAGAGCATTGATTAGCCAAGGATATTCCACCCCTTATATTAATATCTAATAGAGTGTGTTGATCTGACCAAACAAGATCTAATGATGTGTGATGAAGGTTGAAAAGTCAATATCCCTAAGGACAATTGTTGAAATGACATGTGGCATAAGTGCAAGCCATAAATTAAAGCTCGATCATCTTTCAAAGATATATGGTGTGTATATGAGTGTAAAAATTTATATTTATGGTCTATAGAGCTAGGGACATGATTCAGTAGATCAATATCAATGTAGCGCATTCATCTAGGTAGAGAGGATTTGATGATATGAGATCAACATTGACATTTCAACAAATGTTAAGATGAATGATGTAGGAGCATGTACAATAGCTTCATGGAGGACTAGTTGAGGTCATCAAAAATGCAAATTTCAAATGATGTTCTAGCATGAAGTTGAATTCAACTTCAAATTCTTGTTTTCCCTCTAAATTGTGTTTAGATTTCAAATCTTTACCTTGAGAGTAAATGTAATTGTCAAAAGTGAAAAGTGAAAAGGTAAAATTAGGTAAGAGAGAATCCCCATGTTGGTAGCCAATCTTGGCATAAACAACAAATGAGGGGAGTGGTTAAAAATCTTTCAATCGTAAGATATTAATGGAGATAAATCTTCTTCAAATTAGTATATCGGTTAGAGGTAAATCTTTCTTGTTGGTCTTGAGCCCAAGATTGGGTGTAGAGGTTAGAGAGGACTCTCTATTTTTAGAAATGACTACATAATGGTAGCTCGATGACAGAGCTCAAACTTTATGCAAGCCTGAATGGAAAAGGGCTAGGCCTTTCATTTTTTTATATATATAGTTTTCTAGCCATTGAAGGATCTAGAAGGAAGGAGTTTGTGAGGATGACCAAAGGAGAATGTTGATGCTCCTTCAGTCTATGGTAGAGCTATTAAACCATGACTAGATGAAGGTGTAGGGTTTAAATGAAGTAAGAGACCATTGACATTAGATCTGAGGCATCTATTTTGGTAAAGCCAGAGGTGAGAGAAGGTACCTCAACAAGACAATAGTTACGACTATGGTTTATTTGTTCTTTTCTTTATTGAGCACTTTATTAAGGATGCCCCTACAAGAATTAGAAATAACTATAGAGTTTAATGTGAACACAGACCTGAGTCTATGGTGAACAATTACATTAATTGTGTAAAACCTATGGGTTATGGCGTAATTGTCTATGTTACCTTGCATAGTTCCAAAGGGTAGGACGTAGCCACAGCCAAAGCATTGGTTCACTTTATAGAACCCAAGGCAAAAAGGAAGGTCTACTTATAAGACCGAGTCTGTGAAAGCCAAGATGGGGTCGTAGTTCCAATAGAGTCCAAAAGATGGACGTGAATTCCGATTGGGTTGACTTTTGAAGTCCATGAACCTGAATACATTTGTCTTTGGGTAAAACAAAATATAGTTATGGATTGAAATTCCTCTAGTCTGCCTGTCTCAGGTAGTAAAATCTCTACTAGGCCCATATATCTCTACTAGGCCCATATCTTGTATTTTTGTGTTCAACTGTGAATGGCTATGAAGGCACCAGACACTCACTTTCACTGAAGCTTATTCCACAGTTGTAATAACAAAGTCAAAAGCCAGCAAATATTGACAATAATCTAGATCAGGCACGGTATTTAGAAAGGTTTCATGATTGATTTGTTTTTGATGGGAGGTGTATCTACTGTTGTTTCTAAAATTGAAATTGCTCCAATTGAGCGTGTCAAGCTGTTGATCAGGATGAAATGTTGAAGTCTGGTTGACTTTCTAAGCCATAGAAAGGTATTGGTGATTTTTTTGGCCAAACAATTAAGGAAGAAGGAATGCTTGCTTTGTGGAGAGGAAACACTGCTAATATCATACGTTATTTTCCCACTCAAGCACTCAACTTTGCATTCAAGGATTACTTTAAGAGTCTATTCAATTTCAAGAAAGACAAGGATGTTTACTGATAATGGATTGCCTGCTATTTACTTGTCATATGTTGTGTAGCCTGGGGATACAATTGTTGGTTTGGGTGTTAAGTATGAGACCATGACAAATGGATTGAATCTACAGACTCTGCAGGCTTGAATCTATGGACTCTATAGGCTTGAATCTATGGACTATGTAGGAAAAGGAAAATCTACGGACTTTGCAGGGTCATTTTTATGATTTTGTATGTAAGGGATGTATGTGTCTAAGTATAAAGGTTTTAAAATTGAGTCCCTAGTTTTAGTCTGATGATAGCGCACCATTTATGGTATCAGAGCTTGAAGCTCTTGGGATTTGTTGAGGAAAGGTATGAGTAAGATTTAATATTTGGTTTGAAGTCTATGTTTTGAAGATTTTTTTTTGAGAACAGAATAGGAAGTCTTGAAGCTAATTAAAGCTTGGAAAAGAGAGAGAAGAGCTCATGGAATCTCAATAAATGGTGACACAAGGTAAAGTAAACTTGGAGTTGGGATTTGTGTTTGAAGTGTTGTATAAAGAGTTGTTGCAGGATTGAGAAAAGGATCAAAAGACTAGGATGCAAAAGGTCTAGGTGAGATCAAGGAGATTGTCAAAAGACCAGTCAAGGAGAAAGGCTTGGGTGAGACAAGTGAACCTAAAGGGATCAAGAGACCAAGGTGGAAAAGACTTGGGTGAAGATCTCAGAAATGGAAATATTTCTGAGAAAAGAGCAGAGCAGCAAGGTACATGAGGGCACTAAGAAGAAAACAAGCACCCCAAAGTAGAAAGGTATGACTAATGTTGACTTTGATAAAGAGATTGCTAGTTTGTGGAAAGATTTAGCTAAGATTAAAATCATGTTTGAGTCTGGGATGCAATCAAATGAGAAACCATGGATATGGCCAATGAGGAAGAGGTTGAAGTGGCCAATTGATCTCCTAGTGAAGAGGAGAAGAAGGTAAAAGAAGATTTCCAAGAAGAGAGAAGCCCATAGAGGCAAGAGGATGAGTAAGTTTCCAAGTGAGAAACAAGAGAAAGAGGTGGAGAAGAAGGTTCTCATTGAGGAGAACAAGAGAAGAGAAGAAAGAAAAGATGAAGTGCCAGGAAGAGCACTTGAAAAGATAAGAGTGTTGGTGAAGAGAGCACTCATAGGGACCTTGTGGTCTCTTATTTTTATATCTAATGTTGTCTTTGCATGGGTAAATATAGGTATGAGTAGCCTTATGAAGGTCAAGAGAAGGGCCTTGAAGAATGAAGAGATTTGTGCAAGAGAAGACACCAAGTACACAAGTGAATGTGCAAGAAAGAGAAGAGAGTTTGTTGTTGATGATAAATAAGAAGAGATGCATTGGTTAATGCATGAGGAAGGTGTTGAGGAACCCCTAAAAGCAAGAGAAGAGATAGAAGATGAAGATGATTCCATGATACCATTGAAATTCAAGAAGAAGCAAGTAAGTATCCAAGCATAAAGGAAGAAGAAAGTACAAATAATCAAGAAGCTATGCAAGTCAAAGAACTAATGGAGCAGCCCATTAAGGAGGTAAAGGTGAATCCAAACATTGATTTTTCTTATTCTTATAAGCATGAAACTATTGATATGCATGTTAAAGAAGCAAAGAGAAAGGTGAATTTTCTAATTAACCATGGATATGTGATGCCTACATGGTTTGAGAAGACAAATGATAAGAAGGAGAAATAAGTCTGGGTGCCTAAGAAGCAAAGAGAGAAGATGTGAGTGTTGAGGCAACAACACCAAGAAGTCAATGGAAGAGGATTGAAGGTGATTCAAGCAACCAAGAGAATGAAGGAGAGATGGTGAGTATGGAAGAGGCATTCCATGAAGACAAGACACTTGAGAGGTATACCAAAGAGGTAAAAGGTAAACAAATTGTTTATGATGATGTTTTTTAATCCTTCAATGATATTTTCATAAGAAATGAAAAATGGAAAGTGGCTATGTGGACTAATATGCAGAAAGAAGAGAGTTCTAAGAAGATGGATGATGAAAGTGGAGATATGAAATTAGTTCACATGATTGAAAGGAACAAGGAGAGACAAGGTAATAGTGTTCCTATTGTTTTTGATAAGTATATTTCTATTGATGAAGAAGTTGGTTTGCATGAAGACAGCTCAAGAAAAGATGAGATAAGGGGTAAAGGACAAGTAATCCTTAAGAATGAAGGACCCAAGTTTGATGAAGAGAATAGTGAGATAGATGAGATCTTACTAAAGAAAGAGTTGAGAATGTTGGAGGAGTTGTTTGGTTATTCAAGAGAGATGAATGAAGGTACAATCCATGGTGAAGACACCATTGGGAAGAGTGAAACAAGACAAGAGCAAAGCAAAGAGGTCAAGACAATTTTGATCAAGGAGCAAGAATGTGAAGATAGCCAAGAGGTTTTATGGCCTAAATATTTTGATTCTAAGGTGGCTTTGAATGTTTTGTATGTAGGTATGAAGGTTGCTAAAGTGAATGACATACATGAGTCATTGGAGAAGCTCATGAAACAAGAAGAACAACAAGAAGATCTAGAAGACATGTATGAAGATGAAGAAGCATGGAAGCGGGAGATGGTAGCTGAGAAAGAAATGAGAAGAAGAACATATCTAAAGAAGAAGAAAAGAAAAATGAAGGACAAAGACCACCAAAGACAAACACCAACATTGGCATTCACAACAAGACCTTGGGATCTAGGCATATAGTGAAGACTAATGCATGGAGGAAGCATATCATTTGAACTAAGGTTCAAATCTTTTCTACAGGGAGAGTATGATGCAGGAGCATCTACAATAGCTTCATCGAGGACTAGTTGAGGTCATCAAACATGCAAATTTCAAATGATGTTCTAGCATGAAGTTGAATTCAACTTCAAATTCTTTTTTTCCCTCCAAATTGTGTTTAGATTTGAAATATTTACCTTGAGAGTAAATGTAATTGTCAAAAGTGAAAAGTGAAAAGGTAAAATTAGGTAAGAGAGAATCCCCATGTTGGTAGCCAATCTTGGCTTAAAAAACAAATGAGGGGAGTGGTTGAAATCTTTCAACCGTAAGATATTAATGGAGATAAATCTTCTTCAAATTAGTATATCAGTTAGATGGTAAATCTTTCTTGTTGGTCTTGAGCCCAAGATTGGGTGTAGAGGTTAGAGAGGACCCTCTATTTTTGGAAATGACTCTATAATGGTAGCTCGATGACAGATCTCAAACTTTATGCAAGCCCGAATGGAAAAGGGCTGGGCATTTCATTTTTATATATATATAGGTTTCCAGCCATTGAAAGATCTGGAAGGAAGGAGTTCATGAGGATGACCAAAGGAGAATGCTAATGCTCCTTCGGTCTATGGTAGAGCTATTAAACCATGACTGGATGAAGGTGCAAGGTTTAAATGAAGCAAGAGACCATTGACATTAGATTCGAGGCATCTTTTTTGGTAAAGCCAAAGGTGAGAGAAGGTAACTTAGCAGGACAATAGTTACGACTGTGGTTTATTTGTTCTTTTCTTTATTGAGCACTTTATTAAGGATGCCCCTACAAGAATTAGAAAGAACTATATAGTTTAATGTGAACACAAACCTGAGTCTATGGTGAACAATTACATTTATTGTGTAAAACTCTTGGGTTATGGCGTAATTGTGTATGTTACCTTGCATAGTTCCAAAGGGTAGGACGTAGCCACAGCCAAAGCATTGGTTCACATTATAGAACTTGAGGCAAAAAGGAAGGTCTGCTTGTAAGACCGAGTCTATGAAAGCCAAGATGGGGTCGTAGTTCCAACAGATTCCAATAGATGGACATGAATTCTGATTGGGTTGACTTTTGAAGTCCATGAACCTAAATACATTTATCTTTGGGTAAAAAAAAATATAGTTATGGATTGAAATTCCTCTAGTCTGCCTATCTCGGGTAGTAAAATCTCTACTAGGCCCATATATCTCTACTAGGCCCATATATCTCTACTAGGCCCATATCTTGTATTTCTTTGTTCAACTGTGAATGGTTATGAAGGCACCAGATGCTCACTTTCACTGAAGCTTATTCCACAGTTGCAAGAACAAAGTTAGAAGCTAACAAATACTGATAATGGATCTAGATCAGGCATGGTATTTAGAAAGGTTTCATGATTGATTTTTTTTGATGGGAGGTGTATCTGCTGCTATTTCTATAACTGTAGCTACTCTAATTAAGTGTGTCAAGCTATTGATCAGGATGAAATGTTGAAGTCTAGTCAGCTTTCTGAGTTGTAGAAAGGTATTGGTGATTATTATGGCCGAACAATCAAGGAAGAAGGCATGTTTGCTTTGTGGAGAGGAAACACTACTAATATCATATGTTATTTTCCCACTCAAGCACTCAACTTTGCATTCAAGGATTACTTTAAGAGTCTATTCAATTTCAAGAAAGATAAGGATGTTTATTGATAATGGATTGCCTACTATTTACTTGTCATATGTTGTGTAGCCTAGGGATACACTTATTGGTTTAGGGGTTAAGTATGAGACCATGACAAATGGCTTGAATCTACAGACTCTGCAGGCTTGAATCTACGGACTCTGTAGGCTTGAATCTACAGACTGTGCAAGAAAAGGAAAATCTATGCACTCTGTAGGGTCATTTTTATGATTTTTTATGTAAGGGATGTATGTGTCTAAGTATAAAGGTTTAAAAATTGAATCCCTGGTTACAGTCTGATGACAGCACACTAATGAATGTAGAAGTGACAAGTGTCACAACCATAGAGAATATAAAAAGTATCTAATGGTGTTAAATTTCTCAAATCAAGATCAATGAATCATGTTGATCTAAGGAAATAAATCTAATAGTATGCAGCAAGGCAAAATTTTCAAAGGGTCCAAAACTAATAAAATATGAAAGCATGTCCCAAAATGATAAATGATCATATTTTAAATATTAATGAATAGGAGGTCATATTGATTCCACATTGGAGCCATGTAAACATAATGTTCCAATTTTAAGATTTTATAGACCCAAGAAAAACAAAACTATAAATACAAAGATCTAAACATAATCTAAGTCACGAAGCTCACATAAGTTCAAATAGTTTCTACCATTAAAGCACTGTAAAAAACCTTAGGAAATTATTAATGAATATGAAAACCATAATTTTACCCTATGTTCATTGTAATCAAGCCAAAGGAGATTAGATTGTTATTTGTACAAGTGTAATTTGATCCAAGATCCAACTATAGACCACTAGTAAGCAATCTAGTGAAGTTCACAACCATGGTAGCTCAAAAGGGTGTTTCAAAGGAGGAGGTGAAGCTCTATTTGACTACTAATGTAGAAGGGAGGATTTTGAAGGACACACAATTCAATGCCATATCCCTAAATATAAGGGATAATAATTGGTTGAGCTTATTTTAGATCATTGAGAATTAGCAACCTAACACAAGAGAAGAAGAGAGACATGTCTACAAGTAGGCTCTATTATAACATAGTTTCCATTCAATGACAGGTATCTATTATGCTACAGAAAAACTTGAGGTATTACATTGTATATACATTTTATCTCTTATTTTTAGGGATATAAAAATAGATAAGGACATAATTATTCATGAGGGTAGTTTTAGGAAAATTACTTACATTTTTCCTATAGCATTTTAAAAATATTACAAGATACCTAATCCCCAATTAGACCAACACACAATCAATAATTGGGATAAATATAATGATTTGAAGAACATCCTTTCCTTGTGGCTATATTTTGGAAACCATGTGTTTTTTGATTTCAATGGCAACATCCCCATTGATCAATTTAGACCAGGAATCAGGATGATCATGAATATGATGAAAAAGTTATGTGGAAGTTCAACCAATACTTATGTGGACAAAATCTGGGTGCCTTTAGTCTAATTTATGATTGAGAAACACCTCACCTCTCCTCTTGGTGAAGTTATCATCACATATTTAATTATACACAATTTTTCATTCAAGAAGAAAACTAGGAACCAATTCTTCATTATGTCATACCTTTTGGATGCCTTACTTGCTACCAAAAATATCTCCAACATTCAGGAATGGTCACTTGGTGGGACACAAAAAGTCTTTGAATACCATTCAAAGTTACCAATATTTAAATACAGGGACCAAATCCACTTCACTTTTTACTATGTTTATCTATCCCTAATAGAGGCCATAATTAGAAATCCAATGTCAAGAGTCAACCCCTTGATCAAAAATTCAATTGAGGCTATGGGGGAAATATATTTATATAATAATTATACAATCATTATGATTAAAGGAACACAATGCACTCCACTTAGACTACCTTTCCATATTCCCATCAAACTAGTATAGTAGGAGGTGGCTTATCAACTATGCAATGGAATAGATGGTTTATGCAAAACCAAAAGGAAGGGGCTTCTTCAAACCCTCCCCATAACCATAAGAAGGATTATTTTTACACAATGGTATAAAACTAAGGCTACTTCCAAACATATGACCTCCTTTAATATCTAAATTTCTGATCTAAGTCAATTTGATCTTCATGGAAGAGTCAAGGAGCATCTAAAGGAAAAGGGAATCAATATCCCTTAAGATCACCAACCTAGTCCTTTTGTTCCCATATAAACCAAATCCTCTTCATCATTTAAAGTCACTATTATATTGAAGAGGCACAAAATCAATCCAGAGGCTAAAATGTAGAGGGATCAAAAGGGGAGTGATGACAAATGGAAATTGGGACCAAGGTAATATCATTTACTGAGTGGTACACCTTTAAGACCACCACCATCCTAGCTACATATAGAGTCTTTAGCTAAGGAAAAAATTAAGCAAAGGCTATAGGATAAAATTCCTGATGAAATGGTGTCATTTTCAACCTAGGTAAAAGAACTAGAATCACCAATTGAAGAGCTTCACATGGTAGAATTATACCCTAGTGAGACAATTAAAGATGCCCTTAAAATGCTATCATTATCATATAAGTTATATGTTGAATAATTGTAATAATTAAAATAATAAAATGGAAGCAAGTGTTATATCTAGTTCCTATAGACACCCCTAAAATAAAGCTAGATCTGGACATTATCTTGATTAAAAACTAAAAGCCCAAGGTGACCTTTACTCATCCTTTGAGTGAAATTAATCTATTTAGTGAAAATAACTTGATTTAGGGTTAAACCATTTCTAAATGTTTCATCTATATAAAATTTCAAAAGGTGCCAAGTGCACAACATCCATGGGCTATGATGAAGGCCATCAATATCCTAGTCCATGAAGAAGTTAAGCCATGGATAATTGCCTTACAAAAAGAGGAGGAAAAGGGAATGGATACTCTAAGAGATTAAAGTGGAACATAGATGGAGACCCTAACTCCAAAGGTGACACAATATTTAGTAGGCATCAAATTTGTCCCAACCACTACCAGTTTGTAGAGAGTAACTGAGAAAAGAACAATGGTTGGTAGAGAGGAGTTCTCTTTCCAAAAAGTGTAAACTTTTGTTTGGTTGAATCCAATTGGAGGACAAAATTTGGACGAAGACCCAAAATTTGAGGCAAATGTTCTTGAAATGGCTTAGGATCAAATATCAGATCAGTTATAAATAACGATTAAGGGCATCTTAGAATAGGACAAGAATTTGAAAGAATAAGCCATCTTGTCAATCCAAGAAGGTATATTTAGATAATTTGAGGACACCATGGCTGACATGTTCAATTTTTTAAAGTCAATCAAAAGTAGGAAAGATGTAATGAATAAACAAATTAATATGACTACAGGCCAAGTTTTATAGTGTAAGTTTTGAGATACCAAGTGAAGGATTTGATCAAAGTCTTTACTAAAAATCAAATCCCTAAATTTAGGATAGTCAACCTAGTGCAATTGAATATGGATATGGATGTATTAATTGATAATATCAAAGCCTTGATAAATTGGTCCAAGAAATTGGAAGACATTGCTAAGGATCTCAAACAATAGGAAGATAAAATGTTGTACATATTAGATAGCTTGATCAAAAAGCCTCCCACACTTAGTCCCTAGGGTTTAATAATTGATGAGGAGTTTAGGCACATAACTACTCAATTCATGCAAGAAGGAATCAAGGACAAGGGAAAATAGGGGCTGATAATAAGAATATCATGGGACTAATTTTAACATCATAGGAAAAGATCATAGATGTTAGGAGCATCAAACAAACTTTGGAAATGGTTAAGAGAGATCTCAAAGGCCTAGAAGATCAAGAAAAAGAATAGTTCATGAGACTTGTCATTTATCTATGGCTAATTAATGGACATAATTATAGAATGAATATCCTACTAGGAAGGTAGAAGACTACATTAGCAAAAGGGTCTCCAAGTTAGTTGAATTAGGAATATTATTTTTTTAATTAAGATTGTATATTTTTAAAATAAATTATTCTTTTGTAAGGGTATATGCAACTTCTAAAGCACATCACCCATAGGTTAGTCATTTTAAATTGTATAAAAGGTTATCAAAAGATTATAAAAGGATAATTATCCTTAATATTGGACATGACTAACTGGAATAGCTCATAAAAGGTCTATATAAAGAGGTATTGCCTATTGTAAAAGGCAAGATAATTTTTTGAACCAAAAAACTATTTTGTAACTTTTGAAAAACTTAATACAAAGTGAGTTCTACAAAGTTGTCCATATTTGCTTGTGTGAATTACTATCATGGTTTCTCTCTCATTTGTTTCATATTAGTCTTAGATTTTAATGGTTCATTTTAATTCTAGATATGCATCTTTTGATGCAGAGTTGCTAATTTGTGATAATGCTAAACTAGTTGAAAGTTCTTAGGTTTACTTTGCTTTATTTATCATTTTTGTATTTGGGCTAATACTATTTGATTGTAGGGGTAGAATTCTTAAATTAAATCCTATTATTATTTTCATGTTTTCATATCATCCTTAGATATTTGCCTAATGTGTGATAGGATTTGATCTCATGTCATACATTGGTAAAATGCATGTGTAGATGAAATTGGAACTTTGTCATAATGTTTGAAATAGAGATCAATGACACCTCTCTTTTCTACCTTACCATTCCTTTTTCTCCTTTATTATAAATTCACCTTAGATAAATTTCATTGTGAATATTAATCTTAGTTTAATACTTAGGTTTTTATCATAATTTACTTTAAATAACATAGATCACCTTTAAGATAAAAGATCAACTTAAGCCATGGTGGTCCCCAACTACCAACTAATATAAATTTGTGAAATATTCTACTTTTTCTACCTCTATTCCAAAAATTTTATAAGATTATCACAACATTAAACTCATGAAATGGACTCTCTAACTTTAGAAATGATAAGTGTTTATTAAACACTTTGGACCACCTGTGATACATTTTTAGGCATCAATAGGGATACGCATTCTGCTGGAACTAGAAGAAGGGCCTTAATTAAATATTTGAAAATTTTCAACATTTATGATAATTTTGGTGAATTATATTATAATATTGATGTATTATTTATATATTTATGTTTCTTTTAGAATATTTGTGTAAAGATAACTGATCTTAAAGGTTCTAGGCCAATCTTTGTGTTTATTTAGATAAAGATAGGTGTTCTTTGAAGATCCATGAGTAATTATGGTAAAGATAGCTTGAGATATATAAATCAATAAAGTTTGAGTTTAATAATAGATATGTTTCTCAAACATTGATATATCCTTTGAAAATTTGAGTTTATTTGAACTTAAACATGTAAAGATCTTTCATATTCACATATATGGACATATCTTTGAGATAATTTATTGAAAGATTGATTGTTCTTTGTCATTATTTATACCTATTTGTGTAAAATTTACTTAATGTAAAATTATTTTCACTTTTATTTGCAAAGATAATATTTACACATCATATTTCAAACAAGGTTCAAAATTTTAAAGTTAGAAATGCCAAGGATAAGGACTAGGTCACATTCAGAGACAAGGTTTCCCCTTATTTCATTAGAGGTTCATAGGAGAGATAAGGGATAAAAATGTAAATGTAGAATTAAAAAGTCTCATCCAACCTCACCAATTCAGGGTGCTCCTATGTTCAATCCCTATCAAGGTATGGCTTGGCTAGGTGGTTCTTCAATCAACATGTCAAGTGTGGTACGTGACCTTCCTCATAATCCTAAAAAGTATTTACCTAATTTTAGTCCTAATGGAATTATAACTATTTAATAACATATTAAATACTTTAAAGATGATTTAAGGCTTTTGAATGTAGTTCATGAAGATGTAACATGCAGAATGTTTCCATTTACTTTCAAAGAATTACATAGCTATATGGAATGATTTTAATAGAATATTTATTGATAAATTTGTTAGTCATTTTATTATATATAAATAGTTTAATATAGTTAAAAGAGACTCAAATGAGCCCATAAGAACCTTTAATTCTAGATTCTAGAAAAATATTAGTAGAACCATAGCTCCTTATAGACCTAATGAGTCTTTAGCCTTAAAGATTTATAAGGATGCCTTGGATCCCATGAATTTTATGTTTCTTAAAAGATCTACTTGGGTTATTAATACAATATCCTTAGCTATACTCAAATCCATTTCTCATAGTTAAACACTTAAGAGATAAGCCCTCATCTAGGCACTTACAGACCTATTGTGTAGACTAAGAAGATGAAGTTTTGGCTATTGGGATGGGGTATGGAAGGTGTTGATAAAACTTAAGGAGTCATAAGGATCTATTAAAAAACATGGGAGATAGAGATAGTAAGGTCCATTAAGTATTAAATATTGGATTTTTGTTAATGATTTCTCCAAGGTGATGAAGGATGTTGATGAGGTGTCATTTGTGCTAGAATTATAATGACAAAGTGTGCTTTAGTCTTCTTGCATAGTTATTAAGTGTTTGGCCTAGATATGTAGATTATGGATGTTATTTATGGTATGCCCATGTTTTAGAGACCATATGGGGGTTTTTTATCTCTTGGAGTGTTTTTCAAAGTGAAATAAATTCATTAGAGAAATCATATGAGTGTTTAGGTTCAAGTAGTCATCTTGATAGATAAAGTTGAATAAGCAGATTGATGATGTCAACATTCACATGTGTGAAGGTTTCAAGTTATTATTGATATATGGATAGATTAAATTGTGTGAGGAGATAATATGATTCATGCTTCATTTCTAGACATGGAGTGTAGCAAAATTTATTAAGGTGCAATGTTGGCTTCTCAGATAGAGTTCAATAAGTTCCCATACTTAGCAAAATTTGTGATATCAAAGATCTACAGTGAGAATTTAATTAGGATATGAATATATATGGTTATAAATTAATATAAAATGATAAGGATATAATGTTCATTGTTACAATTTTCAAACAGAGATCAATGGCGAGCATGAAGTCAATTAGTCAGAAATCATGAGAATGAATGTGATGAAGACATGTGTCACTTTCATGGAGTTTGAGAAGCATCTGAAGATTGACGAAGTGAATTAAACCATGAAGAGGAATATAAATGGTGAAAATTAGTCAATAATTCAAAAAAAAAAATCATAATCCACCCAAGAATTCCAAGTTGTGGAAGTTTATTGGGGATTGACTAAAGGGTACACAAAGGGCACACAGGGCTGTTGAGTAGCTTGATCTTGAAAGCTAGGATCTAAGATCAATGGTGAGATATGAAAGTTAAAGGAAAGAGGATCAAAAGGATATTTATGTATAATTTTTTATAAATATATTAGAGTACATGATATTAATATATGTGTCTACAGATGATTTTGCATTAACCAGTGCCCATTGGCATTGAATTAGTAAAAAGATAAACCAATGCTCATTATTTTGCTTATATATTTTGATATATGAAAAAATTATTGATGGTTTAAAATATAAAGTTTAAGAGGAATTAAATGTACATCTATATAATCTATTTTTAAGCTTTTACTATTTATACAGTCAAATATATTGAGCTCCAAAGTTGACTATGTGTTTGATCATGTTCTACAAGTAATCCAAGAAGGGTAATTAAAGATTTATTGATGGTATTTTGATGTTTCAAGATTAGATAAATATTTAAGATTTTTATATAATATTTTATGACCATATATTTTTATTATTTAGGTTTTAAAAATCCATATTTAGTATGAATAAAGGCTTGGAAGTTGACTATGTTTATTAAATACACTAGCAGTTTGAGTGACCATCTTGCAGATGTAATTTGAAGGTGTTATAAGTAGAGTTGAGGAAAAAATGAATATTAAGATGTATAATAATTATAAAATGTTCATGATAAGTTATTGGAGATCTTATGTTTCTAATATTTAGTTATGGAGAGTCAAAATAGCTTGACTATATTTTGATTATATATGGCTAGTTTGAGAGGTCATTTTGAGAGAGTTGATTTGAGTGATTAGAACATATGTTGGAATGTATAAGGAAAATGGAGGTGTTGTATATGTCCTATATGTTTAACCCATGTGATATATTTAAATGTAAATGTGAAATATTTGAGTTTTTTCTTCAGAAGTTTGAGACTATGTTTTCTATGTTTAAAGGCCTAAAGAGTTAGGAGACCTGATTGGTAGGTTCAAGTGTTAAGTTGGTGTTCTAGGTGGCATGGACCTATGAGGTAGTTATAAAGTTTATATTATAGATAGTTTTAATGTGTTAAAAGAATTGGTATGATCTAAAAGTGGCCAAATAAATTGAAGTTATAATGTATGGGTGAGTAGGTCTAATTATTTTAGGTCTCACCAATACCTAATGGTGGTTTGGGGTTAATGAAGTAATTATTGACCTAATTATTGTGATATTATTACATTTAATTTTTATTAAAACATATTTAAAAAGTATAAAAATTATGGTAAGCATCTTAGCCAACCAATATGGGTTATATGAGTGTATGGTATAAATACTAGCCATAATTGGCTTATTTAGAGTAGAGTTGAGAGAGTGTGGTGATAAGCGAATGAGATAACATTTAGAAGAGAAGGTACATGTAATTTGGGACCATTAGAGAGAAAATAGGATCATTCATGTTTATCTGATCAATTTTATGCAGGATGCCACACACATCATTTGACTTAATGACCTTAGAAGATTCAGGTTGAGCAAATGCATAGATGATCAAAATATTTGTAAAGGATGTGAGATACATATGGATGTCTTGATAGGTGGATCAGAGTTTGGATTACATTTATGAGCTTATGGTCATAATTCTAGTGTTGAATTTATAGGTTTGATATATGATAACAATCGAAGGTGTGTAGATTGATCCAAAAGGTGGTTTTTGATGTCTTGATTGTGTGTGAAGGTTTGAATGAGTGAAGAGGACTAAAGGAGGTTATTTTTTAAGTTTTATCCATCAGATCGAGAAGAAATCATAGTTATAGAGTTTTTCATTTCACACATGTTGTGTTGGTGCTCAACATCATAGGCAAGTTGGTGCTTATCATCTTTAGGGATTGATGTTCCTTGTGAATTGGGTGATTCACTAAAGTATCATGTTAATAATAATATTATAGGATAATTAGTACATGTTTTTTCAAGTTTTAGAGTGTTTTTTCTCCCCAAGAGGTTTTACCACATAGATCTTGTTTTATCTTGCTTATCTTTCATGTTCATTATTATGAGTGGGTTATTTTATTCTTGATTGATTATGGTGTATGACTAAGGGTTTGATGGATTTAGATTAAATTTTTGAAATATTTTTATTTAATAGTTCACCCCTATTATCTATTTTAACTCATACATTAACACCACTAACTCTCCTTAATAAGATACGTTCGGTCAAGATTTTTAAAGAACACTAGTTATGACTATAGGGTTGGAGTTACTAATAGAGTGATGAGGTTATGAAGAGATTAATATGATTATACATACTAATTAAAGGTCATAATAATATTTTTGTCACACAAGGAATCAAGGAAATAACAAGTCACCTCTCAAATGAAAATACCCATAGTCAAAATGGGCCTAAAACCACCACCTACAAGCCTGACTATAGGAATAGGTAAGATTTAGTAAAGGATCCATACTAGGGTGTATTGAAGTGTATTAAGATAAAAAGGATAAAAAATTTCATAACAAGGATGTTAATTTTGATAAATGAAAATAATATTATCATGAATAGAAAGGTACACTCTTTCACATAGTCAAAGTGAAAGACTACCACCTACAGTCATGTTCTTTAGATAAGAAGTTGAAGTATAAATAGCTATACATAATGGTGAAGTGAGAGAAAATTAAATAATTATCCTAAATTTTATTCAATATTCCTTGGTCTCAATTATACATTCTAGTAGTTAAAATAAGTGAAGCACCTTGGTAAACCATTAGGCTTAGGTAGGTAGTCATGAGCTAGCCATAAGAAAGTAAGGCATCTAAGTGAAAGGTGAAATTAAGAGAATTTTATAAGAATATTTTCATATGGTGTAGTTAATAAAACTCATTTTATACTATTAAAAAAAAATCAAGTTTTTAATTAATTAATAAACTCATACCCACAGTCTAGGTAGGCACCATTTGAACACCTGCAAGTAGGGTCATGAGTAAAAGAGTGAAAGGTGATGAAACTTGCATGGTGAAGATGTTTTAAAGAGATATGATATGACATTTCCTATTAATACCCTCAATATATAATTATATTTTATCATTTTATATAGGTAAATAAGATCCCAATGGACTAAATAGGCCTATTAGGCCTATATGGGCCTAAATATGCCTGTGCATATGAATTGAAGACATATACATGTTTGGTAATGTTCGAGTATTGAAAAAAACTTATGGGGAAGTAAGGAGGATGTAAAAATATTTTAATGGTGATAAGAGCTTCAACTTAAGCAAGGTAGACACTCAATCAAGCCCTTAGGGCTATATAAGCCTAATTGTTCATAAACCCTAGGCAGGAATGTGAGAATTATACAAAGAGTATACTTGAGGTTAATCAATTTAAAAGGGTGTTATCAAACACTAAAAACATGACACATAAGTTCCAATCCTATATAAATTAAATAATGAGATAATATCTGACCCAAATTCTCTAACCCAATTGGTTAAGCACTCAGGCTAGGTAATGGCACTCAAATCAAACTAAGAGAGGTAGGGACTAAGATGGTGATCATAATAGTTGGGTATAAGTGAAAAAGGTGGAGATAAGGTATAAGGGGGTTATATGATGTTATTTAATCCATAAATGACTACCTATAGGTCATTCAAGGTCTTGGGACTCAACTTAGGTCTAAAAGGCCTAAAGTCATCCTTAAGCCTTAAGACCCCATCTCCATATTGGTGACATATCAAACTCCCCCACATTAGAATTAAGGTTTTAAAAAGTTTTATAGTGGTGTTATAGTTCCTAATAATTTTTTTTTATTTAAATGAAATAAAATAAGTGTCAAAATTAGTCTCCATACCTATCTCAAACTACACTACCTGAGGCTGACACCTCGAGCTACCGATTCAAACACTCATATATCACATAGCAAGGTAAATGAGGGATAGTGATATTATGGGGAGTTGGTAACCTTTAAGAACTCAAACTATATGAAGGAAAGATTTGAATTAGGGAACCCATATATATGAACAATCACTAATACTTTAACTTGTCTAAAATTCTTGGCAAGGAGTTATAAGTCCACCAACTTTCACTCACATCTCACCGTACAAGCTAAATAGGAAAAAAAAGCTATTAAAGAGTTTTTATGGGGTATATGGGATATATATCAATGGAAAAATGTTTTGTATTATATTCTTGTAATTTATGAACCATTTTTAGGATGGTAGGCCACTAAAACCCTACATAAACCCTAATAAAGACCCGATAGAGTAAAACATGAGATATTTTCATCTAGATGCATTGAAATGGTCTTTTAAATTCTTGAATCACATGTTACACTCTAATGAGGTCATATATATGGTATTTTTTGGTATGGACTCATCAAAAACTACACTTTTACAAGGTTTTGAATAAAATATAGGGTCTTGAGCATATTGAAAAGTTGTAGATCATTGGATAAGGTAGTTGTTAACACTCCAAATTTCAACCTTAGGAGGAGGTTGTTCAATATTATGTCCAATTTTTAGGTAACATGGGATTATCCTAAGGCTATAGGTGACCTATGTCTAGGATAAACCTCTATTTTATGGGGATAGGTCCCTTAGTGCATCTATTTAGCTAAAATTAATAAGACCTATTTAATGTTGGGTTGAAAAGGGATAGAGAAGTGAATGATAGGAAACCTAATCTAAAGGGAGGTAATGCACCAATGTGATTGTCCACTTTATTTGACCTTAAAAAACACTGATGAACTATAGAAATAACTAATCTACTATCTCCAAAAACTCCTATACAACAATGTTTCACATGGAGGATGTGTTAGGTGACTAGAACATGAGGGACATGGAAGGGAGGTCTGATCCTAGACACTTACTAATAAAATTCCACTCTAAGCTCAATCACCAATACTCTTGCACACTATATGACTTTCATAGTAAATCTACTAGAATCTAGGTGAGATAAAGACCTACAAAGGGAGAATATATGCCACTTATGCATATTAAACAAGTAGATAACACACTATAATCAAGCTTGAAGAAGTTGAGATAGTTTATTTATCAATCTAAGAGGTCTACAAGATATAAATCTAGGCAGAGTTCCCTCATACCCAAGTGAGGGATAATTATAATGGCCTTAAGCCCTAAATATATAAGAGAATGGATAAGGATCAAATAGAATATATAATGGGAATAAAATTAATGGGTTATAAATGACCATAATACCTTCAATTTTTAGTTACACACATCCACAATAGTCTATGTTCCCTCTATGCAGTACCTCAGGCCATTTGATGTTCTTAAAATGAGTTATTGGGCATTGAAATAGAGTGATAAAAGTTTGTTCAAGCTTGGTTGACCCCATTAAAGGTATGGACATGCAATTTAATTCAATCAATATCCCTCTTGGTAGTTACAAATCATAAAATGTGATGTGAATCGACCTCCATGAGTCATTAAATATCCCACCATCCTTTGTGCATGTTGGCTAGACTTGAAAATTGCTTTCTACTCCATGATGACTATGAGGTGTGTCTATTGGCCTTCATGAGGTAGTTACAAGGTGGTAATGTCCCTACATTTACCCACTTAATAACCTCCCATGCTAACTTACACCTATTTTTTTGACTAAGTATACTCACTTAGGTAATTAGGCCTAATGGCTTAGTTTTTGGTGCTTCGTGGTCATGAAAACTAAATGTTGCCTCTTAAAAAAGGTAAATGACCATGATTTAGGTCTGAAATAACATTTCATATCATGATATGTGTTATCCCAATGGTATACATCTATAACCTTTTCCCATCTAAGAAACTAAGCCATGTTTTATTATCCTTTATAGACTGCCAAGGAGCATGATGGGAGGAAGAGGTCAGTTTTGGACCTATTTTACATCCTTTGGACATGAAATTTATATCAGATGCCTAACATGAGATTTTATGTAATATCTAATCTCCCCTATATGAACTTGATTATACAAATTTGCACAATCCTTCAAACACCTATACTATAATTTCTTCATTATTCAGGTCTTAAATCACCATTGGATAATGAAAAGAGGTAAAAGGAAGTCAAATAACATCTAAAAATAAGGTGGTACAGTTGAGGAAGTTAAGAGGACATTATTTCCCATGCGTGGGGCCCATTTATGGATTGAAGGGTGGGTTTGACCTCTAAAATGGACCTTTTAAAGCATAAAACACCTTGAAATGACAATATGATTTAAATGAGACCCTTTAGGACCCTTTTAAATAATATGACATTAAAATATTCCCCTTTCCAAAGGTTTAAAATTTAAGTAAACTAATACATCATGTTTTAAGGGTCATTTGATGACTTTTAAGGGTGAATCAATGTTTGAAACTAGTCTGGATAAGTATACCATAAATAATGACCTTGAACACATCCTTACAATTTAGGTTATGACTCAAATAAAGCTTGGTCAGTCTTATACATCTACTAAAAAGGATCTTGTTACAAGAAGTGGATTAAAATAAACCCATACTATGATAACCATAAACCTTAAAATTTTCAAATTACCTTAATTTTTGCTAAAGATCCTTAAACTTGTCAAATAAGGAACAAACCACTTTTTATGCCTCAAAACCACTTTGACACTCTTCCACTCACTCAATGACCACCATGACCACTTAGTTAATCAACCAAAGATATAAAAACGTATATGAAATATTATTAGTTCATAATTAGGCTCTTATCACATACCATGACACATATAATAGTGCTAAGATGAATTTGAATAAGCATTTAGAAGACATTGAAATGCATAGAGATCACATATATATACTTGGGTGGGTATCATGTAAAACTTTTTGATTGTAGGGTTTGAAATTTTTACTAGGAGTAAAAATTGTGAATATTATTATGAAGCATGTTTCACCCCTTTAATTCATAAACTTCTCACAACTCTACTTTGAAATGCCCCTATAGGTCTAAGCAAAAGGGCCAGTCTACAAATTCTAGTGAAAGGTGACCTACTCACCTAGGTGAAGGAATTTCTAGGTTTATATCAATTTAAAGGAAAATTTAATGGTATTATATGTTGGTTTATACATGAAACATGATCCAATAACTATTATTAAGGTCCTATTCTGGTCTTATGGTCATCCAAATAGCTTGCAGATAAGTAACTAGGTGCAGTTGCCTAGTAGGCTTACTTGGTGAACTAAGGAAGAAAATTATGACATAGAGAGTTTGATATATGAGTCAATATAGGTCATAAATATCTTTTAAACAACTAATATAGGTGATTATGTCACCTTTCATGGCCATTATGAAGGATAGGATAATTACCAAGCCTAGTCAACATGCACAAAGGGAAGATGAACTTCTAAATGCTATATGGAGGCCTATTTACACCACATTCTTACTTTATAGTTACTAAGGAAGGGATTATTGAGAATATTTTGGAATTTTAATTCTTTTAAATGTGTCAACCAAGTTTGAATAAACCTCTACCACTCCAATCTCTATAGCACACTCTTCATTAAAGACCACCAACCATGAAGGTAACACATGAAAGGGAACCATGAGGGCTGTTGTAACTATTGTGTGAGTGTATTATTGTCATTAATGACTTATACATGCCAATTTCATGCCATTTTCCATTTATCATCTTTTTTTGTTCTATATATTCAATATTTTAGACCATTGTATCTATCCCTTAGCTGGGTATGATGAAACTTTACCTAAAGTATCTTGCAAGACTCTTTGAATTAATAGAGGACTATTTTAAGATTTATTTATTGGTATTAGTGTTTATATGTTTGTTGAATTATAGAATTTTGAAGTTACATACTCCTTTATATGTCCTTTCCCTTACCTAGTTACTATAATGCTATCATATATAGGTCATGTGATGTGCCAAAGTGTTGGTAGTTATGTTGAAGAGTAGGCTAGTTGACAATTCCTTAAATATACCTCTTTTCCATTACCTTAAATTTTAATACTTTAACCATAACCTTCACATGAATTACTTATTTTTAGTATCTCATTTGGAAACTTATTTTAGTCATTAGTTCTTACTTGGTTCATAAAGTGTTGATTGAGGATCAGTTAGAGTGGATAGATCAGTCAATTTGGTACATCACCACATTAGGCTAGGTTTATTTTATGAATTTATATATCAAATTTTCAACCCAAAAAATTATTATGTATTAGTAAGTGAGTTCAAATTGATGCACTAGGGGAGCTATCCCCTTAAACTAGAGGTTTAGTCCTTATATAAGTCAACCATAGCCTTTGGGCTAATCCCATGTTACCCCAAACTTGGAGATAATTGAAACATCTTCTCCTAATAATTTGGTTTGTAGTTTTAATAGTTTTGTAACATTTTTTGGAACTAGATTTAAGAATTTTAGATCACATTCCATCAACATTTGATCTCAAGTAGCTATAAGCATTGGAGAAGGAAATTTTTGGTTAGAATTTCATGCCAAAGTGTTCATAAAAAGATATTCACTCAAGGGTAAGAAAATATATTGATAATGGTTCATTTCTATATTCAATTATCTCATGATTTTTAATGGTTGGATATGAAGGATATGTATGTCCTACATTTCCTTATTATCCTTACTATGAGCCTGATCAACCTTACATTGACCCCTATCAATAACATGATTACTTACATCAGTCCTATGATCATCTTTAATAAAAATAATAACACACTTACCCTCATTTTGATCCCTATAATACCATTTAGTATCATACCTATCCTCCTAATCATCCTTTTCAACATCATGATACTTGTAATCAGCCTAGACATGTCCCAAACCAATCCATTTCAAGACTTAAGCAAACCTTATTGGGTTATGAGAGACAGATGGTGGGTATTATAACAAAAATTATTTATGGCCAAGTGATTCTTAGTCACCTAATAAAGATTATGATATCCTCATTATAGAAAGTTAAGATGGAATGTGCATATATCATGAAGGACAATCAGTCAAGGCTAACTAGTGACATGATAGATGTAAGTGGTCTGATTGGAACCATAGAAGAGAAGCTAGTGGTTCATGAGGGGAATAAATTAAAATTTTACCATCCTCATTTACCCTCATCCATACTATATGATTCCTATATTGATTATCCCATCCTTACTCAAAGGACCCAACCAAGTTAGTCTCAAAACCTTCCAAGTCCAACACAAGCTCCTCAAGCCTTCCCTACTTAGAAGTCCATATAAGAAAATATGAAAGGGGAGAATAAGTGTGTGTTGAGAGGGTTAATTTTAATGATTCATATCAGACCATCTAATACCATTCCCTTCTCAATAATTCTGAGGATATATCTAATTATTTGAGACTTGACTTTGAATCTTACCTATCTAGACAAGTCAAACTTGCAAATGAACACTTATCCCAGTCAGTGGTAGTAGCAAGAAAAATGTAATATAAATAAAATATGACTTCCTTCATTTCAAATTATTAAACACATATAATATAGTAATATCCTTGATGCAAGTTTCCAACTTGGAGACAAGTAGTGAAGTCATGGGGAAAGGAAGATCAGTCAAACTTACACTAATACACTAAATTTAAAGAGAAACCTAAAATCATTCAATCCCCATCCCTCCCTCATAAAAATTCCAAATAATTCCCATCATGGAGTTCCATTCAAGAGAATATGTATAGATAAATGAGGTGATGGTTGTAAAAGGTGAGAAACTAAATGAGCAGAATAAAGCATCTATAACACCATGAGATTTGATTTCTCTTATAGTTATCTTTCAAACATCTTCTATTCCACTCCTTGATAAAGAACCTATCATTACAAGTGAATAATAACCATCTATATTGATAGTGATGAAGGTGATTTAAGTGATATCTAATAAGAAATTACTATTGGGATACCTTTTGACAAGGAAAAAAATGAATCAGTCTTCCATAATGCAAGAGGTGGTGAACTTCAAGAAGAATTCATAATAAGTGCTCAAGGAGAATATGACATTGGAGATTTATTTTATGACATTAAAACCACCATCCTTTATGATAGTCCTAAGGATTATGAAAATGGAGCACCTATTTAGCCTACAATAGTTGCAGGATAGAGAGACAACCTTCAAGAGTTTTCAAATGTTCAAGAAAAGGTATGTGTTGATGTTGGAATTCCTAATTTCATTGAAGATGAAAGACCCATTACTTATTTCCAAGATTAGTTTTTTAATGAACATGAGGTCCTAATAGTGGATGATACATTCTATCATGATCATGATCACATGAAATGTCAAAAGGATGATGAGGATCTTTGGTAATAGTACTTAGACATTTGTAATGAGCATGAGGTTCATCTAGAACTTACACCTCTTATGGGGTAGATTTAGGATGCTTCAACTGTTGACCTTGTAAGGTTTAAAATATAATATAAACAACTCAAGATGGTGAAAGGAAGGTTTAAATGTTTGTTGTAGTAGTGCCTAAAGTTAAGACAAGTGAAGACACATTAAATTTTAGTATGCCTCATGAGGATCAATATGTAAATTATGAAGGCCTTGGTGATATGTGCCATCCATACGTAGACATTTACAAATAGTTTTAAGTCCTTGACTATTCACCAAGATAGATCACAATGAATAAAAAAACTAAGGTATACCAACTAGGTTGTTAAGAGAATCACTACATGTGAGCTTAGGAAATCAAGAGCAACCTATGGGTGAGGTAGAAATTAGATTATTCATGCAAAGTAGGAAATTTTAAAATGATTATCATTGGGAATTGGATTCACATATCCAATTCATGTAATTTTTAATGGAGAAAAAATTCCAACTACTCTCTTAAGAGTATATGAATATGCCAACATACCCATATGTAAGTGAAAGTCCTCATTCAATGAGCAATATCTAATTGGACTCCAGTCATCATATGGTAATCTAACCTCATGGTGCCATAGTGATAAAAGGATCTTCCCATTTTATCTTTAAGGAAAAATAAGTTGTGATAAGGTTAGTTGATTTTAGTAAGTTGTCTTTGCCTTGTTTATAATAAGTGTGTTAGAACAAGTCTAGTGTACTAGCCTTTATTCATTAGTTGTCCTATCTTTTTGGTTCTTAGGTGTTAGGTGTTGTTTATTTTTGTGTTATTTATTTTGAGGTACCTATTTTAGTCCTTGTTATGGTTATAAAGTTCTATATTTGATTGAAATTCTAAGCATATGGTCATCCAAGTTATGTTGTCTTGAAGGTGTCTTGTGCCTATCATGATGAGATAGTTAGTTCTCTTGACCAGTAGGATAGTCATCCCTTTTGAGTCACCAAATATGTTGATGGTTTGGCCTCCCATGCCAAACATCAACCCATATAATTAAAAAAAAATCATTACCCACCCTTCAATCTTATGTGGTCTTCATAAACCTTGTCATGATCCTCTTATGGTCTCTTAAGCCTTCTATCATTGTTAAAAATATCATTATATACCATGGTTTAATTGAAGAGATCATTATAGGATATCATATTTTGGGCTCTTCAGGTGATGTGTTAAGGTGTCATGGTGGTCCTTGAGTTACTATAGGGGTGTCAAAGGTATTTTGAGTCCTAGAGAGGTTTCAAAATATTATTTGATAAAGTGAAGGTTTCATAGTAGAAACTAAGGTAATTTGGAAGGATTAAGGTTTATGGTTCTCATTGTATTTTTGCATGTTCTAGAATTTTTTTTCGAGATGGGCTTTGTCAACAAGATGGGGAGGGTGATCAAAATTTTATCAAGTCATAACATGAGGTATAGGATTCATCTAAGGCTACTCTTTATGGTATACTTATTTAAACTATTTCAAACCTTATTTAGCCCTTGAAGTCATCGAATGCACCATTAAAACATGTCATAGAAGAAATATTACAATAAAAAATCCTTTTAAGAAAGTGTCACATTGTTTTTAGGGGTCTTAAAAGGTCTCATTTCCATCTTATTATCATGACAAAGCATTTATATTCATAAAAGGTCCCCTATTAGGAGTTAAACCCATATTTCACACACTAAATGGGCACATAGGTGATAAGTGTGAAATTTAATCTTCCCCATATTTACCATCTATTTTTAAATATCATTTGACCTCTATTTTCCCTAATCCCATCCTTTAATGGTATTTCAAAGTTTGAAAGTTGAGAAATGTAGAAAAATGATAGGTTAAAACTAATTTTAGACTTATACAAATATTTATAGCACATCCATGATTAGAGAAAGTAATAAATATGAAAAGGATACCTAGTCAAAACATCATATGGAAGAATCCATGAGCTACTAAGTCAAACAAGCCAAAAATTATTCCCCTTTCTCCATCAAGCTCTTTTGTAGCCTTGGATAACCAATTAGGTTATTGCTTAGTATGGATAAGAGAGAGATAAAATAGTGACTTTAGCTCTTATCTATAGGAATGGGGTCTAATTTAATTCAAATCCTAGTCATTAGTTTCTAGATTGATCCCCTATGCTTTATGAATAAATATTAAGAATTCAAGCTACTAGATTTGTGTCCTTCATCTATACAAGGTTGTATTTCAAATGGTTTCAATGAAAATTTTGTTTATTTGATGAAAAAATTGCTTTGATGTGTCTTCCATGGGTACTAAACGTAAATATACAACATTCCCCACTACTTAATCACACGTTTGAGCCCTAAAGAGCAAGGAAACATTCAAGTTGTCACATTTGGAGGTTACATGACTATGTTTCTTTATGTTGAAGAGCTTTTAGTGCATAAATTAGAAGTGATTACTAGTTTTAGGATTGTATGATGGTTCATTATATTAAATTATTTTTTTTATACCTCCCAAACATAGCTAATATACAAAATTATAAAACAACTCCATCAAGTTATACTCCTTTATAACTATTATATGTGCAATGTAGCCTCCTTTGTAAGTGAGAGTAGGGTAACTATAAGAATTCATTAGGTTGTTTTAGAGACACACATGAGCTCCATATTTTAGTCATGATATATGATGTTTCCCTCATTCCCCCCACTACCCTATATTCAAATACCATTCTCATCTTTAAACCCTTGATAGATAAGCCCTCATCTAAGCACCTATAGGCTTATTGTGTAGACTAAGAAGATGAAGTGTTGGTTTTTGGTACGGGGTATGGAAGGTATTGAGAAACATTGAGTATTAATAAGTATATGTAAAAAATAATGGGATATAGAGATATAAGGGTCCATCAAGGATTAACACCAACAAGACTCCTTAGGAATATAGGCTCAGTCAAGATTTTGAAGGAACATTGACTGTGATTATAGGGTTAGAGGTAATAATATAGTGATGAGGTTATGAAGAGATTAAAAATATTATAAATAATAATTAAAGGTCATAATCCTATTGGTGGTACCCAATTAGTCACCTAAACATGAAGTCACCTCTTAAATGAAAAACACACAATCAAAAAGGGCCTAAAACCACCACCTACAGGCTTGACTATAGGAACATGGAAAATTGAGTAAGGGAGCCATTATAGGGTGTCTTAAAGTGTGTTAAGAGGAAACAGATGAAAAAATTCATAATAAGGATGTGAATTTTGATAAATTAAAATAATATTATCATGAAGATAAAGATACACTCTTTCACATAGTCAAAGTACAAAATTGCCACCTAAAAGTAGGATCTTTAGATAAGAAGTTGAAATATCAAGAACTATGAATAATGTTGAAGTGAAAGGAAAGTAAGGTAATATATTCACTTATATTTAACATTCCTAAATCTAAATTGGACACTATAGTCTCTTCAACATGTAAATTACCTTGACAAACCATTAGGCTTAGAGGACCTAGGTAGGTAGTCATGGGCTAGACTTAAGAAAGAAAGCTATCTAAGTGAAAAAACTTCAAGGTATTAACTATGGCATAAACTCGTACCCACAGTATACACAAGCCCCATTTGAATACCTATAAGTAGGGTCATGAGTAAAAGAGTGAAAGGTGATGAAACATGCATGATGAAGAAGGGTGAAAGAGAGATAAGAGTTCTTATGAATTTTAATCTTAATAACCTCAAACTATAAAAAAATTTGATCATTAGAGATAGGTAAATAAGATCCTAATGGCCTAAATAGGCCTATTAGGCCTAAATGGGCCTAAATAGGCTTGTGCATATGAATTAAAGACATCTACATGTTTGGGAGTGTTTAAGAGTTGAAAAAACCTAAGGAGGAAGTATGGGTGATGTAACAAAATTTTCATGGTGATAATAGCCTAAAATTAAGCAAGGAAGATACTCAATCAAGCCCTTAGGGCCATACAGACCTAACTATTCATAAACCCTAGGCATGAATGTGGGAAGTATACAGAGAGAAGACTTGAGGGGAATCTATTTAAAAGGGTGTTTTTAGACATTGAAAACATGTCACATAAGTTTCAATCCTATTGATAGTAAATAAGGAGAGATAGCCTACCCAAGGTATCTAACCTAGTTGGTTAAGCACTCAAGCTGGGTAATGACACTCTAAGCAAACTAAGAGAGGCAGGGACTAAGATGGTGATCATAATAGATAGGGATAAGTGAATAAGGTGTAAGGGGGTGATATTATGGAATTAAATCCATAAATTATTACTTTAAAGTCATTCAAGGTCATAGGACTCAACTTAGGTTTAAAGGCCTTAAGCCATCATTAGGCCTTAAGACCCCATCTCCATATTGGTGACATATAAAACTCCCTGATAGTATAATTAAGGTTTTTAAAAGGTGTGTATTGGTGTTACAATTCCTAAAAAAGTTTTTCAAGGTAGAGTAAATCAAATAAGTTTAAAATTTAATCTCAAAACCTATCTAAAACTACATTACCCCAAGCTACCACCTTGAGCTACCAATTCAAACACTCATATCTCACATAGAAAGGTGACTAAAATCTATTGATATTAAGGTAATTTGAAGACCTATAGGAGATAAACATCCATATAGGAAATATTTGTATTAGGGAGCCCATCTTTATGAACAATCACTAACACTACAACTTACCCAAAATGCCTAGCTAAGAGCTTGAAGTCCTTCAAATTTTTCTAACATATCATCATACAAGTTGCATGGAACTAGGATATATTTTAGATTTTTTATGGGGTGTATGGGATAAATATCCATGTCAAAATGTTTTATATTAGAGGAATGTATTTATTAACCATCATTTAGATGGTAGACCACTAAAACACTACTTGAACCCTAATAGAGACTTAATGGAGAAAAACATGAGATATTTAAATCTAGATTATTTTAAATGGTCTTAAAAATTCCTAAATAAAATGACACACTCGAAGGAGTTCCCATCCATGGAACTAGTTTGTATGGATTATTATATGGAATCATCAAAAGTTGAACTTTTACAAGGTTTTGAGCATGAAATAAGGTCCTAAACATATTGAAAATTTGTAGATAATTATGGAAGATAGTATGAGAATTTTTTCACCCTTTTAAGTCATAAAATTATCACAACTATATATGTAAATTTTGCTATGGGTCTGAGCAAAAGGGCTACTCTTCAAATGCTAGTGAAAGGTGACCTAGTCACCTAGATGAAGGGAGTTATAGATGTGTATTGATTTGAAGGAAAATGTAATGGTATGATATGTTGGTTTAGACATAAAACATTATAAATTACATATTATTAAGGTTATATTTAGGTCCCATGGTAATTTAAATAACTTGAAAATAAGTAACTAGGCCTAGTTGCCTAGTAGTCCTACTTGATCAACTAAGGAAAAAAGTTATGGATTAAAGAGGTTGATAGATGAGTCAATATATGTAATAAAAATATTATAAATACCTCAATTAGGTGATTATGGCACCTCTCATGGTCATTATGAAGGATGTGATAATTACTAAGCCTAGTCAACATGCATAAAGGGAAGATGAACTACTAAATGCTTCATGAAGGCCTATTTACACCACATTTATGATTTGTAACTACCAAGTAAGAGATTATTGAACATATTTTGGCATTTACATGCTTTAAAATGGGTCAGCCATGTTTTAGTCTACATCCACCACCCCATCTCTATGCTACAATCTTCATTCAATACCACCAACCATGAAAGCAATGCATGAAAGGGAGTCATGAGGGCTATTGTAATTATTGAGTGAGTGTATTATGGTCATTAAGTACCTATAAATTCAATTTAAACTCCATTTTTACTTCTCTCACCTTATCTTTCTTATATATATTTAGGCTCTTAAGCCATTGTATCTATCCCTTGGTTTGGTATGAGGAAACTCTATTTAAATTGTATCTTACAAGCCTCTTTGAATCAATAGAGAAGGACTATTTTCAGATTTATTTTTTGGCATTATTGTGTATATGTTTTATAAATTTCAAAAGTTTGAATTTTTTTTGTCCTTTGGAATTCCTTTCCCTCACCTAGTTGTTAGAATGTTATACTATGCAAGTCATGTGATGTGCCAAAGTGTTGGTATCTATGTTGAAGAGTAAGATGGTTGATAGTGCCTTAAACATACCTCTTGTCCATTAAATTCAAGTTTTAAACCTTAAACATAGCCTTAACATGAAGTGATTATGTTTAGGATCTTATTAAGAAACTTATTTTAGTCATTAGTTCTTACTTGGTTCAAAAAGTGTTGATTAAAGATCAGTTAGAGGGGATAGATCAATATTGGTGCATCACCTCATTAGGTTAGGTTTATTTTATGTATTTATATATCTCTTTTCACCCCAAAAAATTAGTAAGTCTTAATAAGTGAGTTCAAATTGATGCACTATGGGAGTTATCCCCTTAAACTAGAGGTTTAGTCCTCCTATAGGTCACCCACATCCTTTGGACTAATCCCATGTTACACCAAACTTGGAGATAAATGAACCATATTCTCTTAAGGGTGAAGTTTATAGTGTTAAAAATTATATCCTCCCTTACTCTATTCTTTTATATTCTTAGGCTAGTCATTCCCTTTTGGGGAAGGTAGATTATTATCAACTTTATGATTTAGGGGAATAATTGTATTATTAGGAGTATAAGTGGTGAAAGGTTGTTTATTCCTTAGATTGTAATTATTCCTATTTAACTACTTAAATTATTGTACTTCATCATCATAATCCTTTAGAACATTGTCATATTCACTAGGGAAGGGACACTCATGAGTTTCAAAGACCATAGATGTACTTGAGGGGCTAAATTAATGAGGGAGATCTATGGAATTCATCATTAAATCTTGTTTAATCATTTCCCTTTGGAAAATTTCAAATTTTGTACAAAACTTCACATAGTCCAATTCCCCATGATGTGATATGTTATTAACTTTGCACTAGTTAGACAATTTGTCTCCATGATATTGATTTCTAGTATTTTAGTGGAATATTTTTGTTCTATATTATTAGTGGGTCTATTTAAGGGCCTATTCTATCTTGGAAAACTAGAATTTTGGTTATTATTTTGATTGGTGGTATTACCCATCCTTTTCTACATACTCAAGAAGTCATTGCTCAACTTTTGGACCATTATTTATATAAAATAAAGTTTATTTTTGGTGGATTATACACCTTAAGTGACTAATATTTTAGAATGAGTCAGATGTTGATTTTATTGGTTCTATTTATGGTCAATCATATGTCCTTAATTATTCAAGAAACCATAATTTTGATTTGTCATTTATTGTGTCATGGGAGGTAGAGTGTATAACTAATTTTTATTAAATGTGAGGATATTTTGATTAACTTATGGAATTAGATTCAAATATGGAGAATTATTATTAAACATTGGTCTACTAATGTCTGAGGATTGAGTTGAGGATTGAGCTGCTTGTCAATATCGATAAATTTTTCATACACCAATGTTAAATCATTATCGATGGTAGATCTTCATAAAAGCACTATAGTGATGGGATCCAAAGTATTCTTATACATCTATAGTGATAGAGTTGCTTCGAGTTTGTATGTAGCATTTAGACAAGTGTATATCTTCTAAAATATTAGATTAAAGGCATGGATTGACTCATTGGGCTCCCTCTTCATGATGGTCAAATAATGATACACCAAACATGGATTAATAACCTACCCAAATTATGTAAGGAAAATATTTTGACATGTATTCCATGAGGTGATGGAATTTTCTTTCAAGTTAAGATATTAATCATGAACATAATCCTATAGAGTGATTGGGGAAAGTATGCATGAAACATCCTCATCTATGGTATTCATTAATCTTAGATCAGCCTTGAAATATTTAATATGCTCTTATGTCATCTTTCCACTTGATTGGGAAAATGTAGGAAAGTTTTTCTATAGAATTTTTGGTTAATTATGTGGGTCTCTAAGAATAATAATAGTATATTTGACTAATCAAGGTTCATCCATAAGATGGTCGATAAGTGGGGATGTATCTCATTAGGGAAGGTGTCTTGGATCAATGTATCTCAAGGATGATTGGTATCGATATAGGCCTCCTATTACTTGAAAAATATGAAAATAAAAGGCTATCTTAGGCCCTAGACCTTGTTACTCTTCCTGGCATCTCCAGTGTAACTCTACATAGTGACTAACCACTACTATTGAGAAAATACTTAAGTGTGCCCTCCTACTAGCACATACTTTTGTTTCTTATTGATGTAGATTTTATGCACACCACAAAAATTAAATTATTTATCCTCTAACATTTTAGGATCTCTATAAAAGTAAATATCCACTTTAGGGTATGCATTATAGGTATGCAGTTAAAAAACTAGTTATTGGAATAGTAGGTTGAGCATGTAGTTTATTTAACCAAGAAAATGGATGGATGTGTTAAATATAAAAAAGTTAAACACTAAGTGAGTTGTCTAGGTGGAGAATTTCTCTGAGATGGGTAGATCTTAAAATAATTTCAAAAGGGAGGGAAAGGTAAGTCCAAAAAGAAGGTCTTATGTTCTCAAAGGGTCACTTCTAAGGTTGTTTCCTTAATGGACAAGCATTTCCAAAACTAATGCTTTCCATTTTTATTTGTTGCACACATACAAATAAACATAATTAAATAATATAGAGAAAGTAAGTATAGGAAACTTAGTGGTCTTAGCTAAAGGTTTATCTATTTGGAAATGTTATTGCACACCCTTAGTTGAGACATTATAGTTCAAACTAGGAATTTATCTATATTAACCATAACACACATCTAGAAGACTATACCAAATGGAGGCATTCCTACACACCTTAGAATATCAAAGCAATCTAAATTGATTGCTTAAAATCAATGCAATTTACTAACTTTCAATAGATTTTTCACATGTATGATTAGTATACATCAATAATAAAAATAATGATTATCGATAGCTTTTTCACACTTTAAAATTACTAAATTAACATAAAAAAAGAAGCTAAAATCTTAACACGTTAAAGGGAGGAGAAAGAACCAATGCAATGTATGACAATCAATAACTTGATTTCTCCCTGTATTGATCAAAACTCTAACCTATTGAATGAGGGTTTTACATGTATTTAAATAACATGGGAAGGGGTCAACTCATCCTCCAAGTTAGGTAATTCTTAATATTACATGTTGGAATAAATATAACAAAATTTCTAATTTTATTCAAAATTTCAAGTTAGAACTAATATATTATAATAGCTCTACTTTTATATAGTCATAAAACATGTGCATGTTGGAAAAAAACTTTAGTTAATTATAAAATGTAAGCATAAAGTATTATTAGTTATATTTGGTTCAAATAAATCATACATGCAAAATTTCATACAAATTTGATATTAAAATTACTAAGGTTTGCTCACAACTGGAGTATGTGTATCTGAACTAGTAGATGGAGGTGGTGTTGAAATTGGTGCATTTGTTGAACTGATAGATAAGGTTGATTTATAATTATTATTATCCTCCAACTCTTGGTAATGTTTATACCTAGTATATTTTTATTCTCTTATTGTGCTCATATCTAAAAGAGGTTGTTTTTTCACTCTATTAACATGCGTTACTAATCTTGCATGTTTAGATTGTGTGGCTTTAAAGCCTATTTAAAATATCTCCACTTCTATTGATTTCCTCCTCAAAAAACTCAACTTAGCCTCAAAATATTTGAAATTTAACCCCTTTAGACTTTTATTGAAGTTTATTGAGTCTTGATAAAGTAGTTAATCAAAAATGGACCTCACCACCAACTTTCTAGTACTATCTCATGCATTCGCCAACTCCAATTCATTCAAAATTTATCTTGCTTGATTCTTATGTTTAGTTATTATTAAGACTAAGGACTTAATAGATGTCATCCACTCCCTTTATTATTGGGTTTGGATTAGTAATAAATTTAATTAATTTGATTCCTCCAAGGGTCGCATTAAGTCAAGATGGTTGAAAGCCTTATTTGGAGTGTATAAAACCAAAAAAAATCAATTTTTTCTCATCTTCTTTAAAAACGTTAAACAATTTGTCCTTTTTAGTAAAATGAGGGGACACTTGTGTCCTCAAGGAGACAATAGTGTCTAGTATACCATATAGTATTAAGGCTACATTTTGAACATCCTATTCAATCTCAGAGGGAACATGGATGACATGTTATTGTTCTATGATATTTTCTAATTTTTTCTCTATTTCTTTTCATGCCTCAATAACCTCATGGAGTTATATCAAGGCTCCATTATGGGTCTCCAGATGGGACTTAAAGTCCTCAATGTAAGGGGACTGACCCATTCTTCTATCTTGTCTCTTGGAAAGAGAAAAGTCTTCTTTTCTTTCTTCTAGAATTAAATGTTTCCAAATGTTTTCCTCTATTTTTATTTTATTTACCCTTTTCACAAAGCCAATAAACTTTCCAAACAATGAGATCACAATGGGTATCTCAATAACCTTTAGATCTACCTCTTATAAGCTAAAGATCCTATTTCCTTGACCTAGTATGAATGTGCCAATTATGCTAGGTATGTTGGTTATGCCTCTATCTCAGTATCCTTTAAAGGCTTAGTTTCAAGACCTGGACTTGTTATATAAGTCCATATTATCTTTGACTAGTCTACATTCCCTAGGTGTGGCATTGGGTGGATAGTTTAGATAGGATTATTTCTTGTCATTTTTATGGTGGATATCATTGTCATGGTTTGAATTGGTCTTAAGGGAGTCATATGTGTAATCAAATGAGTAGAGGATACTTAAAATGGTATGTTTGTTATAGTATTTTTAGAGGTGGTAACGAAAGGAATGGTTTCAACAATGGGTAGGGAGATAGGTCTAGATGAAGGTAGTGACACAATAATGAAATAAGTAATAAATGGAAATGTGGTAGTGGAAGGGTGGACTAAGGGATAAATAGGAATAAAAACCTTACCTAATGTATCACTACTAAGAGGTGCCTTTCCTTTGAGTTCTTACAGGCTCAAGACTTTGGCATGTTGTAATTCCTCTTCTTATTCATTGTTGACTAGATCACTTTCAATTGAGGGTTGTGTTTTATCATTTGGTCCATCCTTAGACTACACCTAAGATCTTCTTGACTTAGACTTCCTCTGATATCATATATTTTCTTTTGGAGTTAGAGGAGTAGTCACTTATTAGGTGTAAATATGGACTTTCACATTAGATATTGTGGTTTCCAAGGATCCAATAGTGGGTGTGAGGTCTTTTGAGTTAGAAGATTCTATACAGATAAGATCCTCTTACTTCCTAAGAGAGATATCCTTACCTTAAAATATCTCTTCTTAACGTTCTTACTTTACTTCCCTCAATTTTATTATGGGTTCTTGAATCAAATAAGTCTCTTCTTTTTGTTTTGTAGAAACTAAAGTTTCCCCTTTACCCTACTCTAAATTGAAATTCATCATTATGGTGGGTGGATTATGGGGGTCTTGACTTTGATCATGAATTTTTTAAAGATGTTTGTTGTTATAAAAGTCTAAATAAGTCCATCCTTATATTCATGGGATTCTATATTGTGATTGTTTAATTGTGATATAAGGATATACTTGGACTATCTTAAGTAAGTCTTGACTTAATCTAGTCATCTTAGCCATTTCCAAGACTTGGCCATCATCATTTACTTTGAGAAATAGGAAATCATGATTATATGGCTCATGATTATATTTAATGATTATATTATGAACACATTATTGTACCTTACCATGGAGGTCCAAATATCTATGGTGTAAGGTGGAAAAATCATAGGTTCTCCTAGCCTTACTATCTTCCCCAAAATATATGCAGAAGGTATAACACATTCTTTTGATAGTGAGATGAGATACATTAAATTTGTTCTTCTTGATTCTACTTATATCCTTATAGATCCCCTTCCATAAACTAAAATTAATTTTTTTCTCATCCATCTTGTCAAGTATGTATTTTTGGAGGCACAAAGGATCTATCTTATGTCCAATAATCATTATCATGGTGTAATCTAGATATAACCATTAGTAACCCTTCAACATGAGTGAATTGGTGATAATTTTAGACACTTTGGGTAGGAATTTTCATCCAAACCTAGGGATACAATCCCTCTACAATCCTTAGTATATTCCTAGTATATGCATACATGAATAAAAATCACAAATCCTATTTTTGATAAAATCAAGATTTGGGTCACAAAAAGACCCATTGTGTATGTAAACATTACTCATCACAACATCAAAAAGGTAGGACATCATGTATAAATTTCCTTACTTACAGCCTCATGTCTTTACGTAGTATTAGATCATGCAACCGAGCACTACTGATCTCTCCCAATATGAAGGTGCATTCTGAGGTTAGAAATAGGCTGAGTAATGGAAACCATTTTAAGTGAAGGAAGTGGATTCTTAGGTGACCATAAAGGTGGTTTAGTAGTGTCATGATAATGCAATTTACCATTTGAAATATGGTGATGGTCACAAGATTCGTATCCTTGAGAGAAAATATTTCTCTAGGGAGAAGCCATTTATTCACTATCTTATTTGTATTGTCTCTTTTGTTCCAGCTAACCACACTATGTAAAACAAATACAACATTTGGGATTGGCAAGCACAAATACATTTCAAACATTTTCCCTAATATGTAGGCAATGATGTTTTTGTGATTGATGTGATGGAGGAAGTCATCAACAAAAATCCTTACTTCAAAAAATAAGTGACATAATAGGTCAATGCACAACATAACCTCATGTTTAATAGCATCATAGTGAAATTATTGATGCTTGAGGGGAAGTAGGTCATCAACTACCAATCATTCTTCTAGAGAGATGTCTTCCTCAAAGATGAATATGTCGATGCCTTCTACATCTTCCCATAAAGCTAAGTAGTTAGCCTATATACCATCAAACACAAAGGCATCAAATATTATGTCCATATACTTTGTTGAATCTTTAATAGAAAATCTAGATGACATGTGGGCTCTCTTGTATATTCTGGATGAAAATTCCATTGTTAGTTCTTAGTGTTGATAGAAGACCAACTCCTTGTATTGATGGTTTGGTTATTTTTTATGTAAATTATAGACTGATTAAAGGTAAGTAGGGATTGAATTCTTAGATGGTAATATCCACTTGATCTCATTAATAATCAATAAATGTGAAGTTATTTATCAAATTTATGTTATAGAATTTTAGCATTCAATATTAGTTCATGCAACATTAATCACCAATGTTTCCAAGCTTGTTATGTTCATTTAATTATAACTTGACCAGTTTAGCTTAGTAGACATGCCATGTAGGATACTTAATCATTCAAAGGGGTACCATAGTGTTGGATTTTTGAACATGTCAATGTATGGTTTAGTCAAGTGTTATCATTTACATTTGAGTTGAACCATTTGATTATCACATGCCAAAGGTTTTAAATCAAAAACATTGAAGACCAAGTTATTCTTTAGGGAGATTTATGAAACCTTTCTCAAAATCTAAAATGTTAAACACTTTTTCCAAAGACTAAGATTTTCATTTAAAAAGATTTGTCAAAGAAAGTTTTTGAAGATGAAAGTTACAAATGAAAAGACCTGAAGACAAAAAATGAAGATGAATTCCTCAATAAAATTTATGAAGACCAAAATCCCAAACAAAACTTCCTAAATAAGAAGATATAGAGAAAAATTTACTAATGATAAAGTGCTAAATAAAAAAATCCTAAAGAAATAAAAATTGGTGGGTAAATTTTTAAAATAAAGTTTTAAAGAAAATATTTCAACTAAAGCTTCCAACAATAAAAGTCCACGAATGATTCTCCTGAAGACCAAAATCCTAAATACTATAATGTTAGGTTCTAAAATGCTGATAATTTTGAATAAGTAAGTCTAAATATTGATAATTTTGAAGACCTATTATACATAATAAGCTTCACAAGATTTTCATTAATAGATTAATTCAAATAAGTCATTTAAATGAAAATAGATTACAAGAGGAAAATATGTGCAACAAAGGTGATTTAATGTTAAGACCTAAAAATTTCCAAATATAAGAAATATACTAAACATGCATGTAGAACCCTACAATGAATAATATTTATAACACCAAATGGGTCCCCACTTGTCCATCAATAAGTTAAGGTGGGGTGTATTGAATACAACACTTCCTTTCAAGTATGTATCAAGACATCTCACAACCACATTGTCCTGAGTGATGTTATGGAATAAACATTTTTGGAAACATATTATACATGATATATCAAAGTGGTATCATTCTCACCAATGAAAGAAGGAATTCTATTTAGAGATAAAATTTGGATATCTTAATTTTTTTAGAGGGCCAATGGGTTACCTTCATTAAAAGTTACAAATAATTGATTCCTTTGGGATACCATGTGAATGATAAGATCCAACGTCCCTCTTGGTCTAGTAAATCTACCAAAAGGATTTGTTAATTAAGCTCATGGATAAGGTTTTATATAACCTCTTTCTCTCCTTTCAAGAGACATTGACAATGTTGTTTTTATTCTTCTAGGAGATGATGATAACTCAACAAGTTGAAAATTAGTATCTCTTATTGAAGCTCTTAATTTTGGCATGAAAGTGTAAAGTTGATATGGAACCAAAAATGTATGGATTTTTTATGGTCCTCTAAAGTATCTTAAATCTTATATCCTGCTAAGGATCAACACCAAGTCCTCAACTAAATTATTCAATCCTATAGACATTGGTCCCATGCCAAAAACTATTATCACTTGGATATTGCACCCATTCATTCAATCAGCTAATAAAATGGAAATAATGGGATCATCCCCAAGGTGTGGGATATTTTATCCTTGGGATGAACCTATATATAAGTCCAACTACTCCTTTAACTATATTCACTTGATATGAGATTAGCTACAGGCCTAAAATTATACTAAAACACCTATTTATAGCTAAGACTATACCTTTTTTTATGAAAAGGGAAGAAGGATTAAACTAAAACTAAAAAAAGTGATGCACCAATAGTATATATATCTCTTCCACTCACTTAGAATACCATAAGATGACCTTTAAGTACTAAAATTTCTTACACGCAATCTTCAATTTGAATCTCTCTTGCATAATTATTTTTTATAAAGGTATGAGACTTAATATAGAACTAGGAGGGACATCATATACCTTATAAAAGGCTATAATGGTGAGTTTTAATATATAATACCTACATAAGTTCAATAATATAATGTAAAACCTATCAAATATGAGGTTCTTGCATAGAAGTGAGGGGAATTTGGACAAAAATTCAAGAGAAAACAACTTTCTACAAGAATAGATCAATAAATTCATAAAATACACACAAGATGCAAGTACTTGAATAAGGAAAATTTAGTATTTTATTGATTTTAAATAATTATTCTAGAATTAAAACTCTCCAAAATAGTAGAGTCTTGTCATACCCAAGAGGAGAGATCATGAATAAAGAATCTTGAGCCCTATATTTAATAAAATGAGATGAGAAAGGAAAAAATAGTACTAGAAGACCACATAAATGTTGTAATTAAACCATGATCTAGTCTATATCAAAAAATAGATAAGGAAATATTGGCATTAAGCCTCCTCCAATATTTATGACCCTTCATGATAATCTCCCATGGAATATGGGTGTAGTAGTGAAGGTGATAACCCTATTTCCTTGACATTTCAAAAGATTTTCCATGCATGGTTTGGTTAAATAGTATTCAATTCTACTCTATCCTTGGAAAACATGGCTCTCTTACCTTAACCAAACACTAACTCACCCATTTTGAGCCTTGAGTTTACTTAATATGACCACCACTCCATGGATACTTTCAAGATCATTTTTCAATGCCACCATCCTCTATAGTTCTCTTAATGACTACTCACATGATTCATAGTCCTAAATAAATAGTCAAGAGGCCTACCCAACGTGCTTCTCATGCTTAAAATATGTTGGAATTGAGGACTTCACATTTTGATCATCACTATTTGTAAAAACATTCTATGGATGGTTACTTTCCAAGTCTTAGATGATTTAAATGCTTGCAATCATCCTTGGAGATTATGTGAAAGTCTCTTGAAGAGGCTAAGAAACCTACATATCATCCCATTTTCCCATGATAATTATCTTAGAATGTAAGAACATGTATCCTCATGCTTGAAAAATTCCAAATTATATGTTGTAAACCTACAATCAACACCTTTACAACCCTCAAAATACTCTTATAACTTGTTGTAGGTTTAGGAGTTATGATTTGATGTCATAACACCTCCATTTAATCAATTTCTAGGCTTATAACTTTTAGGTGCTTGAAGTCTTATTCTTGTTGACCTATAAACCTATTTCACTCTTACAATCATGTAACTTGTCTTAGAAGTATTTGAGACCTCAATGTCTTGATATAGATTTGAATTAACCATGAATAATTTTATCACACTCTTTTGGCCTATAGTTGGGTCATGTATTTATCTTAATCTATTGATGTAGGCTTGTAGCCCCTTGAAATTCATTGTCTTATCAGCTAGACCTACAACCTATTTGTACCTTTGAATCATGCCTAAAGTGGTGATAATCATGATATTTTATCAAAAATAACATAATATCCACCATGAATATTTATGGTGGTCTCTTGAATACCATTGACCTTTTATCCCTTCATGTAAACTCTCCTTAAGACCATGTAGGCCTGTTATCTCCATAAAACCTCAAGAACTTGGCATAAAACTTATAATTATAGCACTTTATAGATTATTTATATGTTTTTAGACCTATATATTGACATGGAGTAGATTTAAAACCTTTGACATGGAGTAGATATTACTTAGTTAATTCATAAGAACTAGATTGGATATTTATGGAATAGGATAGTGATGATGAGGATAATGAGATTCTAGTGAACATATATAATCATTTTTATCATCTATAATTTACACCTAAGGGTCCAAAAAATGATAAATATTATTCAAACATGGTGAGAACTGATAAATTAAAAGGTCCCCTTCATGTGGAAAAATAGTTAGATAAAGGAAATGTACCCTTTCAAGCTGATCATGAGGATATGAATTAAAATTATTGTTGCAACATCAATTAATGACATAATTATTTCATGATAAGTGATCCATTGAGATATAATTTTGTAAAATATAATATGACTCAAAAAAGGCATGACACATGACCTAGTGTATCAAAAATAAATAAATGTTTTTGAAAAAATTAGTCAAAATGTAGAATTTATGGATATAAGATCTACATATCACAAGACAAAGTTATACATAACTAGTGTACAATATAAACCAATTATTATCTTAAAAATTTTACTTGATAACAACTTAGTCATTTTTCCTTCCATTCAATGATGGTATATGGCTCATTTGTCACATAAAAAATGGAAATCATATTTTTTTCATCATATAATAACTATACATGGAATAGATAATTTAAAGGATCTACAAAAACATATTCAAAAGTTTAATGTTAAGACATTATTAAAATAACAAAATTAAATATTATCCATACTAAAAATAAGGTTAATGTGGCTTATTGTTCCATTAAGAGGATTTTAATTTTGGTTCCTAAAAAGAGAAAACTTAAACAATTATCAAATCCTTAGAAGATATTAAAAATACTACATGATTTTAGACTCATATCTCTCCCTGCAGTGCTATACATTGATGTTGTACTAAATACACCCCATTCATTATTATTTTTGAATAGGGATCTATTAAAAGTTTGAAAGGTCTAGTCCTATTTTGAAAAGTCTTTTCATCAGTATTTCTATGTGTATTCAACAAGCTCAAGATTTAAAAGTTCTTATTATTTATGAAGATGACCAGTGTTCAATATAAACACAATGGAAATTTCTTTGTTATCTAGATTTTCATTATGTGATTTATTGAGACTAACCTATTAATGGTCTTTGGGATTTTTATATATATACAAGTTTTTGCATTTAGACTTCATACATTTTGCACTTCGTAAGTTATGTGTTTCACATTTTGAGTCTTAAAATTTTATCTTCATAGGTTTTTTCATCACAACATTTGTAATGTACTTTGGCATATCTAAAATTCTTATTCCTCATGCCTACATAACTTTATTTTCCTTCACATATTTTACACTTCACAGGATGTGTTTATAACTCTTATTTTTTTCTATTTGTAGACTTTGGCAACTTTGTTCTTTACAACTTTTGGTCTTCATAAATTTTGTTCACATATTTTTTCATGAATTTTCCTTATCATATTCTATAGTTCAAATTTTTGTTCAAAATATGTATTTAATAAGTTGTGTTCATAATTAGGTCATTTGAAAAAGTGTTCAAAAGTTTTATTCATGAAAAGTGTCCTTTTTAAGTTTTGTTCACAAGATTTTATCTTCAAATATTTTGTTTAGAAATTTTGTCCATTACAACCTTCACCTTAACATTTCACATATTCAGAGCATCACAATAATTTGTTGGTTTGGTCTAAACACAAAACCCAACACCTAACTTTTAAATTAATGTTACATGGCATAATTGATTTTGCACTAAAGTAGTGATAAAATGACACTTGTCCAAGGCTATAACATGGCATTTATCTTAACATATAGAAATCTTATGTGGCATACCCACCAAAATAAAGTGGTAAAGTTTGAATTAAGCAAGTAAAATAAGCTTGGATACATTGGAAATTAATGGCACATGAACTAGAATTAAAGTCATATAATCAATACTATATGAGTGAATTTTAAAAGGAAATTATGCCTATTGATTATTAAATAGCTCCAGTGAATTTGTATTCACAAGATAATTCAAATCCCTAGCTATATATAAAGGAAAATATAGTTGACCTATAAATCAATCATATCTCAGAGAAGATAAATCCTACTTACACTTCTATTTTTTAATATATTATATATTTGGGGTCATGAATAAGATAGATCCATTAGACTTAACCAAGGGATATATTACCACAAAAACATCACTAGAGAGGGTTCCAAAACCCCTATTCAATTAACACCATGTAATAACCATAGCTAGGTCCTATGTTTTCATATTCACTAAGTAAATGCAAAGTAAAGTAAAATCTAATCTAGTGCTCACCAAATCTTGTGGCATAAAGAGAGGAATAAACATAAAAAGTAAACATGCATATAATATCTATACTCAAGTCAATGTATATGATATCCTAATACATATGAGATAAGTAAAAATGTTATATTATCTACTCTTGTAAAGGAAAAACAAATTTAGGAATACTTACCTTTGAATATGAACCCATAAATCCTCAATCTCTCCCTTGGTGAAGGTGCTTCGTAAGAGGTTGTTATGGTATGTAATGATAACAAGGATAAGTTATCTCTAGGATAAAAAAATTATCAGTGTATCCAAAACACTTATCCATAAGATAAGATTCATATCTCCAATTAAATTATTGAAACCCTAAGTAATGTTCCTTAAGTAGAATGGTTAATAAGAAAATATGAAATATATATTATTCTTCTTCTCTTCCTCTCTAAATGACAAAAATAGATGTGTATATATATTTGAATATATGCCTAAACCTTTTTAAAAGTTTTGTTGATAGGGTCTACCCAATTTAACTCTATATCATTAATTGACAAAAACAAGTTGGGTCCTATTCTAGGTTAGTCAAAACTGACCTAGACCTATAACATGTAAATATAAATAAGAATATAAGATTGGCCTAGGTTGAAAGTGTACGATAAATGTCAAAAATGGTTTTAGGCTTAGAAAGGGGCTAAGTAAGGTAGTTAATTTTCTTGGAGGAGTGTGTAAGGGAGGTGGAAAATCTTAGATAAGTGTATTATAGAGGGTTGTATAGATATCAATTGGTGGTATAGGGGATAAAAATCCTATGAAACACTAATGTTCTACCCACCCCTTTGCTAGTGAACCCTTTAAGGCATGCACTTAGAGAGATTGAGACTTGATAGGTTCTTGCAAGAGAGAAATCAAGAGAAATTGATAAAGTTTGAAGATATTATGTGTATACATGTGCCAAATTCAAATCTCATAACGTGTCATGTAGGTGCAACATGGGATGGTTCTTTGAGAAAAGAACATAGAAACACACAATGCTAAAGCTGAATAAATTATAGTAAGAAGCAAATAAGATAAATGAAAGAACATAATTAAAAAAACCATACCTTTACTTACCTTAGTGATGTAGATAATAAATGAAGTGAATGAAATGTGAAGGTGTCCAATGCAGGGAATATTAGGCAAACCTATAGAAATTAACAAAAAATAACATTTTTTGAAAAATATACATGTAATATATGAAAACATTCTCTACAATGTCAGGATTCCATAACATCTTTCAGTTCAAAAAAGAGCTAGTAGAAACAAAGATATGATAAAAAAATGGAATCTGGTTGTAAATATTTGATAGGGAAATAATTTTAAATAGTAAATATAAATAGGGTGAAAATAAATCATTTATTATTTTTACTATTCTAAAAAAAATGCTTTAAGAGACCCAATTTAAGCCTAGAGAGTGAACATGGTGAGGAGATGAAAGCTATGATGTGGAGGATGCATAATGATTGTAGCTAGTGCAACATAGATAAGAAAACATGAATTTCAAATTTTAAGAAATTTTATATAAAATTAAGCTAAATATAAAAAAAGAGATTGGTAGGGAAAATATAGACACTAAAATTGACCCTAAGAAATTTTTAGGTAAACTAGGGGTAGAATAGGGTACTAGGTAGGAGAATATTGGACCAATAAATGCCTAAGGAATTTATGGTAAATGTTCAAAAAGTTACCATAGATAGAACAAAGTTGACCTTATTGACTCAGTTCATAAGGTGAGAGATAAATAAGGGTTTGACTACATAGTAGTGGGTTGACATAGTATTGATGAAGGTGGGTGACTGCGTATAAGTAGGATGACATAGTTTTGAATAGGAATATGTCCAACATAGTACCCTTTAACTGATACAACTGGTAATATGTAGTTGATATAGTTTACTAAAGGGGGGTGACTATGTATTAGAGGGTTGATGTAGTATGTTATAGCTAGAAAAGCACTGATTTAGTTTTAAATAAGTTGATACAATCTTAAAAAAAGGGTTGAATGCATACCAATGGGATGATGTAGTATAATAGGACTTTAATAGGGACATTTAGTATCAAATGGGTTGATGGTGTAGAAAAATAAAAAGACTAGAAAATAAATCAAAAAAGCTAATGAAGTAATTAATTTATAAATTTTGATAATGTATTTTTAACTATTATGACATTGAGATCTAATATATCCTCTATTTTTTGATGTTTTATAGAGATGCCATATATTTTAGCACCTGATTGATGCATTATGGCTATCATATCTATTATAGTAATCAATAAATGTGGATAAGGCTCGACTAGTCACCTTGGGCTTTGGTGACATTATGGAAATGAGATAGATCCCTATGAGTGTTGATCTCATTATAATTTTTATAAGAGTATGGGAATGGTTAACCAACACTTTTTTATGAGAGGTGGAGGGGGATACCATAGAGGTGATATTAAGTTAGAGGATGTCCTTACATTATTTGTACTTTTGATAGGTGGGACACTAATAATTACTGAGACACTAGAGTCAAAAGATGATAGATGATCCTTAGCCTAGTAGGTTATATGATTAGATAGGATCTAGCCTAGCTTGTGGGTGAGATTTTTTTATTTTTATATTTAGACCATTCTGGACATATGGAAAGTGGTGATAAGACTTGTGATAATATGAGTGTTGTGTCACAAGTTCGATAGCAAGGTACCACTATATGCAATAACTTTATGTAATTTAATTTTAGATTAGTGAGTGTTATATGATATTTATGGGATATTGTCTAATGGATAGAATAGGATGGGATTGGTTATACTCTTGAGCACATGGATATATGAGAGGTTCCCTATGTATCAACTAATTGAGTTACCCTATGTGGTCGATGATAGGTTGCCTTAGGTCATTAAATGGAAGTAATAACATGTAACATGGGTCATGCCCCATGTTCCAATTTTACAAACTATCACATAAGGATAGATATTATGGTAGTTATACACTCACATAGCTACTATATGACCTAGTTGGTATATGATTATTATAGGTTTGGCATGTGTATGAATCATGGGCCACTACACTTCATGGGTGGAGCCTCGTCTAAATTCTCATATACCTAGATAGTTATGACTTCCCCATGTGGTGGCCCCTCTATTAATTCTTAGTTACTAGGCATGACATGCTCTATATATTATAGGGAGAGGAGGTAGAGGGGTACTTATGGAGATACCGGTGATCAAGCATCAGTAGGCTAGATTATGGGATGGTCAAGCATGATAGTAAGAGGTAATGGGGATAAGAGGAGATTTTATGGATGTGGATTTAGGGGAGGATGGTTCATAATAGGCAACATAACATATGTGATAGTGGCCACTACAATCTCATTAGAGATAAAGACACAATTAATGTGAGGAGGCACAAGTACTAGCTATCATGTGGGGGGATCCTATAAAAGTTTTAGGACACAATTGGTCTATAGAGAGACCATTAAGGAATCCTTAATGGGCTTAGATGGTGACTCCTAGATTTTCATTGGTGTGAAGGAAGTTGATGGAGGAGGTGCTTGATGGGTGAGCATACGATGAGACCATGATTGGTGATACCAACACTAGTGAGAAATGTTATAATTTGATTTAAGTTTTGGATATAGAACACTAGTTACATTATTGGTTATGATAGACAAATAATTATATTTATATATTTATGCAATATAATGCCTATCTATTTTTGGTTTTACATATCTTATGATATATGAGGTTAGATGGTGAGCCCTGGTGATGGCTACACATCATCACATTTTGGATAGGGTGTTAGCATCATAAGACCCTACCACATTGGATGATCTTACGGTTCTATCTTTCCCAACTCAAATGAGATGGTTTATAATAGTGGGAAATGTCATGATATAGCTAAAACAATATGGTGATGGATCACATCCATTATCAATGGTTGGATCTAGAGAGCCACAAGATTGGTAAGCCTTAACACAAGATCAAATCATGCACATGGTAACTACCTTCTATCTATGATAGCTACAAGATGAAGTGGGAAATCTATAGGGATAGGTTACTGGATTTAGATCTTATAAAACCTCTTTAAATCACACTATTTAGAGGGGTCAGTCATAGGCATCCAAGATTATTATAGCTATGCCAGGATAGACATGATGGAGCACAACCTTAGAGATATAGATATTGTATTTTGTACTTTTTATTATATAAAAAACATTATATATATATTTTAATGTTGGAAAATCATTGATCTCATTAGTTGTACTTGGATTTGGATGTGGATTCATGGATATATTTCCTTTCTAGCACATGTATTCAACTTTTGTTGTATATGCTATGGAAATATGTGATGTGCATTTTCTTTTCTTGAATTATGTGATATACATGCATGGTTAAAAATAAAAAGGAATAAATGGTTCCAATAAGTATAATTAAACAAAATAAATGTAATGCACACTATATTATGATGGAAAACATGTAAAAATAAAAGATGAATAAATATAATAAACCAGAGATAATAAAAAGGGTAAAAAATGTTTTTAAACCATGTAAAGATTTGCATAAAATTAAAAGAAATAAAACCCACACTATATCATGTTGGGAACTATGAAAATATTGTAATAAAATGAAAGGAAAATAAAAAACCAATGGTATAAAAACAAAATAGTTAAGTCAATCAATCATAGTAAATCAAGCTAGGAAGTATAAAATAAAAGACAAATTTTAAAAGGAAATTAAATTAATCGCACTAATTCAAGGTTGGGATTGTGAAAAATTTAATAAAATGGTTGTAATCATACAAAAAATTAGAAAATAAGAATATAAAAGTGAAAAACTTATGAAGTAAGCATAAAACATACTAAATCATAATGGGAAGTAGCTAATGACATGTAACTCAAAATCAAACACTGCTTATCTCCAATTTGATGCATGTAATTTCATTTAGACTTGGTTATCGTATGAAATTGGTATTGGAATATTTTTTGAGGATGGATTGGTCCTATCTATATTCTTACACTATAGCTCACAAAGGGAACACCAATGAGGTGTAAATAACTATGGGAATGATTTTAAAAGATGTTTTTAATGTGGTAATTTTTTTGGAGGGCCTAGTCATATCCATGATATTACACTTCAACTTAAAAGTGGAACAACAATGAAGTGAAAGGTAATAAGGAAATAGTTTATTATGGTAATTTATGAGGAGAACCTAGTATTATCCATGGCCTTACACTGAAACTCACAAAGGAAAAGCCTAGGGGGAATGATCATCTTAACAAAAAAATATTTATCAAGGAGAGATATTAAGAATGTTGAAATGAAAATGAATATAAAATCATGACATGGGAATCTATGATAAGACCTTATGAAACATGAGGCATACTAGGTACAAAAACTAGACACTAAGAGTCTAGTGACCATCAAAATACAAATGATACCTACTCAAAATAAGCATAAAGATGTATAGGAAAATAAGTGAGATACTAATATCAATTATTGATAGTTATATGAAAAAGAAAATTAAAATGGACCTACCTTCGCACAACATGTTTCCCATTCCTTGGGGCCTCTTATAGAGTTATCAATCTATTGTGAAGATTGAGTACTTGTGTGTGAAAGTAGGTAGCACTAAAAGTTTTTTTTATTCTCCTTTCCCAGTCTATTGGCCTACCACACCCTAATGGACCTTGACTCTATTATGAGCCCAACTATATAGTTTGAGCTTTAATTATAAATAGGATATGTGCTATGAATCACATTTTTAAAGTGATTTGACTTTTAGATTTGTATGTTTCCTTTTATATCATTTAATTTTTTTTAAATGATTGGGATTTTAAATTTTTATGAATTTTATGATCCCTCATCCATTTGGATTAGGAATAAACAAAATGAGTGATAAAAGTGATACACACAAATGAGCTTTAAAATTTGGTTAAAAGAAGCTAAGTATCTACAAATATGATTGATTAAACACTTAGGCTTACCTATGAACAATATGTAATCTCAAGTTTAAACCATATGTGTGAATAGTATGTGAAAGGAATATAGAGGAATAAAGGGATATACAAAGTAGATCACCAAATATAAGTATAATGAGACATCTTGTTTTCTAACTGATCATATGGTGAAAAAAGATTAAAAGTGAATCAAGATTTATATAACCAAGTCATAATAATAATTATCTAAGTTTTAATTGAGATAAGGTAGAAAAAAATCATTAAAAAAATAAAAGTAATCCATGAAAGAAGTGAACTCATAAACATATGTGTGCAATCATGAAAAGAATGATAATAATCCATAAGAGAAGACGAAAGTAAATGAAAACATATAAAACACATAAAGTATAATATAAAGATCCATGTAAAATAGATAGGTAAACCAAATTTAACACATAGTCAAATGTATAAGATATATAAAAGTGGATCACAAATAAATCTAAAATCATAATGAATAATAATGTGAAAGAACACCATGTTGTGTAAAAAAATAATGATAAATTTGTCCAAAAATATTATCCATGACATATAAAATATCTATATGAAGTTGGATCCTAAGAGTTGCTATATTCTCATTAATACTCATGGAAATTTGTGCAAAGACTTCTCTCTAAATCTCCTCAACAAAAAATGTAAGTGTATCTTAAAGGCCATGCTCATGAGGGATCTCCTATATAGAATACTCAAGGAAAGGAATAAGTGCCTAAATAGGAATGGTATCTACAGGGTGAGAAAGAGGCACCACCAATGGAGAAGAAGGTGTCCTGAGTGGAGAAGGAGGTGACATCGGTGAAGGAAGAGCCTAATTGCATGGACAACCTATGGAAGGTGGAATAACTAGTATAGGTGGTGATTTAAGGTGATCACCAAGGTATTGCTAGAGAATATGGAAATCATTGGTATGATGGATATTGTATTAGCTCCAAAGATAATATACCTCCCCATATTTATCAATATACTTATGTAATAACTTAGGAGGAGGTATGGAATTATCTTTGGGCTAAGTAATGGTGGGATTTAAAGTGTCAATATATTGTTGAATCTTCTTACAATAAGTGGATGAATGTTATCTATCCTATGGAAGAAATAGATATACTTGTTAGTAGCCTTTGGGGGTCTATTAATGGAATAGGTTGAAGGAGAAATTGAGGATGGCTGATATAATTGGTGGTCTCTGGTTTAATAACTAACAACTTTTTGAATATCACAATAAGGTTGATTTTCCCATTAGGTGGGCATGAGATTAAGTTGTGGCAAAGGAAGAAGGCCATCACCAAGGTAAGGTGGGACTAAATAAAATATTGGACTAGGATTATCTTAAGGTAAATTAATATCATAAATAGGATGAGCCTCAACTAAAGGTAGAATAGGAGTAGAAACCAAACTATGCTTAGCTAAAGGTGAGGTAGGTCATACATAAGGCTTAATAATAGTAGCTAACATCTCTGGGGGAAGAAAACTAGATGGATCTTGGTATTTATCAAAGCGTTAAGGATTGATAATGGCATGATCTAATAACATGCTTCTAAGAGTATCTATTGAAACTATAGGTGTACCATACGATCACTCCATCTATACCCTAAAAAAATAAGAAGAATAGAATTAGGAACTATAAGTAAATAATTCTATAAGACAAATGAAAAAAAAGTATGATATCAAATAATATTGACATTTATATCATGGATAAGTTCACCTAAAATGGTTTTTTAAATCATAACCATCATCTTAGTTAGGTGTATACAAGTCAATGGTACATGTAGGTATGACCTTATTATTAGAAGTTGCATGATGGATAAAAAATATAATATTAGTTAAGACCATAGGTATATTATCGATAAGAGGTTGATGATATCAAGGTTAAAAATATGGAGTAATTTAGATGATGATATGAGGGTATAGATCATAATTTTTGATCTTGAGGCTAATATCATTTGGGTCATCATCATCTTAACTAAGAGGTTAGATGCTATGTTCCCAATGATTTTTGTTGTCACCAAATATTGCACCCTAGAAGAGGTTATTCAAGCCTACAATAAGATTTGGTAAACATTGGAATACTTATAGGTATGTGGGTTTACCTATAGGAGAAGTAGACCTCTAGGTTTAAGTGTTGGCTCCATGAATTTGTCTTGAAGTTCTCATCACCTATATTACTGATTGTTTATAGGAAAATGGGTAGAAGTATGCATAAAATAAATATAATCTAATGGGGTAATACACCATGAATATATCCACTATGATATCATACTTATTTCAATAAGAATAAGATATACAAACTAGACTAAAATTACTAATATGTTCTAACATAAGTGTTTCAATATAGAGGTTATATGCATGAGACCACTCAAGGTAAGTAGACCAAGGATCAGATTGTTTAATCCAAGGACACTTTCACACTTAAAGGGAGCCTAACACATTAGATACACTTTATATGACCTATTGTAATGAGAAATTATTACAAAAGACATGAAATGATGAGAAAAATCAAGGATAGGATTATTAGACTTAACCATTCATCAATTTTCACACTTAAACAAGATGTTTATGAACTCAAAACCAAATTTCTTGCATTATTCAAAGGTAAAATATGACATCAAATCAGTAGGGTTTTATCATACCAAGTGTGGTATTAGTCTACAAGAGAAAAAAATTCTAGTATTTATGGCTATGAACATGTTCCAATGTTTTTTAATGATCCTTTAGTGTTGGAAATGATGTTGGACCTCTTTTGACCATTAGGCCTAGTCAAGACCTAATAGGTCTATCTGGATACTTGTGACTTTAGAATATTATATTTGGTCTCAACACCTATGAGAATTTTATCATTATTATTAATTTATAATATAACTCTCTTCATATTTTTTTAAGGTCTCATCAACCTCTAGCCCACCTTCTCATCAAGATTCCTCTAAACTTACAAGTTTTAGTTCCTTGGGAGTGGCCTCTATCTAATACAAAATAAAGGGTATATCCCATATTTACATAGATAAGAGGATGGTTTGAGGGGATTATAAAAGTGGTGGGGACCCTTTTTGAAAATTTTCAGATCTTGGTCACATCATTATCACCTCAAAATGTCTTAAAACCTAAGACAAAATTGTGGGAAGCATTGACTGTGTAGGATTTTAAGTATGGACTATAAAATTACATTAAAACCCACTCCATGCTCTACTTCCACTATATGATAATATTATGAATTGGTTATTATAATTTTTTTATTAATCCAAATATGGTTATCCTAAAAATTTTACCCAAACCATTCCTTGAATACTCTCTCTTGATTGATCTAGACTATAGGTTGACTGTGACTTTGTTTCTTGCTTCAAAACACCATACCTATAAGTGAAATTTTATATATTAGACCTTGATTTATTGAAACAAGAATTTATTTAGGTTATATAGCTTCATTTAATATCTTTAATTACTCACACCATGATTTATGTTAGGTCAACCTCAAGACTGGTTAGGCCCATAGACCACTATCATGTCGCAGTCAGCTCTAATTGACTATTTTAGAGCAAAATGGGGTTCTAATAGGTGTGTTTCAACCCTTAAACTCTATGTTAAACCTCATATAAATAATTTTATTTCTTATAACAAACTCTTAATGAAAATTTATTGTGTTTTTAGACTTAACCACCAAATTTCACTTATGAAATTGCAAATGGGTACCTACAGTCAACTATAAGTAAGCCTTTTGGAGGGCAAGCCATGCTTGTAGATGGTATTATGGATCAAGGTCTTACAACCCAACCTCTCTCTAAGTCCCTTGAAATAGTAGTGTATTATTACCCTAATGAGGTCATTTTATATGGATGTATGCTTTTACACTACCAATTTGGAGTGTAAAATCATTTGAGTTTCAAAACTGTAGAAAACATTGAAAAGTTGTAGTGAACAATTATGTGAATTTAAAGCCTTCTAGCATGAAAGACTATTTACCAAATTACTTGATTTATTTTTATATTGGTACTCCTATATAAAGGATATAATATAGGACCATTAAATATCAAATTGGCTTCATGTTACCTCATCATATGGTAGCCTCAAAAGTGGTTAGGGCTTTGTTTTGGGGGTTTTAGGGAAACAAGTCCTTGAACTCAAATTTCTCCACTTCAAGTGACTTCTCAAATCTACTTGCTTACCAATGACCTAAATAATTTTTACTATGGTATATACACATTATAATACCTTAAGTAATGTCTCAAACATGTTCACACACCTTTAAGCAACAATTTCAAATCTCTATCAGGGCCACCTGTAGGTGGACATCTCAGTTGTAGACAAGGTAATGAAGGTGAGATGGTCAATGTGCATGGTGTATGTGCATGAAATTATCTATAGTCTCTATAAAAGTATTAAAATATACAATTAAATCCTTTAAATTATCCAAATGAGATCAATTGTCCTTATTCCAACATGTTTGACTTCTTATAGGTGTTCGTTTATGGTGTATGCATGTGTTAAGGACTAAATTAGCCATCACAATCCATCATTTATCATTTTAAGGGTATTTTATTTATTTTTCATGCTTATAATAAGGTTTATTTTAAAAAAAAATTAATTTCACTTTAATGACCATACTCATATTAAAAACATCTCATTCAGCTGACTATGTATGATAATCATGCAAGAAGTTGACTATGTTGGTCCTTCTTGACTGCAACTCCATAGATGACAGTTGTGAGACTAATATTGGAAGGATATGGGGTCAATAATACTTTTTAAACATGAAACACAACACCTAATATTGTTTTGAAACCATTATATAGAAACAAACCTTCTACATCTGGTGAAACCTGACTGCAAGTCCACTTGGTGATATCAACCTATAATTTGAACTATTTGGCTCATGAAATCAAATAAAAAAATGAAAAAAATATGTAAAACATTAAATTTTTAATGACACATCATTTATAATAAATTTAACCAACTATATTATGTAAACAACCCCAAATAGAATCAAAACCTATAGGGTGTGGGGATTAGCAAGCAAAACAAGATAATCACCTTCTTAAGAATGGTTCATAAAGCATAGGAAACCATTATTATAAATACTTCCATTAAAATTAATTATAATAATTTTACTATCTACCATCAATATAATTTTACCTAAAACCTTTCCTAATGATTGTACCATCAAAAGACCTATTGATCGATTTTGTATGCCTAGTAGAATGATGGAGAAGTAGAATAGTTTTGGTCTATTTTTGACACTTCCAAAGGTTAAAAATAATTTAAATTAAGTCAAATAAATTTAAAATAAATTCCATATGATTTTTCCACATGTCGCTCTCTCCTATAGATTGTACAACTACCAAAACCTCCTTCTTTACACTTATTTTCTTGATTTTAGTCAGGAACCTACAATTTTTAGATAGGAATGACATTATTGACATGTAATATGACACATTTTATGTTTAAATATAGTTTGGAACACTTGAAAACTATGTAAAACTATACCACCTTCATTTATGACCCAAATATGACCCTTAAATGACTTAGAATGATTTAAGAAAGAATTTAACTATGACCAAGGTTAATGACATACCAAATGACATCAAAGGGACCATGACACACCCTGTAACATTATAATATACCCATATATCAAGTTTTTAACTATAGGGGGTTGGCATATTTTGACTTGTGACTTGTATTCAAACTAGTCAACATTATTGGCAATTTCCCAAGGGTGGTATGTTTGCTATGGCAAGACCAGTAGCCTAACCCTATCCTTTAGTCCATGGAGTCACCTATAAAAAAATTTGACACAAAATTTTCATTTTAAATCACACCAAACACAAATAAATGACACACAAAACAAGACACACCAAAGGAAACAAACATGTGTTCATAAGAACACTTATAAAACACACACATAACTAAAAAAATCACACACCTAATCTAATATTTACAAGACTAACCTTCATTTAATCAATAACATGGATTTAAGTGGATCCCATTAACAAGGATAAGTATCTCCTCTCCACTCATCCTTTTTAATTGGAAATATTTGTTTTGTTTTCACTTGATGATGACATAAGGTCCACTCAATAAGGTATCAAATTTGGTATGTCTCCTTATTTTTGCTCTATTTTTTGAAATATTTCAACACTATGTCACATTATTGTAATGTTTTTGGAGTTACCTTGTTATCAAAAGACCTATTCACTAGTATTTGGAGATGTTTCATAACTTTTTGAGCCTTGTCTCTAGTCTCTTGAAACTTCATTAATTCTGTCAACCTCACCTCTATTGGAGTGTTATCAAGCAACTCTAGTTGATGTGCCAACTCTAAAGTAGGAATATCTTGGGATATAGACAATGTAACCTCCCTTCCATATACAAGAACAAAATGATAATTCCCTATTGACCTTTTTAGAGTTATTCTATCAACCCATAGGGCTATTTTTAATTTAGTGTGCCAAGCCCTTTGATTATCTTCAAAAGTTTTCTTGATGATTATGATCAAATTATTGTTATTATATTTATCCAACCCATTAACTTGAGGTTAATATTTGGATGAAGTGTTCAAGTATATTCCATTTTTACTTTCCCAATCAGCTATCCTAACAACCATGAAAGTAAGTGCATTATCTAAAATGATAGTAGGAGTGCCAAACCTTCTTATGATACTTTCATAGAACTTTAGGTTATCATTCTCATTATATTCCTTCAATTACAATACCTCAAGCCACCTTTTGAAGTAGTTAATTTTTTTGAGTATCCTTTTGTGACCAATACTTGATGGGGGGTTTATCATGCTAATAAAATCAAGACCCCACTATATGAAAGGTTGATATGCTTTAATAGGCATCAAAGGGAGAGTTGCAAGCTTCTATTTTCATAAAAATAAAGCACATTGTACACACGTTTTCACCCAAGCATAACAATACTTGAAGAGGATAGTATAATAATATCCTTCCCTCATGATCTTGGAAATTATGGTTCATGGAGATAAATGACCTCTTATTGTTCAATCATGAATTTTTTTAATAAACTCTCCAAACTGATCATTTTCAATGCATCTCAATAACACACCATCTATAAGATAATAAATAATATCTTGAAATCTAAAGTACCCCCTTTGGGATCTATTCATACCATTAGGATATTCACCATTTTGAATAAATATGATAACATCTTATGTCTAACTTTGTAGAGGCATATAACTAGTTGGTTGGGAGTAATCATGATTTACTAAAGCCTCTTATTTTTACTCATGGAGGTTTGAAGCTAAATTTTCACAAAGGACTTTACCCCTTACAAATTTTTTTACTTTAATATCAACATCATATTCAATTACCTTAGTAACCCATCCTACTCTATTTTCACTAAGGCTCTTACTCAAAATAAACTCTTTGGTACTAGGATGAGAGACCATGATATGAATACTATTGTTTGAAACCATATGCCTAAACTTATTTAGTCCTCTTATAATAAAAAGTACTTGTTTCTCCATAGATGTGTATTTGATTTCAGAATCTTCCCAACCTCGACTAAATAATGCAATTAGTTATTCCACACCATCATTATTTTACATTAGCATAGTTGAAATAGTATCATGTGTAGAAAATGAGTACAACATTAATTATTTAGGAAAATAAGGGTTCAAAATAATAAGATATTATATAATTGATTTCATAATATATTAAAAATTGTTCTTACCTTCCTTAGTCCAAGAGAATACTTGGTTCTTATTAATCATGGTTGTGATAGGTTTTACCAAAGATGCAAAATTAGGTATGAACCTCCTTAAAAAATTTATCTTGCCTATTAATATTTGGATTAATTTATTATTCAATGTAAATTATAGGCTTAGAATATCATGTATCCTTTTAGGATTAATAGTTAAACCATCTTTGGAAATAATATATCCTAAGATCTTACCTTCATAAATGGAAAAGATGCATTTTTTTGGGTTGAGAGATACTCCATACTTCTTATACCTTTTAAACACTTACCTTAGGTGTTTTATATTCTCATCATCATCCTTATAAAACATGATTATGTCATCTAGATATACCAATAACATTTCATTGATTAAACCTTTGAAATCCATGTACATTTCCCTTTGAAAGGTGTCACCAACATTTGAAAAATCAAAGGGCATCTTCCTATAAGAAAAAGTCCCCCATTTTGTTGTGAATTATATCTTAAACTGATCATATTCATTTACTATAATTTTATTATAACCAAAATATCCATTTAGGTAAGAGAAACGTTGAGAGCCTAAAATAATTTGCAAAATCTGGTCCATTGATTGTAAAGGATAGTGATCTTTGAGTGATACTCTATTAAGATATCTAAAGTATACATAAAGTCTTATCTCCCCATTATTTTTTATAATAGGTAAAATATTATCTACCCATTTTTAATTCTTGATAGGAAAGATTATTTTAGATTTAAGGAGTTTGGTAATCTCTAACCTTATGAGTTATTCAACATTGGGGTTGATGGGCCTTTGTTTTTGCCTAACTGGTTTAACTCTAGGTTCCAATTCAATGATATGATGTGCTAGGATAGGATAAAACCCTTTTATGTCCTTATAATCTAAAGAGAAGATGTCATGAAACTCTCTACACAAATCAATGAATCCTTGCTTCTCTAATATATAACATACCTTGCCTAGTTTGAGGAGTTTATTTTTAAAGATCAAGACCCTTTCATAATTCCTATATTTTTTATACATGCTCACCTTTTACTTCTTCCTTTGTTCATATTAATTAAATACACTTTATAATTTCACCAAGCCTTTAGGTATGTTGTTTATTCATAGATACACAATCTGATTATCAAACTTTTCTTGGAGTCTCTTTTCATGTCTCAAGGAAAATTCAAATTCATTTTTAAAAAATTATGAAATGTGTTTATCAATATCAAACACTTTATAAGGCACCTCATTATTATGTATTGAATATATGATAATGATATTGATGTGATATTTATTTAACTATGGTAGTAGGTGTATCAAATTGTGTTGCTATGGCAGCCAGTCTATCATAATGATTATTTTTCTCCCTTAGGACCGATAGTATGTTGAATGCATTGAATTCTTCAATAAAATATAATACCCTATGATTATATGACTTTATTAAGGGATTATTGGCATAAAAAACATTCCTAACTTGATGAAAAACCAATTCACTATCTCTATATACTTGAAAATCTTTGATTCCCTTTCTCCTTGCCCATTGATGGCCATGAATCAAACCTTCATACTCAGCCACATTGTAAGGATAATTGAAATGGAACATATATGAATAATAGTACTATTTTTTATATGGGGAAACTAACATAAAACTATCTCCTAAACCAATCTTACTTCTTGAGCTATCAAAAATCAATTTTCACATTCCATCATCATCACCTTCTCCTTTCACAAGTAGGGGTGTTGGTATTCCTTCCTCATGTAGACAATACACTCCTAAATCAGTTTACTCCATGAAAGAATAAGGGTCATGTTCATAGGTATTATTAACATACTCATCAAGAAACAAATCAAAAATTCCTTCAAGGTTGGAATAAGTACCATCATACATAATAGAATCCTTTTCCTCATTGATTACACAATTCAAGTTTAAACTTGTTTCAACATAGGGATCAATGTGAAACCTTGCAATAAGATGAGTTATTATTGTTACCTTTGTTCCATATATTGTCATAAGTGATAAGAAGTATCAATAAGATGATAGATATACCCCTATCTTAACTATAAAATCTCTTGAAAGGTAGATTACAAAATGATAAGGAAGGTCAACCATAACAATGTCTTGAAAGATGGGAAAACTAAGACAATCATGGAGGAAAAATTTAAAGTTTTTTATCATCCCTATTATATTGGTAAGTGTACCATATAATTTAATAATTAATTTGATATGGGGTTCATATTTTAGGCCCAAATTATTAGCTACAACTTTGGGCATGACTAATGTATAAGCACCACTATCAACTATGCAATAATGGATTAGTTTATCACCCATTATGAGAGTGAGGTAAAATGGTGGAGGATTCTCATATTTTTTAGATGCTTCCATAATAATTTTAGGGGAATTTATGAGATATACATGACCATGATTATTTATTTGAGGTGAAGTACTAGTAAGGATAGTAGATACTTATTTTTATAGTACTTATTTTTTTCCAGGCATATGAAGGACATCCCAAAGGGAAATGGATGTCTTGGCGTTATTCAATGTGTCTAAAATGTTTAAATAAGACATACATAATTTTTATTGGGATATTAGATGAAAGGAAGTGTTTGATACTGTATGGGTTGAATTACTTTGAAGAGGCCTTCCAACATTCTGATTTGGAGGAGGTACAAGAGTGTTTGGGATTGTCATGCTTACAGCCATGCCTTGTTGCCTTCTAGGAGGATTATATGAACTTTTATGAACATTTTTATCACATCATAAAGAATTATTCTTGGATATAGTGTTTTTTTCAAAAAAAATTACTTGATTGAGCATAAAAGTGTCCTTAACTAGGAAGTTGGTTAAGATTTTTCCTTGAGGCTACCCACCTTCACTTTTTTTCATCATGACTTCATCTTCAACTAATAGGAGAGGAATGAATCCTCATTACTAAACTAGGGATTTATATTAACCTTAATTATAATCCATTAATTTTAATTATTTCCAATATTCTCCTTGAACCAAGTTACTATGCAGTAGTACCATCTCTCTTATGTTGGATGTAGTATTGGGATTATACAAATTGGTAGGCCTATTTAATTTATACTACCCTTGACCTCTTCCCCTCCCATATTGTTTTCCATATTGTTATTGTTATGGATAAGGACTTTGATCATCACCTATTTACATATTGTCTTACCTAATTTTAACCCTTACAATCTTAATTTATGCATCTTTATCCATGACATCATTTGCCTTATTAGGAGTAGATCTAGGTTTGGTGTTGGCATTAGGAAAATGGGCCAAACTTGGAGTATTAGTAGGGATATTAGGAAACAAAGGCATAAACACTTTAGGATGTAGATTTACATATTGAAGGAGACCATTTTAATCTCTAATGTAAAGTTCATATGCTTTATATAGAGTGAAACCACCCATGGATTGAATCATGATAGCAATATAAGTACCAATGGCTCTCAAGTATGTAGGGAATACAACACTAGTAGGTGGTCTCATAAGACGAGGTAATCTATGCAATTATTTTGAAACATCTTATTTAAATGATGCATTTTTTCCTTATCATCTCTTTTGATTACATTGATTTTATGGATGAGATAATTATTGTCACTTTCGTCTTTAAACCTTGAAATTAGCAACACTCCAAAGTTATTCCATGTTATGATGCATCTACTAGGAAAAGTCCTATACCAATCAAGTGATTTCCATCTAAGTGACATAGAAAGGATTATAATGTAATTATTATATTAAATGACATTATGGAAACTAAAAAAAATGGAGATATCCCTAATGTGTTCACTAGGTGTGACATGATCCTCACCATTGAATGTGGGCACACTCTTTGTAGCATTAGGGTTAATGGAATCATATGCATCAAGATGGATTGGTTTATTAGTGTTAAATAATATTAAGGCATGTTTTCTATCCATTATGTATTGTATTTATTCAATTTATTCACTTTTTTGGATAATAAAATCCTCTTTCTCTTCAAAGGGTAGATTAGGTTGAGGGTATTGAAATTGTAAAGAAAGTTTAGGCTAAATAGGTGGATTGATGGGATTGATAACTATACTATAAGATAACCAAATAAGTACCATGAATTATGAGATTAAATATATGACAAAACAATGGTCTACAACTAGATTTTACTGTAAATGGAGTCACCAAATGTTGAGTAGCACATTAATTTATAATTGATGTTATCAAGACCATCATTGACCTTGACAAGCTATCTTTAGGACAATGGATCCCATAAGGTATGATATAAATATTATAACAAAATATTTCACCCTAGAGGATGTTTTTAAATCCTAATATAATATTTGGTAGACATTATAATACTTATAGGTATGTGGGTTTACCTATAAGATAAGTAGACCTCTAGGTTTAAGGGCTAGCTCTTTGAATTTTTCTTGAATTTACTATCACCTATACTAATAATTTATTATGGTAAAATGGATATAATTACACATAAAATAAATATAATCTAATTGGGTGATATAACATGAATATATATAATATTATATCATACTTATTTTAATAAGAACAAGATCTACAAACTAGCCTCAAAGTCCTATGATGTTTAACATAAGTATTTCAATATAGAGGTGATATATATGAGACAGCTCAAGGTAAGTAGACTATGGATAATATTTATGAATCCAAGGAAAATTTAAAACATTAAGGTATCTTAACACATTATCTACACTCTATATGACCTATTAGAATGAAAACTTCTTGTACAAGACATGAATAGATAAGGAAAATCAAGGATATGATCACTAGACTTAACCATTCATAAATTTTCACACTTAAACAAGATGTTTATGAGCTTAAAAATAGATTTATTTCATTATTCAAAGGAAAAATATGACATAAAACTATCTGGGCTTTGATATGCCATGTGTGTTATTAGTCTACAAGATCCGAACTATTTAGTACTTATAGAATTTGAGAGAAGGGAGAAAAGAATGAAGTCCAAGAGTCACTAAGATACTTGTCAAGATAATAAAATGAGTTAAATATGAATGAAAAATTAATATGGGATAATAAAATACAAGGTATACTTGGATAAATGTCCCTTAAAGCATAAAAATCCCTAAACTTGGCATATGACTCTTCAATTGCTTACTAAAAAAACTACCTTCATCATTTGGCCTTATTTGAAAGTTTCATAATAGACTAGGGATAGATGATATGATTAAATATTTAATGGGGTATAAAAAATATCAAAAATACATTGTTTATGTCCCTAGTCACTATCATTATTTTGAAGATGAGTTATTACTGCTTGCAGTCATAATCACCCCTCTTTCACTCACCTCTCACACTTGGCACCAAAGTTGTCTTCAAGTTTCCAATCCAATCCATATAATGGAGTGTATGAAAATTTAAAAGGGTAATAATGTATATAGATTCATTATTTATACCTTAAAATTCCTCTCACTTAAATTTTTCACCTTCTCACTTGACATTCATTCTTTATTCACTATGCCAGTCTGGACTGGCTAAGATGAAGTTTTTGGTAGAGACACTTGTGAGCTTAGATAAAGAATGAAATGGATATTAAGAGTTAGGATGGGTCTAAATATCTCTCCAAAAATTATTTTCATATTATTAAACCATTTTATACCTTCACAACATATAAAACTATCAAGAAAAATAATTTTCTACCTTTTTCCTACAAGTAGGGTACAGCTTACTATGATGGGAAAGAGATATAGGGAGTTATCTACAAAATCAAACTAATTTCCTACTAAAAATATCCATCTTATATTATTATCCTTATTCATATTCCCAATCATTTCTTTATCAAGGGATTTATAAGGCTTAGAGTAATTTTCACCCTTAAGGTTTGTTCATAAATTTGTGACGTTGGAACCATAAACAAATTCCACTAGAACACTGTTTGGGACCCTCTTCAACACATCCTATCTTCTTGATATTTTTAGGATAAAATAAAACATATATTTATCCCCAAATCACATAAAATAGAAAATATTAAATGAATCAATCAAACATATAAAAAATAATCATAAACATGCATGAAATAGGAGACACCAGATTTAATGTGGTTCACCCAAGATGAGATACATCCACCAAAATTGTCTAGTATATTATTTCTAACAATATAATGGAGAAACAAATCCTAAAAAAAAACTTGTTACACCTCTCTACCTTCTCTACCTCCTCTCTATGTCTAATATTTTTTTTTATCTCAACCATGTATCAATAAATTTTTGGGTGAAAAACACCTAAACATAACCTCTACCATTATATATAGAAACCTTTAATAAATGTATACAAACTTAAAACCCCTCATGCCATATAAGATACAAAGAATGGGATCCAAAACTTGATTTAAATAGCATCATAGTTTTAACCTCTGATTTTGGAAGACAATTGGGTTCCACACCTAATAGAGATCCTATGTTAATCCTCCATGCTGTTGTGATCTCTCAAACTTGCCTTCTTGAGCTTCTCCTTCACATTTTGCATACCGTTTTATTAAATTTGGGAAACTATATGGGTTAATTTATTAAATAATAAAGTGGTCCAAATTAAGGGAAAAATTAGTAAATAAATATGCCTTAATTAACCTACTGATTTATTGAATCTAGAAGTGCTTAATTGATTTCTAAAAATAGAAAACAAGGGGATAAAGAGTAAAAATTAGTTGATTTTAGGCTGAGATAGAGGAGATAGAGGTTACAAATTGTTGATCTAGCTCAGTAGACTGTCAAAAATAGGATCTAGAAGTTTTTTTTCTACCTAGTTAAGAGCATTAGAAATGGGACACCTAGATGTCTAGTGTTGTAGTCCTAGTTTTGGAATTGTAGTCCTATGGTTCTAAGATTTCTGAGCTTTGTAGGTTCTTTTCATCTACTCTAAGAGACCTTGTACCTAAAAAATTGAGTCCTAATTATTCATAAGTCTCTATGTGTAATTTATTTTATCTTCAAAGATCCTAGTTCCTCTTCATGCTTGATAAGTGATCTCCAATCCAAATGGAAAAATGGGTTAGTGTGTAATATGCACTAAATGTGTAATCACACCTCATGTGTAGGCACGTTGCCTACATACCAATACTCCAAAGAGGGATCAAGGCCAGTATAGTTCTCCTAATTTGAATGTGTATTATGTAATTTTGTGTATGTAATGCAAGTTTATGTAAATTTGGGTAAGCTTGAGATGACTCATGAATGGTGTAGGAGCTTGGATAGGCTACAAATAATAGTAGTTGAATGTATGCAGAGAATAGGAAGATTTGGTTGAGTGTGCTTTAGTAAATTTCTATCTTATTCCTTTTGAATGATTGCCAACCCTTCTAAATGACATTTGAATGGGATTTTATAGGGAAACTAGTGATCTTGGGTTAGATAAACTCACATTAAGATGACAAGGGAAAAGATAAGGATTTGGGAAAATCTGACCATTTGAGGCTATTTTGGACTTGGACAATAATGCCTAAAAGTGGACACCCTGGGTCCCAGCGCTATAGTGTAACTTATGGAACTATTATCTAGGGTAAAGGGACCTTGAAGGATAGATCTATGCCTAAGAGAGGTGTTTGTGATAATAGGGGCTGAGTCTAGAAGGCTTGAGATGGCTGGTAAATAGTGAAAACATGCCTAAGTGGGTTGTGTAAGTGATTAGGAGAGACCTATGGTTTGGGTGTCACAAGTCATGCTAAAGTTGTAAAAATTTCATTTTAGTATGAATACATTTCCCTCCTTTATTCTAAGTATGTAGCAAAGTGAAATACTAGGATAAAGGAAAAATAGAGAAGTGTACCTAAACTTACCTATGAGGCTAAGTCCAAAAATCTATGTGATGCTAGGTTGTGCATAGTGAGAAAAAATTGTACTATGTAAGTCTATAAAAAGGAAAGAAAAAGTAGATTAGTTCTGACTAGATATGCTATATCTAAAATAAGAATTCACAAAGCTGGTTAAAGAGAGAAGAAGGAAGAGAAAGGAATGAATACACCTTATCATGTATGTAAACCAATATAAAACCTATTATGTTATTGGGTTGTGGTAGGTGATGCTAAAAGTATGCTAAACCAAGAGTTATATCGATGAATGAGCTGAGTGTGTAATCCCCTAGAAGTTTTCTCAAGAATGTAAAGGTAGGCCCTTTGGATCCATCATCACCATCTATGTGAAGTTAATTAATCATGCATGTGTTAATCAATATTTGGACTATGCATCCAATCCCTCTGAATAGGTGGCTCAAGAATACAAAGGCTAACTAGTCTTTTGGCTCATCATTGCCCCATGATGTGAAACTAAATGAGAAAATATTGATATAGATGAATTTCATATGAGATGGCTCATGGATCCCCTAAATGTGTTTTGATTTGATAATGTTGGCATGGATAGCTAAATGTAAACTAAAAACTAGGCTACTATTGGCCACATTGAAATATGTAGATTGGACTTGTATATAAGCCCCTCCTAAAACTAGAATCAAATCTTAAGAATCCACATGGAAATTTGTGTACATAGGAGGAAAAATTGTATGAATGTTTACTTGAATGTGATACCAACCACCTATAGATGTATTAAGGCATACAACTACTAGGAATGTGCAAGAAAATGCAATAAACTTAGAAATAGAGAAGGTTCATGTGTCATGCACATTTCCCCCAATAACTAGTGTATAAAACATAGATTTTGAAATAAAAGTTGTATTAAATTCCATGTCAAATAAAAATATATATGCTCATATTGTACATGATTCTCCCTATATCTAGATTATCTGAGTGAAATAAGTGCTAAAAATTATCAATTTCTAGATTGAATTGTACTAGAAAAACTATGATTGAACTCACCTCTCGACTTGATTCTATATAAACTAAATATTCTAATATTTGGATAATAGTGCTATAAATTTGACACTTTTGGGTCAAATGCTATAGTCCCATTTTTTGGCACTATTGTATAGAGCTAAAATTGATGACTGATCTAGATTCTCTATTGTCTACCTAGTCTGGTTACCTATCTTAAGTTCCAGATTCTAGACTACACTATTCTAAAACTACTTTTTCAACTATTAAGAGCTATGATCTCTATGATAAAACCCTTTTTTATTGCCCAATATTCTAAGGGTAGGAATGAAGATCCTACAATTATTTCCCTCAAAATAAGAAGCCTTGCAAGTATGTTAAGATGTGAAAACATTTGATATAACATTGATATACATTATATTAAGATATAGCAAAAGTTGTAGAGAGAGATTGTTAGATCCATAGGGGTATGCCTAGATAGATATAATAATGTAATAGCATGTGCATAAGAGTATATTGGAATTTTAAAAGCTAGTTTTTAGTGCCATGGAGGGATGGAGAATGATGTCTAATATGGCATCAAAAAAGCAAGGTAAATGCATGATTGGAATCATGGCATTGCACACAAAAATAAGCATACAAAGTAAGAAACAAAAAACATGAAAGGGTGGCTAAGGGGCCAAATAAGCACACAAGGCATACAATGCATGCTCAAATGCCACATACACATATAATGAGAATAAGCAAAGATTGGCACAAGAGCCACAAGTACATGAAAATTACACACAAAGGACATTGGAAAGTGTCGAAAGGCACACACATATAGATAATAATAAAGGACATTTGAAATTGTCCTAAAATGCAAGCAGGAAGCTAATAGTAACTAAAAAATGCAAACACATCTAGATAATTAGAGTGAAGAGTAGAAGCATGCAAAGTATTGGAAATATAATCATGCATCTAACTATGGAAAGTAAAAAGCAAGATATGTAACACAATATTAATTTATATATTATGAAACACAAAAGTGTGATATATGCTGATAGATGTTGATGTGATATCTATGTAAGAAAGTAAGGAACGTACTATAACAAAATGTTTAGAGTGTGTAGTGTAAGAATGACATAACTTGGATGGTGTATCCATGTAGAGTATTCCCCCAGTGGGTAGATGTATCGATATGTATGTGGAATGTAGAAGTAATATTCCCCCTTAATGGGTGGAGTGAACCAATCAAGGATATGGATGCACTGCACATACTCAAAGAAGATCAAGTGAAGCCTAGTAATATAGATAAATTGACAAATATTAGCATAGAATAGTGTAATTTAAGTTTAGCATAATTGTTAGAAATGCAAAACATAGATGATGCATACAATTGACATGTTTTTGTATTTTGAAATATTTGAGCTATGTATAATCAATCAGAGGAAACTATGTACAGTTAATCAGGTGATAATATGTACAATCAATGCTTGAAATAAAATTTATAGAGGCTACTAAGGATAAAAAGGGGGGAAATGATTTAGGATGTCATCATATGCATCAAGATCATCATCATAAGTATCATCATATGATGCAATCATTGTGTTCTTTTTGTCATCAAATTGAATACAAACTAATGGTTGTTTTGGTTGTGGAGATGTTGATTATGCTCTTGGTCATTTAGTCTTGTTGGTAAGTGATTTCATTGGAAGTGGTTTTGGTAATACTAGTGGTGTTGTGATATAAATAACACCTTAATATTATAGTTTATATATTCTCTATTGTAAAATTGTATATGAATCAGTAGCATGGCTAGTGATCTTGTGAAAAAGGCAAAATGGGTTAAATTCTTTCTATGATAATCTACTGATAGATCATGTCATACTATAGGAAGTGTGATTAATTTATGATCAAGTAACATCTATAAAAAAATTTATGGTTGATGCTATGTATTACCTGGATAGATCTTAATAACTATCTTTTTATTTGTAGAAGTAACCATGTTAACTATATGTGCCCAACAATCTATCTATAGTCATGAATATGGAGTATATCCTGAGAATGTGTCATGAGATTATAAGAGTGATGTAGGATGCTTAATAAATTCTCTATAATCATCTTCATATTATTTTGGGCCAACTGGTGTAAAGTTCAATCCATAGAGATAATTATATATGAGTGTGGGTGTTGTATCATCATCATTTGAACTAGCTTGGTAATATGTATCAACATCATGTATGTAAGGTAACTCTAAATTTTCCACAAGGGGTAACTATGAAATAGGAGTCTCAATAACTATAATAGGAAAATATGATGATATTGTGAGAGTATCTATATCAGTGTAAGGGGATATATCTATGGGAGAAATTATCACTATTGGAACTACTATTAGTGATGGTGTAAGTGTAACAGGTGTAGCTACTATGACTACTAGAGTGATTAGAGCTATTATAACTAGCTAAGCATCTAGAGCTGGAGATATATCTATAATTGGAGGAATCTGAGAGGTTTTTGCTTCTCCCACATCATATGTATGTATTTTATAAAGAGGAATATGGTGAAGTGGTGACTACATGATAAGAGAAGGTATCCCATCTGGAAAAATAGTTGAAGATGACTCTGTAATTTGGCAATATCTAAATGGGTGATTATGTACTAGACATGTGTAGAGATATATGTCATGATTAAACTTGACACATCAGTGTAGAGTAGATATAATGGATTGCATTACATTTATCCATGGTCATCCAAGTAAAATATTATAATGGAGAGGATCAGGCATAACTTGAAACTAGGTAGTAAGGGTTTTGGGCCATACCATGATATCCAAATCAATGATGCCTAATATTTGTCATGGTATGTCATCAAACCCTTTAATATTTTTATATGAATTCTGCATAGATGCCATATCTACACCCATAGCCTTTAAGAATGTGATATTACATATATTTGTCATGGCACCACTATCAACTAGAACTCTCTTTACTACACTAGTTTTGTTTTGAATTTATTTGAATAGAGGTAAATTTTGATCAATAATTGCTTGAGATGGTGTGTCCTCTTTATCAAAAAAAATGACATCTTTGATAGTTTTTAGTGTGTTGACCACTAATGTAAAGTAAGAAGGCTCAGATTTAGATAGTATGGAAGTCTGAGTGAGTGCCTAATAGATAATGTCCTTAAACACAATGGCTTTTTGGAGAAATTCTAACATTGAAATTTTTGTTGGAGTATCACACAACTAATCCATAAATATCATATGCCTTATTTCAATCTATCTATGTAAGGGGATTAGGTCAAGGATGGGATGGAACATGTGGGTTTCAAGGTTCTTGGGTGGGTAGAGGAGGGATAATGGCACGTTGAGTAACAACTCTAACCACATTATCTACTATTCATATAGGATTAGTAGTGTGTGAAAGAAGAGAGCATATATAATTGATAGGATGAGGAGGTGGGATAACCGCATGTCAAGTAATATCTCTAACTATAATATCCACTATTTGTATAAGATTAGTAGTGTGTATGAGAGGAGAGCATAGATAATTGATAATGTGAGGAGGTGGAGAGATGACAGGTGCTATCTAGGATCTCTAGTAATGGGTAGTGACCTATGGGATGGTGAAATCAACCATGCAACAGTAGTTAGCATAGAAAATGGGTTCCAAGGGATGTGGTACAAGAGGTGTCTTAATATATGCAAAGATAGTTTGTTGGATATCATTTCATACTATAAAAATTAAACATGCAAAGAAAAGAATGAGACTTTGTACTAACATATGATAGACTTCATCATTCATGTACATGATAGGGCCCATTATGGTTTCTTTATTATTTGCAAGAAATGTAATAATCATGTGTAAATAAGTGAGCATCATTTTTGAAATTTAGCTATGGGTGTAAGGTGATACCTCAAGAAGAAATAAGACCTAGTGTATGCAACTAGGGATTTTTTAGAAATATTATTTGTAAAATACTATGAAATTCTGAATTTGAAATTGATTTTCTAAGCTAAGTATGCAAGATGAAATTTAGAAAATTATGAGAAATTACTTGCTTGAATGGGATCTAGTAGATGCAACTAGGGTTTTGAGATAAATAAATTTTCTAGAATTTACTACGAATTTTTGAAAATTGAAGTGATTTTCTAATTTTAATATTCACTCAAAATGTGCAGAAAATAAGTGGAATATTACTTTAAAATTGATGGGATTTAGTTGATGCAACTAGGGCTTTGAAATTATTTTTTTTCAAACTTAATGTAATAATTTTAAAAACAATCTATAAAATTGTATAATTGATCTTAAAAAATTTAGGAAATTTTTTAAAATATTTCTCAAATTAGCAATATATTTTTCCTAGTGGTTTGAAAGTGTTTGTATGGAAATAGGACCTAGTATGTGCAAACTAGGGTTTTAGTGAATTATTGAAAAAATATTTTAATTAATTTATAGTTTTCTAATTTTTAAATTTAGGAAAAATCAATAAAAATTTTCAAAAAATTCAAAAATAATTACCCCTAGGGTTTCTAATGTTTTTGTGCAAAAATTTGAAGTTAGTCAGGTTCACTAAATGTTTTACTAAATTTGGGAAACTATATGGGTTAATTTAATAAATAGTAAAGGGTTCTAGATTAAGGGGAAAAGTAGTAAATAAATATGCCTTAATTAACCTACTAACTTATCTAATTTTTAAGTGCTTAATTAATTTATAAAAATAGAAAAAAGTGGATATAGAGTAAAACTTAGCTGATCTAGGTTGAGACAGAGGAGATAGAGGCTGCAAAGTGCTAATTTAGCTAGATAGACTATTATAAATAGGATCTAAAAGTATATTTTATGCCTAGATAAGAGTGTTAGAAATGGGACACCTAGAGGTCCAACATTGTAGTCCTAGTTTTGGCATTGTCCTATAGTCCTATAGTCCTGTGGGTCTGAGCTTTATAAGGTTTCTAGGTTTTGTTCATCTACTCTGGGAGACCCTGTGCCTAAAATATCATGTCCTTATTGTTTGAGAATCTCCATGTGAAATTGATTTTTTATTCAAGGATCCTATTTCCTCTTCATGCTTGATAGGTGATCTCCAATCCAACTAAAAAAAGGGTTAGTGTGTAATATGCACTAAACATGTGATCACACCCCATGTGTGGGTATGCTACCTACATACCAATACTTCGAAGAGGGATCAAGGCCAATGTATTTATACTAATTTGAATGTATATTGTGTAATCATATGTATACAATACAAGTGTATGTGAATGTAGGCAAGCTTGAGATTACTCATGATTGGTGTAGGAGCTTGGATAGGCTAGAAATAATAGTGGTTGGATATATGTAGATAATAGGAATATTTTATTGAGTTTTCTTTAGTATATTTCTATATTATGCCTTTTGAATGATTGTCAACCCTTCTAAATGACCTTTGAGTGGGATTTTATAGGGAAAATAGTGATCCTAGGTTAGATGAACTTGCATTAGGTCAACAAGGGAAAAGATAAGGATTCAAGAAAATCTAATCATTTGAGGCTATTATGGACTTGGACAACAACATTAGAAAGTGGACACCCTGGGTCCCAACATGGTAGTCCAACTTATGGCACTATTATCTAGGGGAAAAGGGACCCTAGGGGATAGATCTATGCCTAGGAGAGGAGTCTAGGACAATAAGGGATAAGTATAGAAGGCTTTGGATGACTAGGAAATAGTGAAAACATGACTAAGTGGGTTGTTTAATCAAGTAGGATAGACATGATTTGGCTATCACAAGTCAAGTTCAAGTTGTACAAATTGCATTTTAGTATGACTACACACACCTTGTTAGGCTCCTAGGTCGAGAAATGGATTTATCATGTCTAAATTTTTAAACAAAATATCGAACACACTTGATATCTACCTATGAACATGATTCAATGTTTTATAATTCTCTTGTAGTGTTGGACCTCTTTAGGCCATTAGGCTTAGTTAAGACCTAAAAAGTCTCTCTACATATTTATGAATTTATACTATTTTATTTGATATATGACACCTATGAGACTTTTATCATGATTATTCATGTCTAATATAACTCTCTACATATTTTTTCAAGGTCTCACAAACATCTATCCCACCTTCTCATCAAGATTCCTCTAAACCTGCAAGTTTTAGTTCCCTAGGAGTGCCCTCTATCTAAGATAAAATAGAGGGAATATCCCTTGTTTTACTAGACAAGAGGATGGTTTGAAGGGGATATACAAGTGGTTTGGACACTCTATGAAAATTTTCATATCTTAGTCACATCATTAGCACATATAAATTCCTTAAAACCTAGGATAGACTTGTGGGAAATGTTGAGTGTGTAGGATTCTACGTATGGATATTATGTTGTAAGAAAACCCACTCCATGATCTACTTACACTATATTAGAATCTTATGAAGTGGTTATTTTCACTATGAGGGTAATCTAAACATGGTTATCCTCCAAGTTTTTCCCAGACCCTTCATTACATACTCTCTCTACTGATCTATACTATAGGTTGACTATGACTATGTTTCTTGCTTCAAATAACCATACTTGTAGGTGACCCTTTATATATTAGACATTTATTTATTTAAAAAATACCTTATTGAGGTCCTCTAGGTTCATTTAACATCTTAAATTTCTCACACCTTTCTTTAGGTTACGTCAAGCTTAGGACTATTTACGCCCATAAACCACTCTCATGCCATAATAAATTATAATTGATTATTTTGGAGTGAAATAGGGTTCCTATAGGTGTGTTTCAACCCTTAAAATCTATGATAAAACTCATATTTAATTTGAGGTCTTATACCAACTATTAATGACAATTTATTGTGTTTTTAGATTTAACCAAAAAATTTCACTTATGAACTTGCAAATAGGTACCTACAATCAACTATATGTAAGCCTTTTGGAGGGCAAGTCATGCTTGTAGATGGTAGTACAGATCAAGGTCTTAAAACCCAACTTATCTCCAAGTACCTTGAATGAGTAGTTTATTCTTACCCCAATGAGATAATTTTCCATGAATGTATGTTCTTACACCATAAACTTGGACTGTAAAGTCATTTGAGGTTTAAAATTATAGAAAACACTGAAAAGTTACAGTGAATAATTATGTGACTTTGAATCCTTCTATCATGAAACCCTATTGGATAAATTAATTACTTTATTTTATAATTTTTACCCCTATATAAAATTTAAAATATAGGACCATTCAATATCAACTAGGCTTCCTATTACCTCATCATATGGCAACCCCAAAAGTGGTTAGGGCTTTATTTTGGGGTTTTTAGGGAAACAAGTCCTTGAATTCAAATTTCTCCACTTAAAGTGACTTATCAAATTTTCATATGTTAAAATGACCTTAATCATGTTTATTATGTTATATCCAACATTATAAAAGCTCAAATAAGGTCTCAAACATGTTCACATGCCTTTAAGTAATGAATTCAAATCTCTATGGGGGTCACCTGTAGGTGGAAATCTTAGTTGCATAAGGTTAATGTTCATGTTTTATGGGCCTAAAATTAGTTCTAGTCTCTCTAAAAATATACTAATAGATCTTTATAAACTTGAAATTCTCCAAATAAGATTAAGTGTCCTTATTCTAACATGGTTGACTTCTTGTAGGTGCTCATCCATGGTGTATACTTGTGTTAAATACTGAATTGGCCATCAAAATCCACAATTTATCATTTGAAGTGTATTTAATTGATTTTTAATTCTTATAATAAGGTTTCCAAAATTTAAAAAAAAATTATTACACTTCCATGACTATAATCAGAGCTCAAAACACCTCATTCAGTTGATTATGTAAGACAATCATGCAAGAAGTTGACTGTGTTGGTCCTTCTTGACTAAAAATCCATGGATGATAGTTTTGAGACTAATATTGGAAAGAAATGGGTTTAATAATACTTTTTAGACATGAAACACAACACCTTACATTTTTTAAAAACCATTGTAGAGAAAGAAACCTTTTGTAATTGGTGAAACCTAATTGCAAGTCCACTTGGTGATATAAACCTATAATTTTAACTATTTGGCTCGTGAAATAAAATCCAAAAATGAAAACCAAGATGTAAAACATTAAAGGATAAATTACACATCTTGTCTAGTCAATTTAACCAACTAGATTGTATGAACAACCTCAAATAGAAGCAAAAACTATAGGGTATGGGGATTAGTAGTAAAATAAGATATTAAACTTATTAAGAATAATTCATAAAGAATAAGAAACCATAATTTAAAATCCTACCATTAAAATTAATTATAAAAAGTGTAATATCCACCACCAAGATCATTTAAACTTAAATCTCTCGTACTAGTTTTACAATCAAAAGTCCTATTGACTAATTTTGTATGCCTAATGGAGTGATGGAAAAGTAGAACATTTTTGTCCATTTTTAACACTTAAAAAGATGATAAATCATTGAAATTAAGTTAGGGAAGTTTTAAATCCATTACATAAGCTTTTCTCATATTCCACTATCTTTTATAGGTCGTACAACTACCAAAACCTCTTTCTTTACACTTGTTTTCTTGATTTTAGTTAGGAACCTACAATTTTCAGATAGGATTGACATTATTGAAAATAAATATGATATATTATATGTTTAAAGACGGTTTAGAACACTTTTACACTAGGTAAAATCATACCACCTTCATTTATGACCCAAATATGACTCTTAATGACATAGAATGATTTAAGAAAGAATTTAACTATGACCAAGGTTAACGAAATACCAAATGACATCTAAAGGACCATGACATACACTATAAAATTCTAATAAACCCCTATATCAAGTTTTGAACTATAGGGGATTGGCCTATTTTGACTTATGGTCAAAATAGTCAACAATTTTGAGGTGACCATTATAACCTTAGGTAAAATTGACATGATAGTTAAATAGTTAGGATTACCTAAATGGGATACTAGGAAAATGTTCAAGGGTAGTAATTACAAATACACCACATTATTTGAATTGTTCAAAATTCTAAGTGTTTGTGTCTACTTGAATCTTGTAAATAGCACCATTATGGGGGAATTTAACACATTAGCATGTGGATAAGGTGAAATCCCTCATATGATGAGTCTAAATTTTACCAAGAAATACATCATAAGAGAGGGTAAAGTTAAATATCATAAATTTCATGAATATGGTGATAGAAGGGATGGTAATGGAAAGTCACATGCAACCTAGAAGAGGCATTTTACTCCTATCATAGCCTTGGAATTTTCTATGTGTGGACATGAGATTACATTCAAAATATCCAATTTTTTTTAATGAAATCAAGGGAGGAAATGTAAGCACCTAGACCCTCATCAATTTAGGTGCACTTAATTTGGATATCAGTGATATGGACACTAATGAATAAAGGAAAATATTTTGTATAAATAATAATCTTGTCAAGAATCATGAAAGTGATAGGAAACTTAATAGAAAGAGAAGTGTCCAATATTTCATCAAAATGTATGGACATCTATTTACATTGTTGGAGGATACTATATTTGGATCTAGATAAGGTAGCTTCGTGTCCTACTAAAGGAGGATGAGGGATGTTCATTTAAAACAATAATTGCATTCAATGGTCTCAATGATGGGGAGAAGTTCACATTAATTAGAAGAAATTTATTTGAGATGGGAGATGAGAAAGCTCCACAATGGGGTACCATTCATCATAACCCATGGGGGGATTATTATATATAGGTGCATAATGTTGCAAGAGCTCTTGTGAAGGAGGGTTTTAAGTAAAATTAAACTTATTTTGGGAAGGTGTAGCTGGCTTGGGTTGAGTATAAATATATTGATTAACTTTAGGGGGTAGGATGGTAGATTGAGGTATTTCATGTGGTTAGGTTGAATGAATACTATTATAAGGTTGGGGAACATTATTTAGGTGTGTAGATGCTAGAAGAAGAGTAAATATAGTGTGAGAGGTATGATCAAGTTTAGTTATTGAAAGTGGTTATTGTACGATGATAAGGTCATCTTTCCCTAAGTCCATTAGATGAGATGGGGAAGTGTTTTGAATGACACAAAATATTTGAGATGTTTGGTGCATGGGTGTTAGATTAGAGGCAATAAAACAAAATACTATTTGCATGTTAGTCATATTTACCACATTTTATTCATTAGTAGTAAGGTCTACAAGACTTTAAAAATTATTTATAGGATTATGCTTTTTGTTTCTATCTTGATGATTGGGAAGAGGATCTTTATATATAGTAATATGAGCATTAGCTCAATTTAAATCTTGATTTATGTTTTGAATTTCATGGGCTTTAAAATCTATGTCATATGATTTTTGACATTTGTGAATGAGTGATACATGATCAAAGTTTAGTCCAAAACAAAAATCCATAACTAAATTATGTAATTGTCTACAAGTCTCGGGAGAATGAGCCTTACTTGCATGAAACCAAAAAACATTATTCGGATCATACCATGTTTTCATTGGATGAGTGGGGTCAAGATCTTATGGTAAAGGCCTTAGAAGATGATTTTGAAGCTCAACTAAGGATAATGATTTTTGGATATTAATTTTGTTTTTATTTAATATGTAAGATTAGGGGTGTTGTTTAGATGGGAAGCATGCTCCATATTATTTTTTGGAGTGTTTTGTTGAATGTTGTGAATAGTGTCATAGGTATATATCATGTCATCATTAATTGCATGGAAATTTTTATTTTAAATGAAAATACAAGTGCTTTAATAGGTTTAGATGGTTCAAATTGGTGCATGAGAGAGATTCCTAACCTGATATTATAACTTGGGGTAAATGACATTAGTCAATAGGTGGAAGAGGTTGTCATCAGCCATATTATGCTCACATTTTTTAGACAAGTTTTTCCATATTTTGATGAAGGCTTATGTCATTTTAGTTTCAAGTTGTTTACAATTTTTAAAGTGATCTAAATTATTTTTATGTAGATCACTAGTTTTAAATTCTTGTACTTGTGAGTTAACCAAGTCTTCAAGGCTAGTGATATATGGGGTTTTAGCTGATTCTACCAATCTAAAACAATATATAAGAGTGTTTTAGCTAATATTTTGGTAGCATAAAAGGTATTAAGTTTTAAATAATCTTTATAAATGTTACCAAATGTCTTTAAGTTCAATGTGGGATTGGTGGACCCATTACAGTTGATGTCAGGTGTGATAACTCCTATGTTGATATTAGAAATTTGAGGTACAAGAGGATTTTAAAGATGTTTGATTATTTTATTAATGAGGGGTGGTTGAGTAATAAGGTTACCATGGGAATCCCTAAAGGTTTTTGGTGGAGAATTCAAATTTTGTGTTCTCCATAAAACCTATTAGCATTGGTTTTTAAGGCTAATGAGATGGTTTTACATCTGCATCATTTGATTTGTGTTATTAGTTTGAAAATTATTTATTTTATTAAGTGTTTATAGTAAAATTTTGTGAGTTTAGGATGTATTTGTATTATTTTTCATTGCATGTGATACATTAGTATTGGTATTAATAGTTTGAGTTACATTGAGTAGTAGTATGCACTGCACTAGTGGAATGAGAAGCATTGGTATAAAAATAAGAACTAGTAGCATGATTAGAATTGGAAGAAAAAGAATAATTAGTAACATAATTAGAATTTTTAGAAAATTATTCACTATTGAAATACTTAAGGAGAAGGGTCTTTGTAAAAGGCCCACTAGAATTTGAACCTACTAGGTTAATAGAGATACTTGACATGGAGGTTGAATAAGTCATAAAATTAGTTGTCATGGTGTGTGAAGGAGACATAATAGAAAGAAACTGTTGAAAATAAAAGAAATTATTTCCCCCAAATATATGAGAGAAGGTAGGGGAGGGTGAAAGATGTTATTCTACTTGAATACATATCATAAGATTATAAAATTTTGAAGGTTCCTTTCCTTGATGTTGAGTAAATTAATTAATGAAGAAGATCATTTCAATTTTTTACTTTAAGTCACACTCATATTCTAAGGATAAAAATTATTATGGACTGAGGATGAATGGGGAGAAACCCAAAATTGGTAGTTCGAGTGGAAACATGAATATTACTTTCATCCAAAGTGGGAGCCATGAGTTTTGGGAAACCTGTTAGGATTGGTAAGATTCATCATGTTTATTAGATTTAACTATATATTATCCTTAAATAAAAAATTCATGATCAAGGAAAGAGGCTAAGAAGTTTATGAAAATAAGAATCAGTTGATATAACATAGAATTAGATAGGTTGACAGTGTTATGTAAAATAGGAAACAAAATAGAGAATAAGAGGACATAGTAATATAGGTATACTTTATACTAATAAGAATAAATAGTAATATAGGTAGAATTTGTAATAATAAATAATAAATAAGAGGACATAGTAATATAGGTTGATTATGTACTACTAGATAGGAAATAAAATATGATGATAAGATACTCAGTCAAACAAGGTGATTGTGTACTGAAGGAAAATAAGATGAATAGTTTATAAGAGACTGTGTCGAAAGGGATAATATGTGTTATAAAAATAGAGAATTTTTTTTTAAGATAATATCTAAGAAAATATAATGAATCACACAAGCAATTGTATCAATGTGATTGCTCCAATTAGAACACATAGCACAAACCTTTTACTAATGTTGGCTCATACAAGTTTTGCAATACAAAATATATGATAAAGAAGCAAGAAACACTTGAATGTAAATGCTAACTAATTGTTCATTATTAAATGTTGTTAATTTATAATAAAATTTGAAATTAATGTGATAGAGAGTGGGTTGTAATAAGGAACTAGAGAGTAATCTATGGATAGTTTTAGGAAGTTTGGGCTGAAAGGGATTTGTATTGATAATGGCACGAGCTTTGTATTGGGGCCTACCCTTCCCCCTCCACCGCCCCCCCCCCCCCCCCCCCCCCCCCCCCCCCCCCCCCCCACAACTTCATAGTTCCATAGTGATAAGGGTGTCAAGAGCTTTGACAATATACACCATAAACCATGTGTTTACACTTGGCCAAAAAAATAATTCAGATTCTCTCATGGTGATGAAATCTAGTAAGTAGACCTTGGGAAGAAAAATGTTTAATGTTTTTTTTTTGTGTAAAGTGATTTGGAAGTGTGTGTGTAAAAGGGAAAAATAGTGTGACTAAATTGGTAAATTTAAAAACCACATCATTAATATATGTTTGTTACTCTAAGCATGTAAACAATTGAAATAAAAAGTGAACTAATTACTACTGAAAATAGGTTAATTCCTTTGACTATGAAGAGTCCAAAGTTAGTTTAGATGACACTATATGTAAACAATGTAGAATAGAGTCGATAGGGTCAATACTATTTTGTAGAAGTAAGATCTATAAGAGCATAGTCAAATAGGTTGACTATGTCTTTGAGATAGAAGATAAGTTGTAGAATTTTGTCGAGTGAGCTAACCCAGTTTATTATAGGGTTGTAATTTTATATATTGAAAAATTGTGAAAAAAGTACTAGAAATGAAAAACTAAAATCATAGAGAGAGAGAGAGTAAGAATGAACCTTGGTGGTTTTGAAGATGATTAATTTGAAATATTTTATGTTGTGGTGCTCAATTTCTCATTTAAATATTCTTCAAATAGAGTCGACTGGATCGATAGAGTTTGTAAACATTATGTGCTAAAAAATAATCTACGAATAGAGTTAACTATTAGAACTATGTCTACAAACTAGTATGCTTAAAATTAAAAAACTATGAACAAAGTCAACTAGATCGACTATGTATGGAATCCTATAACTGAATAGTAATATGTAACTTTAATCAATCCAATCACATGTATATGGATAAGCCCTCTATAAAAAAGATAGAGTCATTTTGGGGTGAGTATGTGTTAAACTATGCACAGACTATTAGAACTATACTGATAGGTTCAAAACAATATTGTAAAAATAAATATATAATATAAAGATAAAAAATCAAAGCATGAATGAAAACCTATAAGATTTTGATCCTCATTAGGTTCACTAGAATGCATAAAAAGGAAAATTTAAATAACATATTAATCATTCCTAATTCAAAGAAAATTACTACTTACACTTCTATTTGTTGATATATTATATATTCAGAGTCATGACCAAGATGGATCTACTAGACCTAACTAAGTGATTTGTTACCATAATAACATCACTAGAGAGGGTTACAAAGCCTCTAATCAAGAAAAACAATTAAATAACCCTAGCTAGGTCTTATGTTTTCATATTCACTAAGTAAATGCAAAGTAAATTAAAATCTAATCTAGTGCTCACCAAAGCTTGTGGCACAAAGTGGGGGGAATAAACATAAAAATTAAACATGCATAGAAGATCCATACTCAAGTCAATGTATAAGAAATATTAATTCATGGGAGATAAGTAAAAATTTTAATTTATATACTCTTACAAAGGAGGAACAATTTTAGGAATACTTACCTTTGAAGATGAACCCATCGAGCCTCAATCTCTCTCTAGGACAAGGTGCTTCACAAGAGGTTGTTGTGTATTTTAAATTTTTAGGGTTTTTATTAATGTAAATCATATGTTTAATTAAAGAGCTAAGTATTATAAATTATGGAAATAATATGCATAAAATAGCCACTAATTTGTTATAAATTTGACTAACTTTGACTTTATAAAAATAGAAATAAATATGTGTAAATAAAGACTTATCTAAAAAACACTATATATAGACAATCTAAGGGTTGGAAACTAATATGGAATTAGGTTTGAGTGTCATCAACTAGATCCCTATGTTAAAACCCTTCCTAGGTAATACCACCACATTTGGATAGAGTATCATGTGGCTCTAGTGTCTTTATATTGGTGTTAGTGTCCTCTATGTAGGACTATTCTAAACTCTTAGGTGCACATGTGTCTATGTTTTTAGGTTTTGTTATTATGCGTATGAAGTCTTGAACTATGTATTTTTACTATAATGGAATACAATATATGATTTATGATGAAAAACCTAATCCTCCTTACAAGTAAAGTATGATCTGAAAAGTGTGTTCATTAGTAGGATAGGATAGACATACCAATACTTCGAGGAGGGATCAAGCCCAATGTAGTTCTCCCCACCTATGTGTTGTTTCAAGTGAAAATGATGCTAGCATGATATTGGCCTTGAGTTCCTTGAGTATTCTTGAGATTGCAAATATGGAAAATCTATGCTTAGGGCTGTTATAGATGGTAACATGTAGAAGTAGGAAAAATAAGGATTAATAACCTTGAATTTTCTCTACTTGTTTCATTTTTGAATAGGTATTTTTTCATCTAATTTACATCTAGTGGATATAGAGCTCAAATTCATATATTTATAGTGTTATTTTTCTTCTGAAAATAATAAAATATGTTTAAGCCAACCTTAGGAAGGTTTTACTTTTCAAAATATATTCATTTGAGATTGATAGGGTAAATTACATAGGCACCATTTTGGGGACACTAGCATCATGTGGTTCTATTGTCCTTAATGTGGTGCTAATGTATAGCTATCAAAATAATAGGCATGAAGGGTTAGGATCAGGAAATGAGGGTCTAAAAATAATTTGGAGCTGACAAGGTATGTTTGTGGCCTACATGAAGGCTAGAAAGGTGTGATAATATTCTCTAGGATAGGTCTAGGTGTCATTACCTGCTTGCATATTTCATTTTCATACTATCATTATTAGTTTTAACATGATTTTATAATATACAACATTATTTAGAACTTATATTTTAATATTTTGGATGATGGAGAAAATTGTTAAGGTTAGAGTTATTTTTGTACATGAGATATTTGGTCTTAATATTTTATTTTTGCGTAATACTATTCAAATATGATTATATATGATTGTATATTGTAGGTAATCTTGATGCTAATTATGGGTGATAGAATAGATGAAATGAGATAGGATGGAGATGAATTCCAATTGTTGGGGGATAAATAATAAAGGAATTTGACATAGGTAAAATAAAAAGGGAAATTTAATGAACCAGAACTTACAACAATCCATCTTTTGTATTTCTATTTTATAGTATTCTTGACTTATCCATCATGTTTTTTGGCTTCTCTCACTTATCTATTTTATTAAGCTATTTTATTATAATAATTTTGTACATCAATTTAATTTGTATTTGATATTTATTTCATGTGTTCTTGTTTCACTTTTTAACTAAGACAACGTTGTCTCCTTGTTTTCCTTATTTGGTGTTGTGACTACTAGTGTCTTGGTTAAGTCCAATTTATCATTTTTATTTTTATTAAATCATTATTTTCATTATTATTTTATTAAATTTTGATTTCCCTATCCTAGCCTCTAAACCCCCGCCCCCCCCCCCCCCTCTCTCACCACTCACCCCCTTTAACTCCTAGCAAAAAGGAGCCTAGTGAAATTAATAATAATTCGGTATTTGGAAAATTGATTATTAATAATAATGATTTTGTCAAATTAAAAATATGACATTTCCACCTTGGATATGAGACTTGGCTAAAATAATTATAATGAATTTTATTTAAGTCTTTGACAAAATAATATTTGGGATATCATTACATTTTTATTTTAGGCAAAATTTTGATTTTATTCATTTATGAATTTGATGCTTGGAGGAGATGAACTCTCCCCCAAAGCTTGCCATTATGCTTAGGTCATAGGGTTTTAAGGGAGAGGGAGGAAATAAAGAGAGGGAGGATTGGTTAAGAATAATAAGGAAGAGAGAGAGGAGTAGAGCTAGAGGAGAAAGGGAGAAAATAATGAAACCCTAGGGGGAAAGGGCAATGACCTAGAGGAGGTTGTTGAAGGGAAAATTCTTCCTAATTTGGAGAGAGAACCTCCTACTTGGTTAAGGATAGATAAGGAGGCTTGGTGAGGTATCAAAACAAATAAATTCTTAGTTTCTCCTCCATTTTCTTCTAATGAAAATATTTTTTGGTATTTTTATTTCTTATATAAGTTTGTTTGTTTCTTGAATGTGGAAGGCAAGTAATAAAAAAAATATTTTTAGGTTTATAAGGAATTCAAATGACTTCTTGATGAACCTACAAGGGTTTATCGAGAGTCTATCTTGAAAAATATCTTCTATTCTTGCCATGACTATTAAAGAAATTTTAAATTTGAGATTTTGGGGTTTTAAAAAGTTAATAGTTCAGTCAAAACCCTACTTATAGATTTATGGTTGAATGTCTTAATCATTTATAGTTTTTATTTTCTTTCATTTGGCTAAAACAAGGTGACCTATGTTGACTTAGGGACAAATATGGATATTTTTTCCCACCCATTTTGGAAAATGGTGTCCTATTTTGACCCATAAGAAGGAAAATTGTTCTTATATTTAGCCATTTCAAGATTTTATCTAATGTCCAATTTTTTAGGTTTTCAAGTCAAATTTTTAGGTTGTTATGCTGGCAAATTTTTTGCATAAACTTTGTGGTTTTTTTTTAAATAGTTTGTGTTGATATTTGGGGTTTTTAGAAACCATTCTTGGCTAAAATTATTATCATTTAGATTTAATACCAATGTTTTTTTTATCATGCTTGGAAATGTGAAACTATTTGCTAAACCAATGAAAATTTCATGTTTGCCTATTATATAAAATTTTAACCATCTTGATATCAAACCTATAAAAAATTTCATGAAAGCACAATGTTGTAAGTGATAAAAAATAAACTAATTTTGTTCATTTGGTAATAACTATGTGAGGTGTGTGAAATCATATTGATGGATATGGTGTTTTTTCTCATGCATTATTTTGAATGTATCATATTAGAACAAAGGTTTTGTTTCTTTTTATTATTTGAGTTCATCTGGAATAAATTATGAAGGTGTATGAGGTCACTTTAATTAATAAGTTGACTTCTAGAACTCTTCAAATGAAAACTAGGATGCTAAAGTCATTATGAATGACTATGTTGAATTTTCAATGTGAATATATATATATATATATATATATATATATATATATATATATATATATATATATATATATATATATATATATACTACTAAAAATTAATTTATTCATTCCCTTCATGTCGCACCTACATTCTTAAAGTCTCAAAATTTGGACTCCACCTCCCAGCTAATGGCTAGGGGTGGTAAGGGCCACCAAATGGGGGGGATCATAGGATAGCAAAAATGAGATGGCTTATGGAAGAAAGATAAATGTTTAAAATTAGTTGGTTAGTTATTTATATTGTGATTTTAATTAATTATGGGCATAACGTTTTAGCATACTTGTAAATAAACTGTTAATATTTTAGGTTGAAATTAATACTATTATTTTAGGTCAATGTTTCTCTCATTCAATTGTAGTATATGAAATAAGATTCAATATTTTTAAATTTTAGTTTCATTATTTAGTTACATTAAATATTTATTTGTTTGATTTTATCTTTAATTGAAAGTCTTATTTTAGTTGTAGGTTATTAAGTTAATTTCAATAAGTGAAAGTTCCATTTGATGGAGTAAATGTACTCTCATATGTTCATTGTTATATCAGATTTTAGATTGAAAGTTAAATTTTCAAGTTTATTAATTCATCTTATTTTCATTTGATTATGTTAAAAAATTAATGATTATTCATTTGAAATCATTTACTAAATGCTAGACCTAGTTTTTTATATAGCTCAATTTAAATGTTTATTTCATCTTGCAACATTTCTATTATGCAAGATCTTAACACTTAGATTGATCATATGTTTTAATTTTATTTATATAAGTAATTAAAATTTGTACCTTACTAAATTATTTATTAAGATAAATTTAACTCTAATGTAATTGGTTATCATTTTATATCACATATCTACAATTAAATGGTTCAGTTTCCTTTTTAATATCACCTACAAGTGTAATTCCTTTAAAGGCTAATATAACATTAAGTTCCAAATTCAAATGATCATTCCATTTAATGTAAAAAATATTTTTGACATCATAATTGAAATGAATATTTATTTTACATAAATGATATAAAATTGAAACATGTCTATTGCCTAAAGTAATGAGATGAGTAACAAATTAGAAAGAAAGTATTACCTCTAGGTTATGTTTAATTTCAGCTTTAAGATAAAAGTTTTGAGCACTTGAAAAAAAGCACAATTGAAATGGATATCAAGCTTTAACATTAATTAATGGATTTAGTTATGTTTCATTTTTAGTGAAAGGAAACTACTTAAATTTTTCTTTGCTATTAACAAACTTGGAACTATATAGTTACAAACAATATTGATCTTCTTTTGTCATAATGACTTGATTGTGTCATCAATCTTTTAATGGTAAAAGTATCTATTTATTGGATATAGGATGCCATCAAAAAATTCATTTGTATAGATTTAAGGTTATTATTAACTACTAGTCCAATTCTAAATTCATACTTTTATATACACAATAAATACATATTCAGATTTGAGTATAAACATGCATAGTATGATACAATGATAAAGAATTGTCTTCATTGCATACACATATCATAAAGCTAATGCATGATTAAGTTTCTTTAAATAGACCTAATATTATTTTTTTATAACATAACCATGATTATTAAATTATGAAAAAATGTTCATGTTGTTAAAGAAACAAATTTTAGAAGTTTATGTGTCATGGATATATTTTTATTGAAGTGGCTTAAATTGATAATATAACAATCTTGACCAAGTGAAAAATAAACAATACTAGAGAAATATTATTCTCTATAAGAATATTTATGGGATGGTCTAGTGAGAGATTTATGACACTATTAGTTAAGAATATCCTATCTAATTATAAATAATAATGTCTTGATAAAAACTATAAATTGAATAGTTTACACTTAAATTATTTCTAAAGTGAAGGAATGAGGTACGATGACCCCAAAACCATAGATCATGGTAAAATTATCTAAAATTAGGGGTAATGTTGGTTCCAAATTATACACATCATATGATTAGCATTGCACACTTGAAGAGAATGGAAAACATAGATGAGAAACCCAATGATATACCATTGTAGCTGAGGGAGGGTTTAGCATCCAGAATGAACCAAATGGATAGAATGACTAAGAGTAACCTACAAAGGGTATGGTCATATCCTTGTTACTTTTGGCTTTACTTGAACCAAGGTGAGAGGACCTATGAGGTAGATTTCTCACATGGAATGATTCTACAATTCAACTTCCATGGGGATTATTGGCACACGAGAACATAAATCTAACTAGAACATAACCAAACTTGCTCACTCCTCCTAGGAAGGGTTGTCACATAGAATGAGAAAATGCCCTAGGATAAATATAAGATACTAAATATAGATATGAAAGTGAATGCAATATTCATTCTAAAGTATTTTCAACAACATTAGCTGAATGAAAAATTACAATGTTGGGTCATTTAAATCACAAAGTATAAATACATGTTAAGTACACAAGATTTTATGCATTTTCAAGGAGAATAAAACTTATAATGTTAAAAGGGTGTATTATTTGTAGGGTAGGATAGGTTATGATATTTTATTAATTATAAAGAGTAAGGGCATGGTGGTGTGCTATAAATTTTTCAAATAGTAGGGTGTCTTGCAATATTCATGACATCATCCTTAGCAAAGATGTAGGGAAAACTCAAAATACAAGACAAAGAAAATGCCAAATGACCCATGAATATTATAAGATACATTAAAAATAAGCTTTAAAAACACTTTTCTTTTTCAAATCCATAAACCTAGGGTTCCCTAACAAGATATTCAACAATATATCCCAAAATAATGTAGAAAGGCTTTATAATCTAGATCTATCCTTAGAATGATAACTAATCATGAACACAAGCCCAAATATCTAGTCAACATAACTTGAAAAACACATTTTTTCTCTTCATCAATAAGAAATATTATATAACCACAAACATTTTCATTAACTTGAAAATAAACCTTACATACATCAATGTTTTAAAATGCTACCATGGGGACAAGAATGGTGGATTTTCTCCATGTTGGACAAAAGAGACATATGGAGATTCTCTCAGAGCTTGTTAATGGCTATACAACTACAACCACATTAACAAGAGAGGTAAAATACACAAAATAATGATCCTAAATTTTTTAAAAACTTACACTTGGATAAAAACAAAGACCAATAAAAACAAACATAATGGTCAACTAACCTCTTAAATATAATATAAGCCTCCTATTTATACATTTTTAACCCTTTTTAAATTTTTAATTTCCAAAGTCCCTCTAATATGATCTTATCTATAATAAATCATTTTCCATGTCTGGAATCTTTATGTAATTGTAATGAAAATCATGGTTACAACTACCTATACAAGAAATGATGAAGACTTGAAGTAAATCTTTTGATTTATTAGTTTTAAATTCCTTTCACACAAGTTGAAAGAATAATATTCATGATATGGAAACCAAAAAAAATTCCTTATGTGTAACTACCTGAGGATCCCCTTGATCACTTGCTTGTACAACTGGAACCTCATGGGTTGCTACCCTTACCTTTATACACACCATGGAACAACCTGATATTTGAATGATTTCCTAGGAATATTTTTGATCCATGGCCATTTAAATGATCTTCCTTGTAGTGGCCCACCATGATTTTAAAAACCTACAATTTCCTTCCATGGAAGAGCTTGGATAAATAAAGCAAATGAAAATACAACTTAGGTTATTTTCAACTTTTTACTTTTTGACTCCAACTTATATTTTCACATTTTTTCACCTTTACCTTTTTGAAATTGGCCTTTCAAGATCTATTTCATATATATTTTTAATGAAAAAATGCTTTATTTCTACCTTTTTATCCTCAGAGGAAATTATGGCCCATTTTTACAAATTTGTAATTTGAAAATTTCCAAGCTATTATCAGTGGTGGAAGTTTCATTAAATTCTTTGTATAAGGTCCTTGAATGTGTCGTACATGCTTATGTGGCATCTCCATGTCATTTTTAAATGTGTATCTTTATCTGCATGATGAATGTGAGTATGCTACTTGGTAGCTCTATGGGCTCTCAACATCCATTAACATTATCTTTTATTACAATATGTTATATCTCATTAAAACCTCCTAAAATCATGAAACATGGAGAATCCATGGGATTTTTGTGCTTTACACTATCATTATCAGTCTAGGCTATCATCCCTTCATCATGTGTTAGCTTCCTCTTCAACCCCAATATTTTACAATTCATATCTCACTCATATTGTTGATCTTGATTTGCACTATCAAATGTGGACCATCGATCCTATTTACCATGGATAAAATGCCACAGGATATCTATTATGGATTAAATTTGATGTCTATGCTCCCATCATTTGATGTTCACATGAGAATATTTTATGTCCATGTGATTAAAAAATTTAAGCCCCAATAGATAGCTACCCTAACATAAATTTGACATGTGTACGCCCATGATACTAATCATTCAAATTTTTGAAATCTTGCATCTTGAGTCAAAAAAACATGAAGGAACCAAAATTATAAGATATGATCATGGCATACAAAATATTTATTTTATGTGATCCTATAATCATGAGATTATTTTTAAACAAACTTAAAAATACGTAAGTATATTGACCAGTCCATTTCTACATTTGCCTTAAGTTGTGCTGAACAATCCTCCATCTAGTTCACACCATCAATCAGGACCTATACAGATCAAGAATAAACCATCGATCAATAATAACATGATAAAAACTTATGCAGCTTGAGGGAATCTCTTTGGGACTTTTCTCATCAAACCTTTTGGTCTAGAATCCCTTTGTCTTCAAATTTTATATCTTTGATAAAATTGTTGTGGGTTTTTGTTTATCAGGATAATTATCTCAAACATTTTTTTTGGAATAATTTTACCAAAGTATTAAACTCTCTCAGACACTTATCCCATAGTAATTTGGTCTTTGTAATTTTTATCATCATTCGGATAAATGTTTTAGACATTTTTTTTGATATAATTTCCTCAAAGAATCGATCTTTGTCAGTGATTTTTACCGCGGACCTTCTATCAAGATAATTTTTTCAAAAAATTTGTCTATAACAATTTTACCAAAGCATATATGGTATTTTTTACATTTATCCTGAAATATTTGAACTTAACATTTTTTCCAAAATAATTAACCTTTGTTAGAATTTTTTACATGGGAAAAATGCCTGAAGGAAATGGACCTATAGACTTTTTGTCATAGATAAAAACTCTAAAACAAATAAGTCTTTGGAATTTTTATGGAACACTTTCCTTGATAGATTCTAAACACTTTTACCTAAAACAAATGAAGGCTTATACACACTAATCAATGAATGAATTAGCACTTGGTCAATTCAACATAAAACTTGACCTTTAACATGAAAAATTGAAAGTAGGAATTTGTCTAAGGACTTAGGCATTTAAACTTAACAAGCAATCAATTACTTTAGTGAAATTTTAGGTACTAAAATTGGCTCTTTCTTGGGGATGCACACCCCCTATGGGTGTACAAAGAACCCCAAAGCATAAGACCAAGTGCCAATCTAGTGGGCCATGGATTCAAAACTTAACAATTTTAGCAAACACCCATGAAGACTCAATAAAACATGATATACATAAAAAAATAGATTATAAGGATCTATAAATGAACACAACAAAATAAAAAGTAAATATGTATAAACAAGGACCAAAGTAAAGGGGCAATATAAAATGAAATAATAGAAAGACAAAACTATACACTATATAATATGGTACATAGGATATAGATTCAATCAAAGAAGTGTTTCAGATGTCTACCATTGACTATAAGCTCCAGTATTTCACCATCCAAGTCTCTAAGGAAGAGTTTATCTTCCCCAATCTAGCAGTCAATGGAATTGGGACCCATCCATAAGGCATAATATTTATCGTGGTTTCCTTTCTCTTCATGCTTATTATCCCAAAGTAGAACAATATCACCTACTTGGAAAGTCCTTGGAGCAAACTTCCTATCAAATATATTCTTTAGCTTTTCCTTGAACTTGAGGTGTCTTTCATGAGCTTGTCTTGAATTTTTTTCAAGCTCAATAATATGGTTCATCCTAATTTCATAGTGGTTAATTTACTTCATCATCATCTAGTTGTTACATGAGCTGATAAGTGGGAAACTATAAATTCATAGGCAAAACTACTTGAGCTCCATAAACAAGCTCAAAATGGATTTTTCCTATATCTCTCTTAAACATAATCCTATCAGCCCATAAGGCAAACTTTAGTTATTCACCCCACTTCTTATTTTCTTCTATATTTGTTTGATTATCTTGATCAAGTTCTTGTTATTGGATTCTACTTGCCCATTCCCCTGAGGGTTTTAATTAGAAGCATAGTTCAATCCAATCAAATACTCTTTGCACATTTATACCAAGGGTTTGGATTTAAAGATCATGGAATTATTAACAATAACCTTAATAGGAACACCAAATCTACAAATAATCTTATTCAATAAAAATCCATAACTACCTCGTGTGTTATTTTCTTTGTAGGGAATGCTTCAACCCATTTCATGAAGTAGTTAGTTGGAAATAGTATCCATATATGTCTAGCATTTGAAAAAACAACAATTTGTCCAATGAAATAAATTCCCCATTGTCTAAATGTTCCTTTAATCATCATAGGCTACAAAAGAAGAGAACTTGAAGCTTTCATCCTCCCAGCAAAGCACTAACACTTCTCACACTTTATAACTTTCTAGCCAATATCTTTAAACAATGATGGCCACAAATAAACAACTCTAAAAATTTTATGACCTATAACCTTAGGCTAAAAATGACCACCACACACTCCACTATGTAAGTCTTCAACCAGGTTAGTAGTATATTCTTCTAGCACACATCTTAGGAGAACCCCATCTGGATGCTTCCATGATATTCCATTCTCCGTCAAGAGGTATTTTTGAGAAACAAGCTTAAGAGTTATCCTTTGATTATTTTCCAAGTCATGGGGATAACTCAATTTTTTCAAGTAATAGATAATATCCTTATACTATGGAGACATGTGAAATTGACTCAAGCAATCATCAACATTGACAACAATAGTGTTTACCTCAATGGCTTGAAAATTAATCTCGATCATGATCTTGCATAGAACCATCCATCACACTAACTTGGTGGTATGAATATCTATGTCATACTCTTATAACTAGTTGACCCACCTACATCTCTTGTTGTATACTTTAGTCTGAGTCAAGATGTCCTTCACCATGGTATGCAAGACATAAGCAACAATCTTTAAAATATGAATATAAGGCTTGAACATCTTGATATCTTTCAAGAGAGCAAAATCTTACTTTTCCATGATGGTATAGTTTAGTTTAAGACCTTAGACAGACTTTTTAAATAACATTATGGCTTACTTATGAACATCTTAATTATTTTGAAATAGGACAACAAAAATAGTATTATATGATGCAAAAGAGAATATCTAAAATGGCTTAGTGTAATCAGGGCTGGCTAAGACAAGAGTAAACTTTAAATCTCCCTTGATTTCATTAAATTATTTCATGGAATTCCCTTCCCACTTGATGATTTTGTCCTTCTTTAGCATGGAATTAATAGGCAAAGTGATCTCTAAAAAATTGGACACAAACCTCCTTACAAAATTAATCTTTCCAAGGAAGCACTGAATTCCTTTATTGGACTACAAGATAGGCACTTTTTCAATGACTTATACCCTTTCAAGTTCAATCATGACACCATATTTGGACATTATATGTCCCATTAACTTGGCCTTTTTTACTCTAAAGTGGTACTTATTTAGATTAAGTGAAATGCCAAAGTCCCTCTATCCAATAAACACTTTTTCCATATGCTCTAAATCTTCTTCTCTAGTATTGGAGTGCATAGTAATGTCATCCCTATACATAGCAATGAATTGGCTAATTATCCCTAAAAAAGTGACATCCATAGCTCACTAGAACATTACACTAGCATTCATTAACCCTAAAGGCATCCTCATATATACATATATGACCGAAGGTGTTATGAATGTAGTTTTGGGCCTCTCAAAAAAATTCACAACAACCTGGTTGTATTCAGAGAAACCATTTAAAGTAGACACCATCTTTGATCCTATAACACTCTGTAATATGTTTTCCATATTGGGTAAGGGATAATTATCTTTTAAATAAGCTTTGTTCAAATTATTTATTCTCTCTCATAGGGACTAAATTTGTTACCCATGATGAGTACCTGATGGGTTGAATGATTCCACCATCCCTTAGATTCTTTAATTCTTCTCTCATCTTTGTAGACAAGATGGGGTTAATAGGCCTCTGTTTCTACCTAAAAGCCTTTATATCAGGCTGCAATGGGATGATGTGCTAAAACAAGTCTTTTCTATATAATTTTAGCTCAGAATAAGACCATGCTATATAATCTTGGTAATTTTTAAATAGTTACATGTAAACTTGATTCTCAACTACACTTAGGTGAGTACCCAACCAAACCATTCTTAGGTTCTCATGAGAACCCAAGTTGCATTTAGTGACATCTTTTGAGATAAATGAATATTTTTATTTGATTCTATTAGATCCATCAAAAGATGCTTCCAAACTTACCAATCCTCTAGGGAGTGTGTTTTTCTTTAGATGAATAGTTTTCTTCCCAAACAAAGTCTCATTCGCATCACAAACCTAAACCATGAATTCAAAGTCTATGAGATGATCATGGAAATCAACTTCATAATTTATAAACCTCTTAATTTTCTCATCATCATCAAACACCTACCAATGATGAAATTATCTAGGATTGAAGGCCAAACAAGTACCTCCACTTGAAACTAACAAAGAGGAATATCTATAATGTAAAACTAAGCACCTAACCCTGAAAGTCTATCATCTTCTTCATAGAAAATTCTATCATGATAACAAAGATTGAATGCATCAAAGAATTCAAGTAAATCCCACAACAACATTTTTATATTTTTTAACCTTTTTTTGGTGGCATAATCATTATGGAATTGCTTAACCACTAGCTTGGAATCACCCTTGACAACCAAAATTTTAATTCCATATTCATGGGTAATCTTTAAACCAAGTAAAAATGCCTCATACTCAGTAGTATTATTCATGCAGTCAAAATAAAGATGAAAAGAAAACTTAAAAAATTTACCATTAATGGCATAGAAAACAACCCCATCTCCATTTCAAAGATTGGATCCATCTGCATCAAATCACATCTTCCAAATCACACTTGTTTTTAATTTCAACATCCAAAACAATAGGTTGTTTGTTAGCATCAACATTCCCAACCAAAACACCTAAATCAACATCCATGTATAACACTTTATTGAGATCATGTTTTAGATCTTCAATCATATGTAACATCTTCACTTCTCTATAAAGTATGACCATATTAACCTCCAATGGAATGGTGGCATAGAAAAGGTCCATATGCACACTTCTACCCATGATATTAATCCATTTTCATTATAGTAACATCCCCCACTTATGTGGGAAGTCTACACCTACCACATCCATATTTAGATACTTACTAGGATGAACTACCAACTGTATAAATAATCCTATAACTTATCCCATAACTGTTACCTCTCTGAGTCCTTATCATTACATTTTCCAAAGGATGATGTAATCCTCACTCCAAACTCTTTTAGAATAAGGGCATCACATTATAAGAAGCTCTAAAATCAAACATATAGTTGTGGACAATTAGGCCATTGATCACCAAGGTTATATAAAATGGATCCACATTGAAGTGACTCTCCACTAATGCAATCCCCAAATAGACCTCTAGAACAAGTTTAATAACATCTTCTAATTCTTCATCTTCTTTTAGGGGTTCTTGAGGTAACTTGATTTCATTTTCACTATACCTCTCACCAAATTCCAAGTACTCAAAATTCCTCTTCCCATATTTAGGTATTCATAATAATTCAATAAGTAGCATGGTTATTTTTATTTGACTCAATACTTAGGCCATATCACACATGTTATACTGAGGAAGAGGCATATTTGCTGAAAGGGTAATAACACCTTTAATTGGGATGCAATCACTTAATGTCTAAAGTGGAGTAGGATGAGATTTATTAACACTCTTGACATCAATCTTCAAGGGAAAATTTGTCTTAACATCACCTTCACCCTTAGGAATAATTGACAAGATGGGCATTCTATTTCTCTTAGAAGGATCATATATAGGCTTATAAGCTTGGGACATGGGTGTTATCTTGGAAGCTTCTAGGACTACTATAGCTTTCTTTTCTTCCTTGCTTACATTCCCTACCTTTGGATTTGCAAGGATAATGTCTTGAGTAGTAACACCTAGTTGCCTACTTCTCAAGTGATATTCCTTCTTTTGGGTAGCTGCTGCATTAATTAACAATTGATTGTCCTCAACTGATGGAACTCCCCCATGACATTTCTTAATCATCATAGAGTATATGAGATAAAAATAATGAATGGATAATTCATATGCTTATGTCATATTAACATCATAAGTAAAGTCAAAATTTAGAACACTCTCCATTTTGACCATGCTCCAAAACTGATCAATCATAGTAGCATTAAACATTTGCTTGGAGGTGGACATTCTACTTTGGGGACTTTTAAAATCAAAAATAAAAATATCATATTCAGATGATGCATACTTAGTTTCATCTAAATCTTCATCAATTTAATCAACATGATCACATGAAGGGTGTGTAAGGAAGCACTTGTTGCACCAATTAATGTATAAATCAAAATTTGCATTATTTACCTTGGCATTGAAAGGATCATGCACCTCTTTTCTATCCCTATGTTATGGTTTCTCTTTGTCCTTTCTTAACACAAAGGCATCTTCCCTTTATAATTATATCAATTATGGAAAGAGAACCTTCCTTATGATTTATTTGAATTAGGATCCCTCTTATATCTACTAGACACATGAGGTATCCCTTTATCAGCCCTAAAAAGCTTTTAGGAGATCTCTTTGATAGTGGAGTCCAAATTCTTGATAGTCTCCTCAAAATTGGTTGTCTTTGTGGACTATGCCTTTTTTAGATTGACCAATTTTACATCACCCCACTTGTTTATGGGTTTTATCATATCCTTGATTTTATTCTAAATCTAGATGTTCATATTGAATTCCAACTATAGGTTCATGGGAGCCTTATCCCACAATTAATATGCAATCTTCTTGTCAAAGGTATCATAGTACTTTATCAAGCATGATGTATCACCAGGATTAATCTTTTTAGGTAGCTGCATCATAACCTTGTTGAAAAGGGTATTGAATTCTGACATACATTTGATAGGATTATTTATGATACTTTCAAACTAAGCTAAAATAAACTTGGGATCAACTCTTTCACCAATGGAATTCTAAAGATATTACTCATCTCTTCCCATGAATCAATGCATCCAGGGGGAAGAGAGTTGAACCATTCATGAGTGTCTTCTTCTAATGTGTGCACACAAAAATTAATGCACACAAAACTTAATGCACACATCCTCATACTCAATCTCATAATCTTCAATGATATTTTGAAAATCCCTTAGGTGCTTATCACCACTCAATACATTGTTCCCTTTGAATTTTGGAAGGCATTTCCTTAATTCATTCAAGACTTCATTAGGATATCCTTCCATGCATCAAAATTTATAGGCTTGAATATAAGAATATGTAATGTAGGATGTTAATTCTCATTTGGGTCCTTATGACTCATGATTGGTTCAATTATGGGTTTACAAATAATTGGCAAATGGATATGAGGGGTTGAATGATGTGGACTTGGTGGGTTAGACTTGGAAGGGGATTTAGCTAGCTGAGAAGGAGCTGGATAGTAAACAAGACTATATATTTTAGAATTGATAGAAGAGATATGATAATATTAAATAATAGGAGAATCACTAAATAGTTAAATATTATCAAAATCTTGATGGTCCTTGATAGCTAAATGTTGTCCTTTAATAGGCCTCCAAAATTATCCCCTTCTCCTTAGATGAATACTTAAAGGAGAGATGATGTTCTTTGATAGGTCACTTCTAAAATATGATAGTAATCCTTCCATTTTTTTAAACAAGAAAGAACACTCAAATTTGAAATGAAAATATTCAAAATAGGCACTAATCTTCCTTGAAACTAGATAATAAAGTTGGAGTCACCACTAGAATCAAAATTTTACAATATAATAGTTGATAAACCAATTGTGATACATGTTGAAAATATAAGTATTTATCTATAAGAGTCCTAAATAACAAAAGTGACTAGGGCTTCAATTTAATCCCAGATAACGGTGCTAAAAAAGTGTGCAATTTTGACAAACCAAAGATATTTAAATTTTAGAAAATGATAGGCAGAGAATTTTTCAAAAAAATTACATACAACTGTCTAAAAGAGTCGCTAGTAATATAGGTGACAAGAAGTGTCCCCAATAATGGTGCCATAAAAATCTTGGTTCTCATTTGTACACCTCATATGCTCGACCTTACACACTTGAAGAGAATATCAAACACAAATGAAAAACCTGATGATATGTCATTGTATCTAGGGGAGGGTTTGGCATCTATAATGAACCAAATGGATAAAATTACTGAGAGGTACCTACAAAGGGTATGGTCAACTCCCTACTACTTTTGTCTCTACCTAAACCAAGGTGGGAGGACCTGCAAGGTAGCTTACTCATATGGAGTGACTTTGTAATTCAACCTCCATGGGGATTATTAGCACAAGGGAATAAAAATCTAACTAGAACACAACCAAACTAGCTCACTCCACCTAAGAAGGGTTGTCACATGAAATGATAAAATGCTCTAATTTAGATACAAGTTATTGAAGATAGGCATGAAAGTGACTACAATATTCATTCTAAAGCATTTTAAACAACATGGTTGAATGGAAAACTATAATGTTAGGTCAATTATAGTACAAATTGAAAATACATGTTAAGTATGTAAGATTTTATGCATCTATAGGGTAAGAAATACTCATAATGTGCAAAGGGTGTATTATTTGTAGGGTAGGATAGTTTGTTAATTTATAAAGAGGAAAGGCTTAGTGGTGTGTTGGAAATTTTCCAAATAATAGGGTATCTTGAAATATTCATGACATCATCCTTAGCAAATATGTAGGGAAAACTCAAAATACAAGATAAATAAAATGCCAAATGACCCCTAAAAGATTAGAACATACACTGAAACTAAAATTTTAAAATACTTTTCCCTATCAACTCCATAAACCTAGGGTGCCTTAACAAGTTATTTAACAATATATCCCAAAATAATGTAGAAAAGGTTTATAATTTTGATCTATGCTTAGAATGATAACCAATAATGAACACAAGCCCAAATATCTAGTCAACGTAACTTAAAAAACACATTGATGCATTTCATCAACAAGAAATAGGATAGAACCATAAACATTTTCATTAATTTGAAAAGAAACCTTACATCACTATTTAAAAAAATGTCCATGGGGATAAACATGGTGGATTTGCTCCATTTTAGATAGCGGAGACATATAGAGATGCTCTCAGAGATTGATAATGGTTGTATAACTACAACCACCTTAGCAAGAAAGGTAAAACACACATAGTAGTGATCCTAAATTTTGGAATAACCTATAATCGAAGAGAAAAAAAGACCAATAGAAATAAACAAAATGGCCAACCAACCTCTTAAATAAAAGACAAGCCTCTTATTTATACATTTTTAACCCTTTTTAAATTTTCAATTGCCAAAGTCCTACCAAGATGCTCTTCATTGGAACAAATCCTTTACCATGCATGGAGTCTTCATGTAACTATAAGGAAAATCATTGTTAAAACTACATTTATAGGAAATGATGAAGACTTAAATAAAATATTTTGATTTATTGGCTAGAAATTTATTTCACATGAGTTGGAAAGAGAATATTCATGATCTAGAAACTAAACAAATGTTATCTTTATTTGTAACTACCTGAGGATCCCCTTGATCACTTGCTTGAATATCTAGAACCTCCTAGACCACTGACCTTCCCTTTATGCATGTCATGGTACAACCTACTCTTGTAATGATTTCTTGGGAATATTTGGGATCCATGGCCACTTAAATGATCTTACTTGGAGTGGCCCACCATGATATTGTAAACCTATAAATTCCTTCCATGGAGGAGCTTAGATAAACAAATAAAATGAAAAAACAATAATGTAGGCTATTTTTAACTTTTTACTTTTTGACTCCAACTTGTATTTTCACATTTTTACACCTTTGAATTTTTTCACATGGCCTTTTAGGCTTTCCTTCATATATATTTTTAATGCAAAAATGCATTATTTTCACCTTTTTATCCTTAGAGGAAGTTATGGTCCCATTTTTCAAAATTTCAATTTGTAAATTTCTAAGCTGTTATCAATGGTGGAAATTTTACTAACTTCCTTGTACATGGTCCTTGAATGTTTCATGTATTCCTATGTGGTATAACCATGTCACTTTGAAATATGGATAATTATATATGTGATGAATTTGAGTGTACCACTTGGTATCTCTACAAGATCTCGACATCCATTAGCATTATCTTTTATTGAAAGCCATTAGGTCTCCATTAAGACCTTCCAAGATTATGACACCTAGAGAATCCATGGGCTTTTTGCACTTTAAATAGTCAATATCAGCCTAGGCTAGTGTCTCTTTTCCATGTGGAAACTTCTTATTCAACCTAAATCTTTTAAAAGTTATCTCTCACTCACATCATCGATCTTGATTTGCACGATCAAATGCAGACTATCAATCCCATTTGCTACAGATCAATTGCCACTGGCTATCTACTATGGCTTAAATTTGACATCCATTATCCTATCATTTTATGCCCATGTAAATGTCTTTGACATTCATGTGATAATCAAATTTAAGCCCTAATAGATAGTTATCATATATTAAATTTGACATTCATGCACCCATCATACTACTTATTCAACCTTTTGAAAGCTTGCATCTTGAGTTAGAAAAAACATGAAGGCAACAAACTTATAGGAGATGTTCATGGCATCCAAAATATTTATGATATATAATCCTTTAACCATGAAATGCTTTTTAGGAAAACTTAAAAAATGTGTAAGTATACTGACCAATCCATTTCTATGTTTGCCTTAAGCTGTGTTGAATAGTCCTCCATCCATCTCACTCACAAACCATCAATCAATAAGAACATGCTCAATAATTATGCATATCAATTGAATCTCTTCAAAACTTTCTCATCAAGCCTTTTGGTCTAAGGGCCCTTTGTCTTTGGCTTTTCTATCTTTGGTAGAATTGTTGTAGGCTTTTATTTGTCAAGATAATTGTTTTAGACATTTTATCCAAGATAATTTTTCCAAAGTATTGAATTCTCTCAAACACTTCTCCTACAATAATTTCATCTTTAGCATTTTTGTATTCATTAAGACAATTTTTGTATTTATGCAAAACTAGACTTTAGATTATAAAGAATTTATTTTCCTACTGTAATCTCTGAAAGAAATGATGCTAAAAAAATTGGGTCATTTCACCTGGTATCAGAGCCTACACTTAGTTATTTATTATAAATGAATTATAACTTATAAGACTTTATTTCTAGAATCTACCTAAGAAACTAAATGATGGATTCTTAGTAAAATGGTTAAGACTATCTATAGAATCAATCATGTCAATAATGACTAAGGTATTGATAAACCAAACTTAAGAGGATGAAGCCAAAGTAAGGGTAGAAGTTGAGGTAGGATCCATAATACTAGAAACCCAAACCAAGTCAGGAATGATCCTATTCCCCCAAATGAAAATATGGTTGGAAACAATCCAACTGATAAATAAGAGGAGATCCTTCATGGGATCTTAACTTCTCTAAATGACATTCAAGGAAAAATTAAAAATCATGTGAAGGCTAAACAATCTTGAGAGTGATCCTCATGAATAATTCCCTTAATTAGGAGTTAGAAAAGTGGGGGAGCGAGCAATTCAAAAAATTCTTGTAAGAATGAAAGACCCCATCATTAGAGAACTTAAAAATCTTCCCCCACCTACCTTATTAGGTAAGGAATTAGGTGATGCAGTCAATACATGGCTCATCAATTTGTAAAAATACTTCAACCTTCATAGCATTCCATCCAATGTAAAGGTTAGGGTTATCATATATTAGTTAAATGGTTTTGATACCATATGGTGGAATCATATTTTTACCTTAGAGGGATATCATCCTATGACCCTCACTTGGCCAATTTTTTATAACCATTTTAGAAAAAGGTACTTGAGTGCAAATTTCAAAGAGAAAAAAATAATAGACTGTCAACTACTCAATCAAGAAAATATGTCTATCCTTGAATATGAAAACAAGTTTCTAAATTTGATACATCATGTGGAATACATGCATAATTAATAGATAAATATCACCAAATTCAAGTTAGGTTTGAAATAAATTTTGATGCATGGCATCAATATGACTAATCTAGACATTGACAACTGCTATAAAATCTACCCACAAGGTATAAAAAAAAGAAAATATCATCAAAAAGTGAGACAAGACTTAAAAATGAATAGGTAGAAGCTAAAGGCCAAGAACCCACCTCCTCCATCAATTTTTTTTAATAAACTAAACAAAAATCACAAGTTCCAAGGGAACAATAGGAATTTTAATCAATTCCAAAGTTAGAATAAGAATTACAAAACTCAAGGCAACTCTAAAAATGTGTCTTTCAAGAAGGAACAACACCAAAATAGTCAAAATGGACCATCCATAAGGGAAAAATATTCCAATATCCCCACAAAAGATAATGGTATGCTAGGAATATGATGATAACCACTACCATAAGGATTGCCCAAAATTGAAATTGGGATGGCTAGCAGACCATAGAGTATATGTTATAGTAGATAATTGGAAAGCTTATTTTTAGGCCACTCTGATTGAGATTCAAGGTAATCTTGTTGGTAATTTTGTAGCTATTTTAATTGATTTAAATTTTATTGACAAATTTATTTCACCTTTTCTAGTGAATAAATACAATCTGAATTCTAAGCCATTGAGAGAAGGATGGGAAGCTGAGTTTAGTACTAAAAAAAGGTTACATATCTAAGAATTCTTGGAGCAAACTGAACTTGATATGGGTCGTTTCAAGATAAGAGTAAATATATTTAAAACCTTTAGGATGTTATGATATTATTTTAGGCATGGATTGGTTATAAAAACACCATGTAGTGTTTGATTACTCTCAAAAAAAGATGCAATAAACTAATGATAAGGGGAAGCTTGTTAAAATCTAAGGTCTTCAAGGGCCAAAAACATAGGAAATGCTTTCAAACCTAAAATTATAGAAGGCTACTTGAAATGGATGTAAGTTATATGTAGTCCAACTAAATGAACTTCCTATTGACATATATTTACCCTTAAGCCTAGAAAGGAGTCAACCTATGTCATAAGAACCTAAAATCACCTTGGTCACCCCTCATGCTTCTTGAAGTGTCAAGGCATTTCCAAAGAAGGATCATAGGTCATCATGCCAAGGTAATAGTTTCAAGTGATGAGAAATGTCAAGGTATGTTATGATAGTTATATTCTACACCATGTTTGATCTTGTGTCAATTACTTTCCTTATGTTAGTTATGTGTGGAAGTCTATAACAAACCTTGGACTGGTCCTAGTAATCTAAATTCACTATGGAAGATGACCAAATGTTACATCTTAGACCTTATCATGAACCCATATAGTATGATGAGAGCCTAAATAATATGGTAAGATCATAGGGGTTAAATATGTTATAACAAATATGGAGCAACCTTATTTACATCCTTATTATGTTTTAATGCCCTTTGATTAATATTTAGGTCACCTTATTTTGGACCCTTACTTAAGATAACATTTATTACCTTAAAAGGGAGTGTTTGACCATAATATGATACTATTTTAACCCTAAAACACTAATAAAAACATGAATCATGCAATAAAATGCCTCCATGAATTCCATAATTCCTTGATCAAACTATTTCTTATGCTAAGGGTGTCCCTTCAAAAGTCAAAGGCTTTTATTTTTCACTAAAGTGACCCACACATGGGAAGAAATGATTATCCAACATCACTACACATAATGTTTTTAAATTCATTTTGAACCCTATTTTCCCTCTTAAGACCTAATAATAATGATTCAAGGTTTGAAAACTTAAAAAATGTAGGAATCTAATGTTTTGTACAAGTTTTTAAGCAAGTACAGATCTATACGATATGGAGATGATAATAGAGAGTCAAGTATATATATATATATAAGAGAGTAATTAAATACATCAAGTGAGATAATTCATGTGTTTCAAGCCAATAAGATCTAAAAATTAGTCCATTTCTTCCATCAAGCTCTTTGGTAGACTTGGACAACTAGTCAAGTTCCTACTTAGTATGGATAGGAGAGAGAATATGGTGACTTAAAATATTGGCCAAAGGAAGTGGGTCTAATGGAATTACAAACATAATAATTGGTTTACAAATTTATCACATGTGCTTTATGAACAAACATTAAGAACTTAAGGTAGTCAGACTAGCCTTTTACATCCACACATGGTGAAAAAATGGAATGGTTTCAGTGCCTTAGTGGATTTTTTGATGAAACCAATGACCATAAATGTATTCCATATGTCCTTAGGGTCATTTAATTTAATTATCTACCCATATTTCATATGTGTGATCCTATGGGAGAAATAAATATACATTTTATCACAAGCTACATACTATAGACCATGTTTCTTTGATGAGGAAGAGCCTCCAATGCATACATCTAAGAATGGATAATGGTTTGAGGTTTAATGGTGATTTCCTAGAGTAATTCTGATCTTATTTCCTCCTTATATTAAGTGAAGTGGTTATATGGACCTTAAAATCTCTCAATATACTACCATCAAAGAAGTATGATTGTATAGTTGATCTTTAGTGTAGTTATGGACTAAATGCTCCATGGTGATGACTTTTTGATGTCATCAAGACACCATAGAGCTAGAAAAAGTGTTATAATAAATTATAAGAACCCCTTCTCACAAGAAATAAACTCCATCATGTCTTTCATAGGAAAAAAAATTAACTAACTCCACAACACCTTTATAGACTTGTTTATTAGGAGTTAAGGTTTATTAGTATAAGTTAAGATATTCATAGACTCCTAGGTTTCAAATCATCCTTCCATGTTTTTGAGTAACCAACTCCAAATGTATTTTCATATTGAGTATGTGAATAAGGATGTATATGGTGCTTTTAGGTGGTATTAAATATGAGTCAAGAGTCCTTATGGCTTCTTTTAAAAGGTATCTGGTATCTATTATGTGATGGTGCATCAAGTTATTTCACCTTTAATAGGTTTTGGTTTCTAAACCCAAAACTTCATGAAGTCCTATAACCATCACCTATAGTTTAAACCTTCCTACCTAAGCCTAAATCATGGATACTAGGTCAAATACACCATAATTATATCAAGATCCATTTATATTGTGAGAAAGGGGGGGCGGGTTATGCAGGTGTAAGTCTTATTGAGAAAGCATAATGGCCACCTATAGGAGACCAACTCAAGCTAGCCTTCAAAAGGTTCCAAAACCATCATATGTAGTTGAATCTCAGCAATTCAAAGAAGTTTCATAGATTTTAGATATGTCTACCTAAAAGAGTGTGATTTGGGTTTAAGGAAAGCCATTAGAGTTTCAAGAAAAACATGGCAGCACTCTTCTAGCTTAGGAGCCTACTCAAAGACCCATTGACAGTCAATATATAAATATCACTACCTACAAGACTGTAGGTAATCTATTCCTAAATTTTAATATGAGATGTAATATTCCATAGGGGGAGAGATAAAATTAAAAAGGTGGTTATAAAATAAAAATCATGTTGTTAAAAGGTAAATAAAATTGGAAAGATGAGTGAAATGAGTTGGTTGAAGAATGAATAGGTGTATTTAGGTATACTTAGCTAGTTAAGAATACTGATTGATGTAAGTGGCATAGTAGTAGTTTTTCAAATCATCCTCTTTGGATTCAATTTATTCCCTTTTAGACACCTAAAGGAATTATCAATCATAAACAACTCCCTAGTCTAGATTGCACACCTAGGACACATAGGCTTTGATGGATGATTGTGTAAAGGAGTGTTATTAGCATATATAGAGGAGAATAAGCCCCAATTCTATGGCTAATTATTGATAACATACCACCTAATCCCTTACTCTACCACTATAGATAGATATAAGAGATTTCTTAGGTCACCAACACCAAAAATTTTAAGCACTTGGCATGGGGGATGATGATGATGGTAGACCTAAGAGAGAGAGGGGTTGAGATGATGGTATAAGTAGATAAGGTAAAGTATAGAAGGTGAAATTATGATATAGAAGGGTGTTTTAGTGATGTTAGATCAAAATATACACTTATAGGTGGATCAAGGTCTTAAAACCAAGTATGATCCTATAAGGCCTAAATCCACCCTTGACATTCAAGACCCATCTCCATCTTACTGATAAATCCAAACCCCAAAGTAGATTCAAATCCATGAAAAGGTGTATGAGTATGTTTTAGACCTTTAACATGATGTTTTATGCAAAGGAATATAAGAAAAATTCAAATTTGGTCTTAACACCCCTCTTAATCTCCATTGACTTAAACAACTAGGTCAAATTTCCATTTCAAACACTCATATATTACATGGAATGATTATTCAGACCTAGTGACCTTAAGGGGAGTTGGTGACCCCTATGCACTTAAGACACATGGAGGAAAGAGAGGGATTCAGGAGAATAACTCTATAAATAATCAATAAGATTGTTAACCCACCTATAATGCTTATCAAGGCTTGAAGGTGACCAATGTTCACTCATATCTCACTAAACAATCTGCATGGGACCAAGAGATATTTAAGAGAATTGAAGTGGTCTATGGGATAGATATCCATGGTAGAATGTTTTAAATTGGAGGTTTTTTATATATGAACCATTATTAAGATGGTAACTTCCAAACTCTCCCTAAACTCTTGTCAAGACCTAATGGGGAAATTATACCTCAAATTCTTCCAAATGAGATAGTTGGGACTAAAAATTATCTTGAAACCAATTTTCTAGTTGGAATGTGTAGGATATGTGTTATATATATCAAGCCTAAAAGACCTAATCGAAGCCTACATAAAATAAATTAGATGAAGTCTACACATAATATGTGGTTTTGAGAAGGTAGAGGGATCTATAGATCTCAAAAGGATGCTTAGTGATCATTTATAGGGGTATTTATGTCCAATAATCACTTGCAAACATATTCAACTACTTAGAGGATTTTAAAATCATAAAGAAGAGGTAAGTGTCTCACTCAAGTTAACACAAGTGATCTAAAGGCCTTAAGGGAGGAATTTCATACCACTAAGGGTAAACAAATACTTTATATCTCTAATTTGTGGTTAGAACTCAAAAACCCTAAATTTAGGCCTATTAGCCTAACACCTTCCTTAAAACATGACTATTTGAAGACTAAAATAAAGGACAAAATGGAATTAAAAAACAGCTCAAACCAACATATATATGTTTTTCAAGGAGTTTTAGAGGTGTAAGTATTAATATTTTGTAGAAGAAGGATCAAAATTTGTCACTATGGCTCAAAATTTCCTTGTGGGTACACAGACGCACAATTCTCACTCAAGGAGTAACTTGATGAGTTCATAACTATATTAAATAGTTGTATGGGGTCCTAATAAATTATTAAAGTTTATAGGCCTTATCTATAAGAGATCAATGGCATTAGTTTATATATTAAGTGCCTAAACTTTAAAAACCATTGTTAAGAACCCAAACCCCATTAAACCCCCCTAAAACCATAATAGTGACCTAATGGAGAATATACTGATAAATTTTCACCCAAATCCATTTTCAAGTCTTGGTAAACACTTTAAAATAATATTTAACTCTTAAAAGTTTCCATCCATGGTACTAGTCTGTATAGACAACTTTACAGACCTCTTAGAAACATTATTTTTGCAAATTTTAAAGATAAATCCAAGGTAAAGAGTTTATTAAAAGGTTGAAAATTATTCAATAAGGTATTTTGATATATATATTTCACATTATAAAATCATGAAACACTCACAATTATTCCTATAAATAATCATAAAAATCTATGCCAAGTAAGAAGTCCATATTTACTAAAAGGAGGTGGCTTAGTCACCTAAGTACGGTATAATTATAGGTGTGAGATTCTTGGAGAGCCTAATTATTGGTATATTATTTTTGTTAAAACTTTAAATAGGCATACTCAATAATATTTAAGGTTTCATTCAACCCTCATAGTCATCCAAATAATGAGCAGTCAATAGTTTAGGCTAATTGTCTAATAGGCCTACTTAATCAACAAAGGAAGATGTTCATGGGTATATAATGGATAATATGTATTAAATTCATGTTCATGAAACTATTTTAACTACCTAATTAAGTGATAAAACCCATTTCATATCCACCATGAAGGTTGGGGTAGTTTTCCAGGTCATGTTGGCATAAAAGGATGAGGTGGCTATTAAATGCTTCATGGAGGGGGCCTAATTAAACCACTTCAATGTTTTTAAACATTCATGAAGAGGAGTTATCCAATATTTTCATGTACATGTTATTCATGGGGTTAAACTTGGCCAAAAAAGACTTCAACACCCAAAAATAATCATTGAAATCCACTGATCACCAAGGCAACACATAGGAGAAGTGTGGAAGCTGGTTGTAACTATAATTTGAATGGATGGTGATCATTATGACCTATTCATTCCACTTTATTATCATATATAATTGTATCTTGTCCATTTATTCTATAAATTTATGAGCTTGGGCCATTTTATTCTTCCCTTGGTTGGGTATGAGGAAACTCTGCCTAAATTGTATCTTATAAGCCTCTTTGAATCAATAAATCAGGATCATTTTTAGGTTTATTTACTATAATTAGTGTGTATATGTTTGATAAATTAAATAAGTTTGAATTTAAATTATCCTTTTTAGGTTCTTTCCTTCACCTAGTTTCTATAGTCCATCATATGTAGGTCATGTGATGTGCCAAAGTGTTGATAATTATGTTGAATAGTAATTTGATTGATAGTGCCTTAAACGAACCTCTTATCCATTACCTTAAAATTGAATACATTAACCATAGTCTTGAAATGAATTAATTATTTTTATGATCGCATTGGGAAACTTATTTTAGTCATTATTTTTTACTTGATTCATAAAGTCTTGATTGAAGATCAGTTAGAGGGGATAGATAAATATTGGTGCATCACCTCATTAGGTTAGGTTTATTTTATGAATTTATTTATCTCATTTCACCCAAAAAAATTATTAGGTCCTAGTAAGTGATCTCAAATTTATGTACCAAGTTATCTATCCCCTTAAAATAGAGTTTTAGACCTCTTATACGTCACCAACATCCTTTGGACTTATCCCATGTTAGCCCAAACTTAGAGAGAACTCAACTATCTTATCCTAAGGGTGAAATTCAGAGTGTTAATAGTTATGGCATGACTAATGGTTATAGTATTAAATTAATTTATAACATGCATTTACAGAATAAGATGACATCAAATAGCTTCAAGTATTTTAGTAGAAGATCTACAGTCAATTTTCATGCTAAAATGGGTCACAAGGTCTTCATCAAAATGTAAGGAAGTTGTGTTTGTTGAGTTATATTTGGACTTTACTAGGAGAAAGAGATACCCTATATCCAATGCTAATCCTAAACCCACTAATTATACTAATCCTACTCAAAATAACACTACTGCAACCTATTTGAGTTTTTTAAACAAGGTTACTAACTCTTCCTTTCACTTGTAGACAACCCTTCACTCTTGGATGGTATAGCTAAACTCAAGTGGCCTCAAGAAACCATGAAAAAAGATGAAAAACTTGCAACCATAACATAGGGACCAATTCAAACTACTCATCTTTATTAATATTATCTCGTTACTAAGGTAGAATTGATGTTTTTTATGCAAGGAAGACAAGTATGGGATGATGATGATTAGGTATTGGACTCATACAGTTAACCTATAAAGATAATGCTTGAGAAAGAGGATCCAAATACCTTCTTAAGAGGCCATGAGAATGATAGTGTCTTAATTTGAAAGTGGAAGTATTCATGCATTAGACAATAGCTGATTGCATTTTAATCATCATGTGGAAATCTAACCTCATGGAGCCAACTTGATCAAAGGAGCTTCCATTTTGATCTTGGAGGAGAAATGAGGTGTGTTTTAGTTATTTGTTTTGAGTATTTTATTATCATGGTTAAATAAGTGTGTTATATGTAAGTTTTTAGATAGTTATCTTGTTGATTTAATGTCTTGATTTGTTTTGTTCTTAGGTGTTAAGTGTTTTTTCTTTGGTTGTCTTTTTGTGTCTTATTTTTGCTATAGTCCTAAGAGGTGTCATTAAGTGCTAAATTAGTTTTAAAATCCATAAATGTGGTCTTCCAAGTCATGATTCATGTTTGAGTCATCATTTCTATGAAGGGATAGTGGGTTATCTTGACCAATAGGCTAGTCAACCCTCAGAGTCTCTAGAAATGTTGACATTTTGGCCTCACAAGGCTAAAGGTCAACCCATAACATAAAAAACTTGTAGAAGAACCTTACTGAGATTACCTATAGAGCATCAACTATTAATGGCCTCATAAATGTCCATTAAATTCATTTTAACCTTGTTAAGAGTGAAATTATGTGTTTTTAAGTATGATTATGAGATCATTGTGTCATGGCTGTCTTGGGGCATGCTAGATACTCAAGTTGCACCCTCATGAGCAAGACTATTCAAACCCTCCTCAAACTTGGACTAACACTAGATTGGCCTATAGGTTATGGGATACCTAAATTTTAGGTCAAACCTCAAGTTTTGATGGGGATATATCCCTTTATTTTTTAATTGAATCCACTCTATAAGACCTAAATCTATTAGGATGAAAAGGGAAAAGAGATGAAAACTTCTTAAAGAACCTACACTAAAGTGGTGATACACCAATGATTGAGTATCCACTATTGGTTTTCCCCTCAACACACTAATGAACCTAATAAAACCAAAAAATGATCATACCTATTAATTAAGTTATATAAATGAATGTTTCATGTGAAGCTTAAGTGAGAGTTCTAAAACTTAAAGGATAAGAACCTAGATCAGCACAAGATACTATTAGATCATATCACTTCAAGAACACCTCTACTTGCCAACAATTCACACAACATGTATATAATAATTAAATGAAGTTAGGTTAATAAAAGTAACTATAGATGATATTAAAAATTCTACATTTTTTAAATCAACTCTCACAAGGCACATTAACATTCAACCAATAAATTTACAACTATCTTTCTATTGATTCAAAGAGACATGGTATAATTTTGATAGAGTTTTAATACACCCAATCAAAGGATGATAAAATAAGAGATTCATACTTAAATATAATGTTTTAAAGATATGAGAGAATATTATAGGTATATGAGAGTCCATGAATGAGGCCAAGGTGGCTCATGGTAGTTACAATAGTCATAGTCACTCCTCTCATGCATTGATGTCCTTCATTAACTCTATTTTGGCATTGAGATAAGTTGTGAAGGTTGTAACTCTTCTATTTGACTCAATTAAGGTTCTAATAATGCTAAAAATAGCTCATTATTACCTCTAATGGCATTTACTAGGTGTACATGGGGTGTTATTAGGCCTCCAAGAGGCATTGAATAGCCTCTCCTTCAATGTGTATGTTGACTTGACATTGAAACTATCTATATTATTTAATAATAGACTTAAATATGGAATGTGATCACCCAAATTATAGTTACAAATGAATTAAGGTGGACCATTAATGTCATCATGCCATTATACATCCACTATACCCTTACATTTGTAAGTTAAGTAGGCCTATTTTACTAATTCTTCATCATTCTACTCATCTACTTCTTAGGTGATGAGAATAGTAGAACTAGTTTCTCAAATCATTTGAGAGACTTATAATATTATTGGAGTGACTCTCCCTAAATTTTAATTTAGACATCTTAAGTATCATTCACTTGTAAACACATTTACCCTACTTGACTAGGCCATTTAAACTAGTTCCACATACTAGCTGCTTAGAAGGAACTAACATAGATACCTATAGGCAAATTGATGAAAATTTTATCCTTGGAGGAGTAATACAAGTCTTAAAATTACATCTCCCATTTTTTAGATCTCATGACTATACCTTATACCCCATTTTATACTCAAAACCCTATAAATTTAAACTTTTTAGAGGTGTCTGTATAGCCTCTATATAGTTAGGTACCAAGGTCATGAGATTTTCTAGGTTGGAAACATGATATAGGTGTTAGTCAAACATTTCTTGAGTGTTTGGATGTATTTATCATCAAATCTACCTAGTCAAGTCCCTATTAGGGTTTTAGAAGGGTTTATGAGTGTTTATGACTCTTAGAAATGTTTTATAGAGGCTGGGGACCAAACCTATAAACTAATGACACTAGATTCATGTCCATATACCTATCTATCTCTACTGAAGTGTTTATATCTCCATGTAGATAAACCATATAGTTTTGAGCATTTAAGATACTCTTTGGGTAAAAACGTTCTTTTTGAGTAGGTTATGGGTGTTTATAGATAAAATGACCAATTATAGGGATTTACATAGCATTAAAAGTGACTAGGATGTGTCTAAACATCATTATGGGGTCTCCCTTGAAGGTCTAAAATGTTATTTATACTCAAGTGGTACTTTGCTTCACCTTTTAGTGACACAGTCCTAGTGGAGGTGATAGACTAGTCTATCTATAGACCTGAATCTTCAACTTTGGCCTAAACCCTAGGGTTATGATGCTATTAAACCTTGTTACCAACCTAAATGTTACTTTGAAGATCACATGGATAATAAATATTGGCTTGATCAAGCCTCTTAACCCTTGATGAGTGCATACAACCATTAATATTAACACTTGTACCTATTTTCTTGTAGAACCAATCATGGAAGACTCTATATATGATCATTGGAGGGACATTTATAATATTTAGGGCATATTTTCCCTCCTTAACCCCTTGTTTCACCTAAAAACTTCCCACTTTTGTGTTTCTTAGTCTCAAACTAGTCTTCCCATGCCTATTTCATATAATATGTTTGTTAAACATGCCAAACAATGAGTTATCATTATGATCAAAATACTTAAGGAGACCTTAAAGGTCATTTAAATGTAAAACCACCTCATTTTGGTCTATTTCAAGTCATTTCTAGGGTTTTGGCAAGGTTTGAGACATTCAACATCTTAACAATGGCTCATAGCATACAAATGTCTAAACTAGAACCAATGACCATGAACTTGTATTAGATTGACCTCCTCATAATCCATGAATAGCATGGGGTCCCATGAAAAGGGTGTGTTGAGATAGGAGCATTGGAATGTGGCACTCAGGTTATCTGCTAACCAATTCTGATAGGTTATTTTATTAAGGATCAATAATAAAGGTTAGCCCCCAATGCCAACCAATACTTCATGGATCTTTATTCTTTATGGATACTTAAACTTCCTTAAGATCTTTAGGTCTGGCCATCTTTGTGATGAAGTGTGTGAACACTTAAATTTGGGATTCGAGTTGGTTGTGTTAGGGTTGAAAGGCTCAAACATGATTTGAAAATATTCAAGACTTTTCCTCATTTCCATTCACATTAAAACTTATTATCAATATGTAAAACACCTTCACACATCCCTCATTGTCCATAAAACTTGTTATAAGGACTTGGGGATACCCAAGATGATAATAGTGTTTAAGATTAGGCTTAAGTCTTAATTATATTATTCTACCCTCAATGGTACTTGACTATAAATATGAATTATAATCCATTTTTAGGGTGTATGAGGACCTTAACCATCATTTCACATTACTTAAGAGCCATTTATGGACCCCAGTATGCCTATAAATCCTTCGAATCATGATTTTAATCATCTAACCCCTAGAACTGACTATCATAGACATGGCTAAGTTTGAGATAAAATAGTGGTTATATACACTATTTATCTCTCCAAAATGGAAACATGGATGGATTTAACCACCTATATTGACCATTATTACTAATTTTGATGTTTTGTACATGCCTATAGAGGCCTTAAACAATCATTTTTCCCAAACTAGTTGTAGGTTGCTTGTAACTCTGAGTGGTTAGGCATGAGGGTTATATGTATACTTTGATCCTTTTATTACTTATATTATCAAGGTGATATGATGTTTATTTTGTGTATCAAGTATAGGAACATGCTTATATGGTGATTTTCCAACCACTCTTCTCTTGCATATCATTCCCCTTCTCAAGATTAGGGTTCATGCCTATGTAGGTATGTGTGTCATCAAGTCTATGTTGATTTTAATTTTTGCCTTAGGTATGATGATCATCATATTTATATTATTTCTCAATTTCAACCCTAATTTTCCTTTTATGAGTGTGTAGACACTAAAAAAATGCACAATTTCAGATGTCAAAATGCCTTGAACTCCTACCCAACCTTAAAGCTAGTTGACGACCTAGTTGACTTAGCCTATTTATTAATTTACTAACTTGAACCAACTATCCTATCTCCTATAACTTAACTTTTTAATATACCCCCTTTTAAAATTATTGTCCTCTATAACCACAACTACTGATGGTCAGCCTAACCATCAATAGTTAGCCTGACCATCGATAGTTAAGTCCTCCAAGCCTATTTTAAAAGCATTACCATCTATATTAGATAAGCATGGTTGAATTTAGAAACTTTCCTTGTGTGATGCTAATAATATTTAAAGTAAATTAAATGGTAAATTTATCCTCCATCATAATTATCAACTTCCTCCTACACATTTAGTAACTTCATATTATAAAAGGAGAGAAGTATGAGGAGAAATGGATCAAGAAAACTAGTAATATGAATCCAATCTATCTTACATATAGCTATATAGCATCCATTCAACAAATAAATAACATAAATGGAGACCTGAACCTCTATAGAAATCAATTTCAAAGGCCAAAGTACTGTCACTCTAGCCAAATTGCTTTAGCCTTCCACCATCAGGTTACATGTATCTCATGCTTATTTTCTTTGATCTATTTCATTTCTAACCTACTTTCCCTATCTATACCTATATTTATCTTATTTTACATCCTTCAGATCCATAACATCCCTCTACTTGACCAATTACCCAATCTTCCATCACTTTTTTTAACCTTTCTAAAATTTCACAAGCAACTACTGATGATTAGCCTAACAGTCAATGATCACCTCAACCATCGATGGTCACCCAACCACCGATGGTTAGCCAAACCATCAATGGTTCACTATGGTAGAGAATAACAACAAGTTATTTTCAACCCCTTGACCCCAACCAAACCCTATTTTCTATGTTCTTTCCTATTCATAGAAACTTTTCTAATTTTTTGAACTTGACCCCAACTATCTTTGTTTGAGGTGTGAGTTTAATCATTTTATTTCATATTTCCTCTCATGGTCTTTACTATATGGTATTTTACAAATCAAACCAACCAATAAACACCTTATTCTTCTTCCTCCATGGAGTATACCTCTGATGCTAAGGGTTCCTTCATTTTTCTCTCGCTCCAATCAAGCCTCTAATTTTTACTAAGGGTGATCTAGATTTTTATTTATTCCTTGATAACAACCCTTTAGCTCTTCAATGTTACCTAAACATCCTATCCAACCATACCCCTTTTTTTTTTATTTCTCTTATAGATCCTCCCTATGCTATGCCTTATCATCTTCTGGTAGGTGCTACCTCAACCCAACTTATGCTCACCCAAGCCTCTTCTTCCAATATCCCACCTACTACCACTCTCCAAACCGCATCCAATATCCCAAATAGTAACCCAAAACTTATTACCCCAACTAATACCTCCAACATTGGATCAAATTTACCTCTTATCACCTATACTCCTTCTACCATGGGGGTATATTCTACCCATATTCCTACCATTCCCCTTGGTTTGACCAACCCACCAACTTCTACCGCACTTTAGACTTTGGTAATTTACATACCTCGATCCCTCCCACCTATTAACACTAGAGTTACCACCCACCAATAACCAACTAGCACTTTCATACCCCCAACCCAATCTTACTCCATTATGTCATCCACCAACCCAAACATACCTCTAACCTAGCCCATATTAGCCTCTCAACAAGTACCCATGATAACTTAGCCATATACTTCTAACCCAAAAGGATACATAGCACTTTCCAACCAACCATTTACACCAATAAATCCTTATGGGGCATTATCCCAACATCTTATGACCACATACTAATATATGGATTATTCAACACCTTCTACCACTTATCCATACATTATTGCCACCCAACCTCAACAAAGATTTCCACTTAATTATGTAGCTTCCCAACCCCAAATGGATTTGGTCCAAATGTTAATGGATAAAATGACCAACTTGGAGTCATCTATTTCAAAGTCTCATAACCTTTTATCTTATGATCAAATATATAATGAACCCATCCATCCATCCATTCTTATCCTCCTCAATGGTAATTACCTAAGTTTTCCAAGTTCCAAGGCAAGGAGGATCCCTAAAAACATTTGAGATCATTTCATCATTCTTGATATTTGATCGCATATGATGATGCTCTCCTCCTTTATACCTTCCCCATGTATTTATTTGGACCCACCTTGGATTGGTATAGTTCCCTTACCAAGCTCTCCATATTTTCATTCTCCCAACTTTCCCAAAGCTTTTTAGAACACGTTTTAGTAAATATAACTAAAAAGGTTTATATTATCAACCTCTATGTTATTAGGTAATTTGATGATGAATTTTTGATTTTGTAGTCAGATGGAGAGGTCTCATCAACCATATTTATTTCTCCTTACCCCAACTTGAATTGATTGAAGTCTTATCTTAGGGTTGTGCCAAACATATTTCCCCCACTCTTAAAGTTCAAACTTATATAACTTTTGATGAGGCATTCACCATGGCATGCAAACTTGAAAACCATGCCATTTATGAAGGGAAATTGAAACTATGGAACAAGAATTATAGATTTAAATCAAATGAGCCTCCCTTGACCAAAACAACTAACCAATCCAACCATCCCAATACCAAAACAAAAGCAATTACAAACTCATTATTCCTAAAAATTTCTCTACCACTAACTATCCACCAATCCCATCAGACCAATTCTTTCAAACCTTCATACCAACAAAACCACAACCAAGATCCTCCAAAATAATATACTCCTATAGGGGAGTCTTATGCTTTAATTTTGGACAAATTACTCAAATCTAACCTCATCCAACTTCCACCTATCAAACCACCACAACAAGTTGATGATTTTCACCCCATGCTTGGTTGGTACAATGAAAATGACCTTTGTGCCTTTCAAAGAGTTATTGGACATGACATTAATATATGTAATACCTTCAAAATTTTGGTCCAAAGCTTAATCAATAAAGGATAACTTGCATTTGATAATCCCAATATACCTTCTAATCAGTCGCTTGACATATTTTGAAAACCTTTTCACAATCATGCTCCTTCCAACCATCACTATGGCAATAAACTAAAATCATCTCATGAGGCACATATAATCAATGGTATTCTTATTGATCCCATTATTGAGGATACCATTACCTCAACCACTTCTTCCTCCATTTCACTTATAGAATTAGTCAACTCACCTTCCATTCCTTTGAATACCCAAATAAAGGAATCAACCAACCCTCTCTCTTCACCTAATGAGACCTTAGCTTTATCCACCTATCCTTTGATGGAAACACCAAAGGAGACAACCCTTACTTTAGACATTTATTCTTCCTCCTCCACTCCACCCATTGACATGGTGGAATTTCGCTCTATTCCTTTGGATACCCAAACAAAAGAATCAACCATGTCTATTATTTTACTTGATGACACTACACCTACCTCCCCCATCATAGAACCATCCATTCCCTCCTTGGAAACCATCCCAAAAAATAAGGTTACCTCATCCACCCAACCACCAATTTTTGAACCTCCCATCAAGAACAATGATGGAGGAACCATTCCCTCTTCTCCACCTAAGGGCTTAATTTTTGAAACTAATGACCAAGAAACTAAGCCCACCTACAAGCCCTTTTATAGACTAGTCCAAAGTTTAGAGTTCACTTCTCAATCCAAATTTTATAGATCCACCTTTTGGCATCATCTTAAGCTTCCTTAACAAGACAAATCTAAATCTTAAACCTCACATGAATCCACCCTTAAAACCATTATTACCTCTTCCTCTAAAATCATAGGTGAATCATCCCAACTACCTCCATCTAAAATTTCTAAATTTCCTTATGCCTTTCTCACCAAACCTATCAATAATCTAGGAATTCTTCTTACACCTAATTATACTAACCCTTCTTTGAAGTTGGACTTAACTCCATCTAGTCACCAAAGAAACCCCCAACTAGACCAATTAATAAGGTAGTGTTTCCAAAACCTTAAATTTTAATTAGACCCATACCACCTCCTTCCCACTTACCTTCTATATTAAGACGCCATCCTCCTACCATCCCAATTACCTATTCTTGTTCTAGTAAACCATCCCCTTTTTCTCTATCTACACCCACCCCTACTAGATCATCTAATTCTCCTTCTTTTTTAACTAACCTATCCACCTCTACTTTCCCATCTATATCCAACCCTTCATCATCTAAATATTCAACCTTCAAATAATTTACCCAAAAATCAACCATAACTAAGCAATCCCAACCACCAACTAAAACCATTCTACCACCTACAACTTCTAAGAATAAAATTACTTCTAATAAGTCTCTCATCCCTAAAACTATAAATTCATCACCTCCAACACCTTTGAATGAATCTTATTCAACCATCATACAATTTTTTTTACAAAATTTTTCCATTAGCTTATCACCTATCAAACCATTCTACCCTTCCAATACCAAACCCTCTTGGTTCAATGATAACTTGATCTATGCACACCATAGGGCACTAGGAAATGACATAAAGAACTTCAAAGCTCTCCAAGAACTTATTTATAGCCTATATGATGAGGATGATTTGTTATTAGATGAACCTCTTTTACCTCCATTACCAATCCAACCATCAACTCAATGTATATAATATTTACCTACTCCCCTACTCTCACCCAAGAGAGAGGAGGAAGAACCAAAAAAACCATCAAACCTAAAAATTCCCCCATCCACACTATTCATATGGTTACCTAATCTCGATACCAATAGAAGGACAAGGGAAAATCCAAAGTCTCCATTCTTTGGACATACCCTTCAACCCCTTAACCTTCTAACCAAACCAAAACACCTATATTTTCACCTATGCCACCACCAAAACCCAAGGTATCTATTTTTGGAGCCTCCCCCTCCAACCCTTCTACATCCATCCAACATATCATGTTAAAACAACTTCACTAGACACCATTAAAAATTAGCCTTTATGAACTAATCAATACCTCTCCCCACCATCATTAGACACTGATAGAGGATTTATAATCTATAAAGGTTCAACTAGATGACCCTCAACCTATTTCACCCTTTGTTGAAGCCATCTAACTTTCTACCCTCATCACCTTTTAGGATTCTAAAGTACCTCCTATTCATCCTAAGGATTTTGATTGTCCCCTCTTTATTGCTACATAAATCAATAAAATCTACATCAAAAAGGTGATGATTGATGGAAGATCTAGCATCAATATCATCTTATCTCATGCTTATGACCAAATTTAGCTACCCAAGAACATCATGTTAGAAAGTACAATGTTCCTTCACTCCTTTAATAATACCATGGCCACTACCTTGGGGATAGTGGTGATCCATATCCACCATAGACCATTCCTTAGGGTAAATGCTCACTCATCATGATGAAAAAAATAAAGATTAAGTCATCTACTACATTAGCCACACACTTATATAATATGAGACTCAATACATTTATCTTGAGAAACTTGCCTCACCTTGGTCTTTTTGGCCTCCAAACTCTATTACTACCTTCTTAATCAAAAAACTTATGTCGTCACTAACACCAACCCACTAAAATACATGTACTCTAAACCATACCAAAACCAATGTATGGATAAGTGGCTCATTCTCCTAGCTAAGTTTGATCTTGAGTTCCTCCAGTAAAACTTCATTAAAGGATAAGTCATCATTGATCAATTGGATAAATCTCTTCTACTAAAAAACCAACCATTTCCTTTTGATTTTCCAGATGAGTCCATCATAACTCTTTCTTAGGAAGAACTCACCTACCAAATGTAGATATGTTTTGATGACTCTAAATGCCAACATGGTGGAGGTACCAAAATCATTCTCATTCCCATTAATGGTGAACCTCTTCCCCTTTCCTATAATTTCAACTTTGAATGCACCAAAAATGTGACCAAGTATGAATCCTTGGTCATAGGTCTCCAAACCACTCTATATTTAAGGGTTAAAATAATTAGTATCTTTTTTTATTACCAACTTATCATCGGCCAGGTCAATGGGTCTTACCAATGTAAAAATGATATCCTATTGAAGTAAAAACAACTCATAGACATATTCTTAGCATCATTTAATCATTACCTTATCCAATTAGTTCCTTGATCTACCAACAAATTGATGGATAATATGGCTTCAATTACTTCCTAAATCCTATCTCAACTTATTGAATCTAAACTATTTATCACCATCCATCAATTTATCACACCTTCATATATTAGTTCTAACCTTCCTAGCATTTTTAGTGTGGAAGCATTTCCTTCTAACATTTGGTACAACCAAATATTTAACTACCTTAACCTTGATGTTGCTCCTCCCAACCTTTCAAATTATTCCTAAATATATATTGTTTAGAGTAACTGTCATTACACCATACTAGGGGGAAATTCAATGGCTTCCTTCTGTATTGCTTACGTAGTCATAAAGCTTCCCATGCTATCAAAGAAACACATTGTGGAATATTTGAGGGACACTTTAGTGGCCTAAATATCACTAAATGTATCATTCACCTTGGATATTATTGGCCTAACCTCAATTAGTAATTTTATGATTATGTAAAGAAGTGTGTCAAGTGTCAATAATACACTAATTTACATCATGCACCAACTCACGGCCTTCAAATATCTAAAGATTATTGTCCCTTATCACATTGGGGTCTTCATCTTATTTGGGAAATCAAACCTCATTCTTCACAATGACACCAATCCATCATTACCACCACCAAATGTTTCACTAAGTGGGTGGAGGCCCTCTTATCTCAACTAAAGTAAAAAAATATTGTTGATTTCATCACTCACCACATCATCTACCACTTCAGTGTTCCCCATAATGTCATCATTGACAATGAAAAATATTTCAAAAAATAGCAAGTCCAAAGTCTATGTGACACTTTTGGCATCAAACTAATCTTTTCCTTGCCTTATTATCCATAAGAAAATAGACAAGCAAAAGCCTCTGAAAAAATCCTCAACAAAATGTTAACCAAGGTAGTAAGTGCTTCAGGTTAGGATTTGCACTTGCACATCCCTTTTTCTTTATGAACCTATCACACTAGCATTGAAACCTCTACAAGTGCTACCCCTTTCTCTTTCATCTTTGGAGTAGAGTTAGTCTTACCTCTCAAAGTCTAGATTCTTTCTCTTCACATATATTTTCAAAATATCCTTTTTGAGAGGTATTATCATCAATAATGTCTCACACATCTTGAACTACTTGATGAATATCACCTCATATCCCTTAATCATCTTTGTGTCTATCAGGAATGAATTAATCATGCATATAATAAACACCTAAAAATGCAAGAATTCAATATCAGAGACCTCATCTTTAAAGAAAACCAACATATAGCTAATATGGAGAAAAGAAAAAAAGGCAAGTTTGATTTCAATTGGCTTAGACCCTACATCATAACCCATTATTATGGATCAAGATCTTATCATTTGTCTTATCTTGGAGGCAAACTAGAACTTCAACCTCTCAATGCTTCACATCTATATCTTTTATATTATTAAAACAAGATCAAACTTACCTTTGTGTCTAACATAAGATCATCCTTTGGCTTATAAAAATTTCACTTCCCTTCACCTACCTATCCCTATTTTTCTTGGTAATAATTAATTACAATGTAGGACCATGTGATTATCCATCATATTTATATCCTCATCCTAAGCATGGATACCATGGCTTTATCCATAACATGGTTCTCATAGATACATTTCATCTCTAAATGGATGAAATCTCATGGTCAATTTTCTCTCAAACCACTTTCCCTCATTTATCATCAACCTTTTGTGCTAACAATCTTATCTCCGTAAAGGTATACCTCTAAACCCAAATAGACTTGTCCATGTCTCAACTTGTCATTTAAAATCAAATTGGGATACCAAAATCTCACTTGGGTTCATATCCCTAGCATTGTAGATTACTCCCTTGAAGGATGTCTTCCCAACAACTAAATATTGCTTAAAAGATAGACTACTCCTTTGAAGGACAACTACAACATAAAAAAAATCCAAACTTAGACAACTCCCTTAAAGAATGGCTAAGACAAATTTTTCAAAGTAATCATTTGAAGCTTCTTGCATTAATCAACTTTACCCCTTTTATCCAAAAAAACAAAAGATGAAAAAGGGGGCCCTATATCAAAATTAAAGCAAGTTATCCTAAAAGGGTGGCAATTGGCTCTTTCATATCTATTTAATAGACTTCCTACATCTATCAATATACACTTATGAACATGTCTATTACAGTTCTTAGTTCACCTATAGAAGAGGTAAACTAACCCATATCAAGTTACAATATCACACATTTCCCTTCAAAATATATATCACCTACTTTCCCCTTTATACCTTCTAAAAATCAAGGGATTTTGAGATTACTTGACACAATGTGATCAAGATACCATAGTTTTACTCAAAGCATGCTAATGCAAAGCATTCAAAATGATTATTTTCATTAAACTAATCTGAATTCAATTTTTTTATCTCCTTACCAACGAAAACATCATGCCTTTCTTACGTTCTCATTATTAGTTCATGACGACATGTATCTCATGATTCTTTTATCTTTTTCCAACATTTAGTTTTTTACCTATAACAAATTTATGTGTCTTCATTATATCCTAATATCACATATCATTTTCAAAAATTTAAAACATCATTTTCATCACAACACTAATCTATATTGCTCACAACATTATGATCCATATCCCATCTGTGCACCCAAACATCAGACGTATCATAAACCACATGATCAACATAAACAATCAAAACCATCTTATCTATCATCATGAGCAAACACATCATCCCTCATATATACACAAAACATCACCTAAAACTATCAACATATCAAATTCAAACATCTAATCACAAAACACATTTTATTTTCTTTGTCTCATCATCTAAAATCTATACCTATCAAAACATCATACCTATCAAAACACAAGACAAAACATATTGTCTATTTCACATATCCTCATATATACACATCTCATCTCATGAATAATGGGGCATCTTCATCTTACCATTCATAAACCTTAAAACATGCATCATATACATTCATAAATTTCAAAACTCATGAGCTAACCACATATGTATAATCCAATCTATGAATCACATCATATCAACAAAGCACATAAACCATGTCATCTACCATTTCTCATATACATCATAAGCAATTATCCCTAAGACACATCATAACTATGAAATAATAACCATGTCATATATATAAACAATGTCATCATTCTCTTTACTATCAACATTTATACATCAAATAATCTATCTAAAACATAAATTCACCATGATCATATGTACATAAAATCATCTATCTTATATCAATAATCACATCATGAACAACATCATTTTATGATCAAACTCAAAATCCATCTTTGATAATATATATCATATCCATCCAATGAAAAAATCATATACATATATGAACAACATCACTCATATCATAATCAAATCAATCATCACATATCTAACACAATACATACTTAAGTCTATGTCATAACAAAAAAAATGTCATCAAAACATCAAAATGACAAGTCCATCCACCCTATCCATCATTATAATACATCATAACCATCACATGAACAAAATGTGAACAACAAAAATCAATCTACATATCCTCTCATGAGCAAAATTCCTCATATCATCATCATAATCATAATACATCAATACATAATCAATAAACATCATATAATTCATAAACATCTATAAATATCAAAACATAATCAAATGTCATCAATATAATCATCATATAAATCAATAATTAAATACATGTTATAATGTATATGTGTCTCTCTCACTCATATACATCTCACATCATCAGCACATAGGCTTGTATCAAAATCAAAAACATATACATCATATAATATCATATATCAAGCCTCTAGGGAACCACTCCCACTGGCTCCCTCTACACTATACCTATACCTACACTACCATCTAGTGGTGGTCCCCTTGATATCCCTACCTACCCCACTATTGAGGCCCACTATCCTAGAGTAGCTATAAATGGACCACCTACTAAACTATCCATGTACTCTCCATATCTCATCTCTAATGGCAATAGTGCCAACACTATCACCTTGTAATATCTTAGCTCCTCAATAGTGACTAAGTATTATGTCTTAAAAACTATGTTAGGTGGTCCTCTTGATACTACTACATCCACTTCATCCCTCTATCTCAATGAATCTATCCCCCGTATCACTAACCTAAGAGAGATCCTCTCTTGATCTCTCTCTCTAGTCAAAGTGGCCACTTGACCCTATAAAGTGATGATTTGAACCTATAAAGTGGCCACTTGTCCTTATAAGTTAGTAATTTGGGATTTTACTACTACCAATACTACTGCCACCTATCCATCATATGTCAATTCCCCAAAAAGATCCACATCTATGGGTTACTTTCCCCCATCACCCCATCCAAATCAACCATGGCATATCAATCCTAGTACTAGGCTGAATTCCCATCCATAATAACAACATCATCAATCATAGCTCTCACTAGTAGCTCCTTGTAGTCCATAATGACATCCTACAACTATGGCTCTAGGAGCTAGAACACTTCATCCTCCCTCCTATATCTATGGAAATCTAGTGGGATCCCTTACACCAATCCAAACTACCTCCACACTCACTCAAATGAGATAATCTCTATCTCACCATCCCCTCTCTCATAAATCTAGTGCTAGTTCTATAAGGATAGTGTGTGGTAGCTATATCTTGGCCACCTATTCTAACTTACATATGGCATCCATACTATGTCACCTACCACCAAAACCTCTAAGGAATCCCAAAACCACTTAATGTCTCATCCTCTACCACCTACACCTATCAATGCATAGTCACCTCTCCATCTAGTAAAACTAACTAAAAATGGCTCTTGGCTAAATCCATCCTAGGGTACCCCCATAGGCCTCAATACCTAAATGTACTCATATACCCAATAATGAAGCATGAATATAATGTTGATCCCATATCACCTATGTACTTTGAAGGCCCAAATATCCCTATATATCTACACTAATAACACCAGGGGCCATCTAAACACACTCATCCCTTGAAGCATCTCCACTAGCACTGCTAGTAACAAGTATTGAAATCAACCACTACTTAAATCTAACACCATTAAATATGACATGACCATCATCATCATCATCATCATCATTATTAGGCATTTATCCATAGGATCCTTCTAGTACAAGGGTTTATAGTTGAATCCACCTGAGTGAAACCAAGCATGTACTCAATTTTACCATACATTAAATCCATATGATAGTTAATGTCCTCACTCTCTAAATGGTAGATTGGTTACCCACAAATGGGTATCCATGTTATATGTTAAATGTCCTCTAGGAAAATTTTCATCTCCCTCATCAACAAAAAAATGTGTTTGTGGTTGAGTCCCATCTCTCAATGAGGGCCATAATCATACCCACATCTCATGAAAAGTGCTAGTAATAAATCATCGTGCCTAGTAAAACTATATACATATGTATCCAATCCTATGTGGTCATCATGTCTTTCACCTTAGAAAAAATTTGAGGGACCTAGTCCTTCATCGAAATCCACATACATTCTTGCATTATAATCATGTTAGCCATGGCAACCTAGTTTTCCCCATCTAACTAAGTACCACCCTACACCTATATTTTTTAGCCTATTTCAAATCTACCCATTACATTTACCTCTAATAATCATAATAACCCTCTACCTTTATTTCATATTAATGAATACTTCTATCACCAATAATTACCTTATTTTGTATAATTTTTGCTAAACCTATTGAACCTTAACACTAACCTCTTATATTTTTCACACTTCACATGTTTCTCATCTAATTAAGCCCATTTACAATTTTAAACACTCCATCACACATACATTTTACCTTCTTCACACTACAAACTTTACAAACATTTTCTAAACCAAATACAAATACATCCATGTTTTCAATTTAACACTTTTACCCCTTTCAATGTTTACCATTTAGCATAATTTGCAAACATATCAAAAACCTTTCTAATAATTAAACAAATTACAACCTTTTAACATGATTTTCTACCATTAATGGTTCCTTGAACTATTTATTGTCCCTTCAAGACTCTTTTACCCCTGGTGATTGAGTTGAACTATTGATAGTCATTGTGTGTGACCACTAACAACACAACTCGAACCCTAAACCTCCCCAATACCTCTATCAAAACACCTAGATTTCAGTATTAACCTACATAGACATCTCCTACCACGAAATTCTAACACAACACACCCTTCACCTCTCAATTTACCCCATTAATTTTCCCAAAGATAATGCAAACCTACCCTATGGCATTATTTTCCCCAAACTAGTCTGAAACACTTACCCTATCCCTAATATCCATCATTCCTAAAATGCTAATTCAAACTCAACTATAAATTTACATACCCTATTAAATTAAATACATATCCTACCTCATTACATGATTTTTGACATGGTTTAATCCCTTGCCCTACCACTCATTTGTATCTTCATCCACCCACTATTGAATCCACACTTAGTCAACTCTATACACATAATCAACTAATTAGTCCACTCCACCTCAGCCAACCACACATAAAATAAAAAATGCACAAATTCACTTGAGAGTAATCAATATATATCAAAAATTCAAATGACTTCACACTTTTAATTTATATCCCCCAATTTTTATGGTTTTCTTGATCATCAATGATTAGGGTGATCACTGACAGTTAACCCTAAGGAAAACCCCAACTATTGATGGTTGGGGTCCCCACCCTTTTTAAAAAATTTCAAAGCACCCTACATAGATGTTTCCATTTAAATAGATCACCTACTCTCCACCCAACCATAATTTTCCCTTTTCAAGCTTACCCTACTTTGACTAACTTGTTTGACCATGTCCACCTCAACATTGGCCTTTTTTAACCTGCACATTTGCATGTTTTGTGATAACCTTGTTTGGGTCCTTATAATCACACCAACAATCCTTTCCATGTTTAAATTTTAAAATTCACACCACCTCATGCATGACCAACAATTTTTTTTGTTTCATAGGATCATTTCCTACCCTAGATACCTAAGTACACCATTAAACCTATCTAGATGACTTGATAGGATTGACCTGATCAGCTATGATCAATGCTATGGATCAGTTATATTGTCATATGTCTCCATAAAACATAACCTTATTTTTATCAACATTGGAAAATTTAGTCTTTAAAATTTTTTGACTATCATACTTAGTCACATTTTTTACACAAGTTTGTGTTTCAAATGCCCAACTCATTTTGTGTCACCCATTTCTTGACTCATCATTTACCACTTTATCAAACATTAACCCAATTTAATTTTCACCTCATCAACTCTGGGTTTAAGTGAGAACACCTCCTCCCATAATTGGGGAAATTAGACCATGACCAATAATTTGTTCATTTTTATTATATAGCTTGTTAATTCAAAGCTGCATAACAAAAAAGGGTAAAATGTAGACACTTGAAAAATGCATATTTTAGATTTTTAAATCCCTTAAACTCCTACTTGAACTTGGAGGTATTTTACCACATAGTTGACTTAGCCTATTTATTAATTTACTAACTTAAAACCCCTAGCCTAGTTCCTCTAACTTAATGTTTTAATCCTCCTCCTTCTAAACTTATTATCCTCTAGAACCTCAACCATCAATAGTCAACCTAACTATCAATGGTTAGCTTGACAATGAATGGTTAGGTCCTCTAAGCCTTCTTTAAAATCATTACCAAATGTACAAGATAATCAAGATGTATTTATCAACTTTCCTTGTGTGATGATAACAATATTTAAAGCATCATAAATGGTAACTTTATCTTCCATCATAATTAGAATCTTCCTCCTGTATATTTATTAACTTCATCCTATAAAAGGAAAGAAGTAGGAGGAGAAATGGATCAAGATATATAGAAATATATGTCTAATTTATCTTTCATATAGGTATCCAACATCCCTTTAGCAAATAAGAAACATCAAAAAAGACCCGATCCTCTATCAGAATCACTTTTGAAGGCCAAAGTACTATCACTCTAGCCAAATTACTTTAGCCTTCCACCATTAGGTTACAAGTATTTCATGCTTATTTTCTTTGATCTATTCCATTTTTAACCTCTATAGCTTATCCATACCTATCTTTATCTCATTTTCCATCCTTTAGATCCACAACATCCCTCTATTTGACCAATTACCCAATCTACCATCACTTTTCTCAACATTTCTAGTATTTCATAAGCAACCACCAATGGTTGACCTAACTGCTGATGGTCACGTCAACCATTGATGGTCAACCAATTGCTGATAGTTATCCCAATCACCTGTGGTTTACCCAACTATTTATGGTCATTATGGTAGAAAATAACAAGAAGTTATTTTCACCCACTTGACCCCAACCAAACCCTATTTTGTATGTTCCTGCCTACTCACAAAAACTTTTTTAATTTTTTGAACTTGACCCCAACTATATTAACATGATTATTGACCTAATTTTCCTATATTTAGTCATTTTTTAGATAATAAATTTACTTTAATCTCATCTTACATTCATTTACTTTCTAGTTATTAAATGCAAGTATTTTTTCTTTTCATTTATATCAACTTAATTATTATAAATAGTGAATTGATAACCTCTTAATAAGCTCACACTTCTTGGATCTAGCTCACAATAGGAACTCCACTCAACCATAAATATAATAACACCTTTTTATATTTTCTTTCTTATCTATAGGTTAGTCCTTCCAATCTAAAGAGGAGTTCTCACCATCATCTGAATCATCCATGTACTTTCACCAAGTATTATTTTACACACCCTATTATTACTTTCATTACTTTCTTAAAAATTAAGAAACAAGTATAAATTAATATAAAATAGATTTATACATATTTATCATAATAAAAATATGGTTCTCAATATTTATTAACACTATTTTAGGTATACACTCACATATGCTAACTATGTATAGGGGTCTGAGTATCATGTTTGTATAAGAGAAGAGTGTCAATAGTCATTTGAAGCTCTTGTAACATACTAACATCTTAATTTGTCTCTTTGGGATTCAAACATTATTATTCTCATACCAATCTTAATTCCTATGAGTGGTCCACATAGTGTTCTTGGAGACTCTCCTATAATAGGCCCAAGTGATTAGTTGTAGGTGGTTATTTGCCTCCTTAGTTAGGTGTATGACCATATAGGTCCAACCTTCCAAGATTTCATTATCCTTGAGGGTTCCACGGGGTATTTATATATATTTCACATGGATTATATTAGGAAGGAAGGGTAGAGGAATTAATGAGGATGACTATGGAGTGGTATGGGGGTGAAACATGAATAACAGGGTCAAAACACAGTGAGAATGGTAGTAGTAAACAACAAGAAATGGTAAGGTATGAAAATGACATGGAATAAATAATAAAAAATATTATAAGGAAAAAAACATGAACCTTTAATACCCTCACACATATTCTAAGAAAATATATCACTTGGGAGGAAGGAAAAGGGTACACACAGTCAAGAAATGAAACCTAGGAATCTCTGAGAAACCTTAACATTGGTAAAAAAAAACCTTAACTTTTGCTAAAACTGACTATGTGAGTTTCATAGGTAAGGAGGATGTTTTGAGTCATATGAGGCTTCCATGAAAGATAATAAAATTTCTCATAAGGCTATGATGATAACCCACCATGACTTCAACACTCCCTTTTACACTTTTAACTATGTTATAGGATTAGAGGGGGAAACTTTGGACCACATACAGTTTTACTAAGAAATGAACCTCAAATATTTATGATCTCCTTCCTTGAAGAAACCTTAAGATGAATAATATAATTATGGGCCTCAAACTTGAGAAAATACATATGGGTAAACTTGAAATATTCCATCAATCCTCCAACATAGGTATCTCCTTTTAATGAGTCCATTCAACACTTTATTTTTTACCTAGATCTACATATAGATTATACACTATGCTAGTTTGGAAATTTGTTGAATCCATTAACTCAAACAAGTTATTTAAACACTAAAAATGAAATTATATGTTCCATTAAGACCTAAGGAAAAAAATCAACTATTCATATGATCAAACAAGCTAAGAATCCATAAAAATCATTTTATTCTACTTGGCCTATGCAGACAAGTATGGTTTTCATTTCCATTTAGTTCTTAATGAATGTTCATATATCTAAAGATACCAACCTAAAAAAAAACCCCATGTGTGGATGGTGATTGAGTGTACTTCCCCTGGCTAAGATTTTGAGCCCTCATTCTCTCTCTTTTGTACAATCCACACATAAACTTGAGTAGCTCTTCAAGCCTGCCAATGAACTTGAGGAGAAGGTAGGTTAGTTTTTCCATAATTTTGTATTGAAACATTTTGATTTCTCCCCCACTTTCCATTACTAACCTCCCTTTACAAACCCCTACCTCCACCTAATCCAGTCCATATTGTATAGATCTATATCATCTAGGAAACCATTACAACCTATAATTTATTTGCATTTTCTCTTGTTTTAGACCAAAATAAATCATTAGTATGTGTTATTAAGGGAAAATAGGAGTCATTAAATGTTTTTAAGCTAATTTTATGAGTTAGGGGAGTTGAAAAGTCATAGATTATCATGTGCTTAACCCATTCGAGAGGATTCAAGCATTGATCATGGTGGTAATGGTATCGATGGGGTATAAACACTTTAGTGATGGAATAATGAAGTTAAGTCTATTTAAGGCATGGGATGTGACATAGTATCCCATCAAGGTCAAATTAGGCCTCATTATGATAAAAAATATTATTTATGGCACATATACATGACCTTAAAGAGGCATATTTATTAGAGGTACAATCACTAAGAGGTGGGGTGAATTAGTGAGCCCAAGTAATCCAAATTCAATTCTATTCTTTACAAATATTGAATCAGCTACAATAAACATTCATGAAGAATATACAACATTCATAGCAACGAGCAAGAGAGATAATACAAGATCAATTACATAACACATGGCATACATGTAAAACCCTCTTAGGAATTAAATTCTCTCAAACCTAAAATTGGACTAATTTATTATAATAAAAATATCCAATTTATACCATCTATAAATTATTGAGGAATTACACTATTAAGTGAGACTCTAATCTCAAAAGGTGCTACCACACCTATCTAGCTGAGATGCAATAACAACCATAACTTTTAGCAAGTTTCCCATTGTAAGGAGGTTGAAACCACATTAGATGTTTATCTACCATTAAAAACCCTATGAACACATCCACCTATGCACTGATGTCTTCAACACTTGATGATGGACATCTGATTAACACACTTCACCTTCAATCACACTCAAGCAATAAGTGCACTATTCTCCTAATAGAATTATGACCAATAAGTCATATAAATAGTATTCAAACTATTCCTCTATTCAAATAATATTCAAGGCACTATACCCCTACTTCACTATATAAAACACACACCACCATATCTCCAATCACTCCTTAGTCTCTCATATAAAGTCTAGAACCCATCATCTTTGGTTCCACTATTTATAGAATAATATTGATAATCACTACTTTGGTCGGGCATTAAGTATGCCTTATTTCTTAATGAATCTATAGCATAAATGCATGGATAAATACAATATTAATAGGTTGGCCACAACATATATGGGTCACCCTTAAGGAACTACACCTTTTAATAAGGCCCTTATAGCCCTTCTAAGTCTCATATGAACCCATTCACTCCTTTAACACTCTTTCAAGAAAAAAAAGAACACAATACCACTTTCAAATACATGATTCCACTCCTTATGTCACCTTTAACATCCTAAAATGATCACAATAAACTTAACTCACCTTTTCATATGCTTAAGCAACTCAAAGATAGATTGTATACATAGGAACACCATTACCAAACATATAGTAAGATTCTTAAGTATTGTTCATACTCACTATAAATTGATCACACCTCTAAAATACTCAAAAATCATCATCATGAAGTGTATAACATGATCCAATAGATAATTCATCATGAAACATTGAACCAACATCAATACAAACTTTAATATCCTTCTTGGGTCACTTGCAGAACAAGCATGAACACAGTCAAATTTTAGGCTCAATATCATTGATTGTACTCACTTATATCTATTCAAATAAGGTTATTATATGTACCATGGAGTCCTATTCATATTTTATTTTTATAGCACTAGAAAATTCAACTTCTAGCAAAATATATGGATAAAATATAGAGCTCTAGTTTTTCCTATGTTAAATTATAAATGGTCATAGTTAACCTTCAAACACAATGCTCAAATATCTTGAACTCTCAGCTCATATCAAATATGCACCATCAATCTTGTTTTAGCTTTAATTCATATACTATTAAATCTAAATTTTAAACATCTATCACTTTTAACTCATCTTGTGTAATCTCAAAATGTTTACTTAACACACTTTGTTGATCTCTATGGATCAATCAGGTCTTTAAAGATCAATGCTCACCATTTGATCAATTTGTATGAATGCCCACTTGCCATTGGATCATTATCCTATACATTTTCTTAGTCATTAAACACCATGCACCTATCTTCATCTCGCTATGTCCTAACTTCTTAGACCAATGTGTACCATTGATCTTACTTGAGCTTTAACTTATTAAAAAATGACCAAGTATGGGAATCCTTTCAATATGCTTTAGTAGCCATTTTTTCACCTTAATAACTTCTTTTTCACTTACTTGCCTGATCAAAAATTTGGACTAGATGATCTCCTCACATAGGAAAATCTAACCATATGACATAGATTCTGAAGCCTTTACATATGCAAGATATATCACCATTAAAGTGCCTTCTCAAAATATTCTATCATAGAGCCAACCATCTTAAAACCTAACTGAGAGGCCAACTTTGAGCATCCATAAATTTTGTCTTTCTTCAACATATGACCTCAAATTAAAATAAATCATCTTTGATAAAAAATAAACAAATCCATATGATCAGTTTCTCTTTACACCTTCACACGTAAAAGATATCACATCATCAAATTACCCACTTGTCTCTTTTTCATCTTATCCAAATTTGGCTAAGTATGGAAAAATATAGTCAAACTACATGGGAGCACAACTTTGAATATGCATATCTTTTGATGCAATACATCACATGATCTAAAAATTAGCACAAATAAACTAGGCATAAAAATAAACATAACCATATGATCAATTTTTATTGATACCTCCATGCATGTGAATAATGACCTCATTAACATGCTTACTCAGCTCTTTATAACCACATTGTAAATTTGGTTAAGTATGGAAAAATAATGAATTTTGACTAAGAAGCCAACTTTGTACCCTAATATCTTTGATCATGCTTCAATGCATGATTTGAGATATAGAAAATAATAACTAGGGACTAATATGATCATAAACATATGACCCACTCCCCTTAACTCCTTCCCATGTGGAAATGGTTACATCATCAAACTACCTACTCATATATTCTACCACTAGACCCAAAGTGTCTAGATGAGAACTATGATCAACTAGATGAATTCCACTTATGCACACAAACTATCAAAGCATAGATAACATCTCAAGGACATCTTAAAAATGATATAATCACCATACTCATCCCTAAATATCTCTAACCATGTCAACACTGAAGAGAAACCAAACCACTTTCAAGCATACAAGAACAAGCGCATTACAGACTTTGTCATTGTCACATAGACTATCAAGGCTCTTCATCCACTCAATATGAAACCTTCATGACACCACCATGACAAATGTCCAATAATATCAATTGAATAATATGCTAATATCTATGAAGAGACTCTTATGACTTAATAAATACCTCAAATGGACATTAAAACACTTCATGATATTTTTTTAATCTTGCAAGATGAACATGCCTTATGTGATTGAGAAGAATAGAGGTATTCATGATATTTCATTAGACTAAATTCTTAATTAATATTTACCATGGAATTTATCACATATTATATATCCATCAAACTGACCAAGGACCCTTCAACATGATCAAACATCATGAAAACACTTGACTCAAGTTGAAACAGATGGTATGGAGAACACCAAGCATCTTATGGAGTAACAAGATAGTGAACTAATTTAATGAGCCAAATTCACAAGGATGAAATGTAACCATGAGAATTATGGATATAAATCCAGGATTTTTTAATTTTTGAGTAGTTCATCTTTGGCTTAGGACTTTCTCAATGTAGCTAGTAGTTCCTTGGCACCTTTTGATAATTCTATTTTTGGCCTATTCCTTTCTCAGGCCCCCTTTTTGAAAATTTTCCCAAGTATGAACCTACATATACTTCTTCCATGTGGGAGTCTAACACTCATCCAAATTGAAGACACTCTTGTTTCACTTCGATGGAACATCTACTTTATACATGTCAACCTCTTGCTCTTTAAAGCCATTTAATTTTGGGTTAGACCTCCAAGTAGTGTTATTGGCTAGTCGATAAATAAAGAGGGCCCACCAAGCCATTTTACTTGGTGAACATGGTTTCAAAACATGGTTCCCTAATGCTCAATTTTACAAAGAAATGTTTGGCTTCCCCTAGGAGGAGCATCTTCTTTACACATAACACCCCTGCACTTCACCTTTTTAAAGAAGTGCCCATTCCTCAATAAAAGTGCTATCTTGACATGTATCATGCCCACACTTATCTAGGAGTAGTTTTGGTCTCTCAAAATTTAAAGTGGCACCATTGGCCAGAGAATATTAAATGGGACCCACTAGTTGGTTATAATAAGAAAGAGATGAGCCTTTCCATGTGGCACCACTATTCTATTCAAAATCAAAGGTTCTCCTATCAAAAAAAGGAGTTGCAACATTAACTAAGGAAAGTGGATCCCCATCCCTAATAGAATAACAAAAAACAACTCCAAATATCTACATATGGAATTACTACACCACATGAGCATCATAACCTTAACAAGATAGAGTGCTCATGTAATATCCAAGATCTAGAGGCTAACTACACTCATGAGGTTGATTTCTTCTTTTAGTTATAGTGACATCATCATGGGTGAAAGTGCCAAGGTTTTTAGGTGTCATTCTCATAAGAGGCTATTTTGCCTATATATTTTAGGCTCTTTCCTTTTGGAAAGGGTTGGTTACCATTTTACTTGTATTAGTTTTTTTGTATACCAAAATTTGTAATAGAATAGAAGTAATAGAAATTAACATTTTCTCATTCTTTGACTTTAATAGGTGCCCCTCATAGGTGTGACTGAATGTTTTGTATGTGCCCTCAAGGCCTTCCATGTTTGTTTCTCCATAACACAATGAATAAGATGTGGTATTCTATGTTAATTTGAGTGGGGAAACTATCTTTGTCTATTATCTCTTTTATTATGCTTCTATAACATCAATATTTGATTTCATTATAGATATTAATTCATGATTTATGCTCTTTTATAGTCTATAATGTTTAAGGATTTGATCTATTTTATGGAATTATAGTCTAAATGCTTTAAATATCTCAGTGCATCACCTTAGTTTTATTTTTAGTTTTATTTAAATTTCTCTCTCCCATTTCCACCCCCAAATTTGAATGAAGAGTCATCTTATACCTCAAAGGTTGCTTTACAAATCAAAATTTGGTGCCATGCTTGTAAAGCTTCCCATAGGATATTGTTAAAGCTGAAGTAAGAGTTTTAGACATCAATAGTTTTTCTTTTTTGGCATGCCCAATGGGACTATATCTACTAGTCTGATCGACTAGGAGCCCAATTTTATGAGCTAAAGGCTTGTAACAAGGTCATAGATACAAAGGAATATAAGCCTAATATCACCACCTATAGGAGATCCAACTCACCAAAGGACTATAGGGTCTAACACTACTCAACAACAACAAATGGTTATTTAAGGCCCATCAAGGAACTTCATATCATAGAATACTAACAACCCACTTATCCCTCAAATACCCATAGCTATGTGGAACCACATTCCTATGAATTCTTTGAAGGCATTTCCCAAGTTCTTAGGAGAGTATTTCAAGACCACAATGAAACATCTCCAAGATGTTACAAATGTGTGTATTTCACACTACATCAACATGCAGAACATAACCTTAAGGCTACTAAGAGCATATTTCAAAGGATAGGTTCTTGATTGGTATTGATTTTATCCAACCAACTCCATTAGAACCTAGGATGACCTAGGAAACAAATTATTTGATTTATTCAATGAGAAATTAGATCACCAACAACTAATAACCATCAAGAGAGGCACATAAGAAGCCATTATTGAATTTAACACTAGGTTTGAAAAAACCTAGCAAAGGATCCCAAAAATGGCTTGACTTCCCCTAGGCATGGATATTGTGTTATACCTCAAGTCATTCAATTCAAACATTATAGTTATGATTCAATTCCTTGGAAGCCAGATGTTATTAGATGTTTATGATCTGGTAGTAAGAGCTAAGAATAAATAGATAGATGTGGTAAAGCTACCTACATGTCCATTAATGCTAATGTTCCTAGAGTTATCAATGCCCTCATAAGAATAAGTCCTAAGTATCTTAGGAACCCCACCTTATATGTATGTATATTTTCCCACTTAGGCAAGCATGTCCACTTAATCATCCTTGGCTATGGATATGAATGATATGAAGAGTATCTTATAGAACTTCTCTAATGAGATAATCAATCTCAAAAGGTAGAAGGATATACCTCTAAAGCCCCCTATTAATAAATACCATGAAAGGAGAGAACCATACCAATAAAACTAGTACCAAGAGAGACAAAATCCAAACCATCATGCTCCAAATCATCAAGTGTCAAATCACTAGACATGGCCCATGAACCAAATAGTTGCAGTACCTAACCCCTTGTATATGGCATTACCTAATGCAAATAGAGAGCTATTTGATGGCCAAAAAACCTTGGAAGATGACTCCAATTTATGTTTATTTCCTTTTAATGACACTCATAAACCCTAAAACTATCTGAGGTGCAACCTATAATAGAAGGTTGCTAAATAGTGATGATAAGGGAATGCCCCTAATTAAGCCTACACATACTATTCTCTAAGGATTGAGAATGTAGTATTGATGACACAAATTTAAGGGATATCCCTGAAACAAGAAGAATAAATATCCCCAAAGCATGAACTATTCTCTTGTGTTGAAGGCAAAGATTCAATCTACATGAGCAAAGTTTCTATGTAGAGATCCCTATAGGTTCAATCAGACTATTACACTCACTCAAATAAAAAGATTTCTTGAAAGCCCCAAAGCCATTCTAAATCCTAAAATGACCTTTGAGAAAGTCCCAACACCTCAGTCCTCACCTCCAACATATCCAAATTAGAGTCAAGCAATGCAAAACAAAGCAAAATATCTCAAGGTCTCACCTCAAGGGTCATACAACATGGTGAAGTAGTTGAAGAGGGTTCTAACCAATGTATCCCTCTAGGATATCTTATCAATTCTTGATCATAAGTATCTACTGAAAGAAGCCTTAGAACCCATAAAGACAAAGGGGAAGGAAGCTAAAATGAGTGTGCAACCCAAAATTCAACAAATTCATCAATAACAAATATGGGGTAAGCAAATAAAAATCCTACCCCATTCTATCTAACATTGATTATAAGGAATAAATCATTTCACAACTCTATGAGTGATTCATGTTCAGGCACAATGGTGATGCCAAAATAAATACCAAGTGTACTAAAATTGAAGTATGAGCCATTAAATAAAGAAGTGATGTAGCTAGATGGGAGAAGGTTCAAACCTTATGGATAATTATGATTATTTCCCTCACATTATATTCTTATCTTATATTTAATATAGTATAGTACATTGTAGTGATATACATCCCATCTATCTTCAAGCTACATTTGTCAAGAGACTTCATTGCCAAGATAGGTGGGTATTTATCATTGGACTAATCCCATATAATCCTAAGGACCAAGCATAGTTCAAAGATAAAATTGTTATCCAAACCACTTCATCTAGAACACATATTAGATGAATTTATGATGAAATTCAAAGTAATGCACAACTCTTTCTCAAGGATAGAGATGCACCATGTAGATATGCTCAAAGGAAAAAAGGTTATGGATACCAAAAGTCCAGAGGAGGAATCCTTTGTGAATTAATTCATTAATAATGACCAATTCATGGACATTAATTCCACCAACATTAGAACTTACATTATCTACAATGAATACTAGGCCATTCTCAAGGTTGTAAAGATGAAAAGAGATCAGAGCTAAGGATTTAAAGATGAGTCTATTTTTTGGACTCTGCATTTCAATGGTGTGAGATGAAAAATGGGTTCTAGAGTTAACATCTAATTAACATATTATAAAAAAGATACCCTTCAAGTATTTTTATTTTAGTTTGATTGTATAAATAATGAGGCCAAATATGAGGTACCAGTCTATGGCCTCAATCTTGTTGAATGGATAGATGTCAAATAACTAAAGATATTTGACAATTCTAAATTAGTAGTAAGGTAGGTAATGACCTCAATCCTATCACCACTATATATGGGACCTGATTGAATCCTTTAAATCCTTCAACATTTAGATCATCCCAAGGGCCATGAATGTAAAGGATGATAGAATGGAAATGCTTGGTTCCCAATTTGACCTAGTGATAGAGTAATTTGCTAATGAGAAAGTAGTATAGGTAATCATTAAGCCCATTATCTTGGATAATGACCAAAATTGGTAGGTGTTTAAAAATGATGATCAAATTACCATATTTCTCAAGAAATCATGTGAACTCATGGAGCAACTATAGCCAAAGGTTGAAAAAGCCTATAGGGACCAAATCATGTAGTTAAAGACCAATAAGTTGCCAAAGGGCCTCATTTCCCTAGAAAACCTTTTTGACTATGATGATGTAACAAATGACAAGTGAAAGCTTGTTAAAAATAAGGGTGATTACTCCAATTTTGATGTCAGAGGTAAAAGGAAGATAAAGGTTGGAAAATATGTTCCTTGTAAAGATAAAAAGTGGTTGGTTTCTTTCTATGACAAATATAAAGGAATCATCATATGGACTTATGACGAATCAAAGGGATATTATCACGAGGTCATTAAGCACACTATAGACTTGGTAGAAGGATCCAAACTATTTTAGTAGAAACAAAGGTTAATAAACCCAAAGATCAAATCCATACTGGACCAATACCTCAAGAAAATAATTGACTCTAAGATTATATACCCAATTAAACATTTAACATGGGTTTCTAATCTAGTTCCTATGCAAAAAAAGCGTGGAGATATCTAGCTATGCATATATTTCCATGATATAAATAAGGTATCCTTGAAGGACCATTACCCCCTTCCCTCTATGGAGAAAATCCTCCAAAAAGTATTAGGTGCAAAGATGTTTTCTTTGTTAGATGGATTATTTATGTATAATCAGGTATGGATCAATGAAGAGGACCAATATAAGGCTACCTCCACCATGAAGTTTGGAACCTTTACATATAAAAAGATGAATTTTGTCCTCTCTAATGTTAGGGCTATATTTTAGTGAGCAATAGATGTTTCCTTTAAGATCCTAATCAATAAGATCATCCTCATTTATCTAGATGACTTCACTATGTTTTCTAAGGAGGACCACTTCTACCATCTAGAGAAGGTTTTCTAAAAATGTCAAAAATTTGAGGTGTCTTTTAACCCCAAAAATGTGTCTTTAGAGTCTTACAAGGTAAGCTACTTGGATATTTAGTATCCAAATAAGGGATCACCATTGATATATAAATAATAAAGGCCATTAAAGACTTAGCCATTTTGGTAAATAAGAAGGGAGTTCAATCTTTCCTTTGAAATATTAATTTGATCTATAGGTTATAACTAAATTTACAGGAAAGGTAAGACCAATCATCCTGATGCTAAACAAAGACCAGGGATTCAAGTGGACACCTAAAGGAATAATATTATTTGATGAAATCAAGGATGGGATATCTACCACACTCATACTAGTTAGTCATGACTTTTCCAAATATTTCATTATGTACATCTATGCGAGTGAGCATAGCCTATTGGATGTGTTAACTTAAAAGGAAAAGGAAGGAATAAGTGAACACCTAATTATGTTCTACTCAAGAAAATTATATTAGTAGGAATCAAAATACAATTTCATAGAGAGAAAATCTATTTCCATAGTTAAGGGCCTCAAAAAGTTTAGACACCTTATGGTGGGTAGAAATATTATAGTGTATATGTCACACTCTTACATCCATGAATACATCATAGAAGGAAAGATAAAAAATGAGACAACTATATCACTAATATCCTAGAGTATGACATTTGGGTTAGGCCAATGAAGGTGAACAGAGGAAGATGAATATATGAGTACCTATCCCAATACATAGATGCCCCACTATAGGAACAAGACATGTTAGAAGCAGTCATGCTCAACCAATTCAAGATCGATGGATCTTGGGTGATTGATCAGATCCACTTCATGTAAACCAATCAGTATTTGGATAGCCTTCCATCACATAAAATGCATTTCTATAGACTCTAGAGATCTAGCTACATGTTGGTGTAGGGAGTTTTATTAAAAATGAACTTTTATGGAGACGTGTTCTAATGTGTCGACAAACACTAGGTTGAGAAGATTCTCCAAGACATGCACTTCACTCTCACAAGCAGTCACTTCTCAACAAAAACCACTATGATAAAGATCATGTGCATGGGGTATTACTTGTTGACCATATTGGTAGACTACCATAAGGTAGTCAAAAAATTCCAAAAATGCCAATTCTTTGTAAGGAAAAGGAAGAATTTAGCCATGCCACTAAACCAAATCATGACTAATGAACCCTTTATATGGTGGGGCTTAGACTTCATTAGAATGATAAATCATGTATCCAACACTCATCACAAGTGGATATTGATAGCCACCAATTACTTCACATAGTGGATCGAAGCACTCTCACTGAAAAAGGAAATTGAGAATGTGATCCTTAACTTCTTAGGAGAGCTTGTGGCTAGGTTTAACCCACCTATAAATAGTCATCTATGACAACATGAAAGCCTTCCTTGAGTCTAATTTTTTTTATTTCATGCTTTGAAATGGTATCTTCTTAAAATCTTCATCTAATTACTACCCATAAAGGAATAGGTTTACAGAGTCAACAAATAATAATATAATAATATCAATTAAAAATATTGGATCTAAATGTCAAAGGGAGTGGCACATACAAGTGATAATGACCCTATAGGTAGACTACATCACTCCAAATAGATCTTAAAAATATCCATGTATGAACTTATATATGGGAAAAAGGTAATCATATCAGTGTCATCATAAATACCTACATTACAACTTTTGAAAGCTGTTGAGATCATAAAAAATGGAGCAATGAATTTTAGGATCATCAAGCTACTTAGCCTCTAAAAAGTGAGGGAGCATGTAAGCGACATAAAAACCACTCGACAATAAATAGTCAAGTGGTGGTTTGAAAAGAAGTCATCAAATCTAAGATTTAAACCTAGGGATTTAGTTCTCAAATATGATTAGAGGGTTGTAAAGTTGGGCCAACATGTGAAGTTTGATTCTCTTTGGAGAGGACCATTTTGCATAATTGGTAGTAGGTAGGGGAATGCTTTTGAGTTATAAGATGAATAGGGCAATGCATTGGAGATCCTATTAATGGGATCGATTAAAAATATTTTAACTAACTTGTCTATCTCCCCCTTTATATTATTAGTTAATTTCCCTTTTTTTGGTGTGTTTCCTTTCCTTTATTGTTGTTTCCCTTAGTTTTGTTTCCCTTTCTATTGATTTTTCCTTTGAATAAGTGTCATTGGCATAAGTAATTTGTCTAGCCACCACACATCCTCACCCTAGTCCTCCCAAATCTTCAGAAAATATTCATTAAAATATAGTTAGCTACTCACCTCACTTATAATTAATGTTAGACACTTTATTTTATGTGACTCCCCATATTGATCATTACAAATCTCTTACAAGTGGCTTTTCGAGCGTATATGCCACCCTTATCATTTTTAGGATGCCCAATTTAAAATTTTCCATACTAAGCCCACCTAGTAGCATTGGTGTATAAATACCCTCACCTCATTTATGACAAACACTTAATGTATTGAGATCCTCAAGATCATTAAGCAATTGAGAAAATAAGAGAGAGCTCAACCTAGAGTTGAAAGAAGAGGTGAGTAGAGAACCATTAATCTAGTACATCTAATAAGAAAAATAGTGGTTTTGGAGTAAAATTATCAGTAATGGAGGCTTCTACATATTCATCAAAAGTTGAGAATAATCCCACAAGATAGAGAGCCCATGGGTTAGGTAGTAGGGGAGACCTTCCCCCTAAATATATTGTGAACAAATCCTATGCTTCTACTCCCACTTAGGAAAAAGAAAAGCTATCAAACATCAAGAAAGCACCCAAAGTAAACTATAAATACCAAGCATTGGTCACCAACTTCATGAATGATATCTTTTAACTCAAGCTAGCTAGGAATCCAAAAGGTTTGAGAGAGGGTACCCATGCCTGAATGTTTAATAGTGTTTGAAGGGAGGATTTGACTCATTCAATTGTAGGATGTGGGATTGCACATTGGCATAGTATATGGTGCTTTATGTTCATGCATGCCCATAGATCCTTTCCCTCTATTTGTAAAGGTATGATGATATAACTAGCATGATTGTTAGCAATGCCCATCTAATTTTGAAAATTAGTGTAGATGGTATCAAGGAGATGCTCTGTCTCCCAAGTGACCCCAAGGTTGATATCTACAACATAAAGATCCCTCAAAGTGTTTGAGACTCTCGAGTCCAAGATAAGGCACACTTATCTAGCTTCCTCCTTAAGAGAAACATCATAAAGATGCCTCTTCTACCCATCCCCCTAGTGATATTCCCCTCATATTACTTGAAGGATAATCTATCCAGGTTGACCTTCATATTAGGTATGGAATTTTATGACAATGTTGATGACTTTTAGTAAGGGGAAATCTTACTCATGACCATAGTGGAGAAGGGATAGGTGTTGAGGATGGATTTTAAAAAATCCATTACCACCTCCATGAAGGATGAACTATATAATTTTTTTAGGTTGGGTACCTTTTGGTACTCATCCTTCTTCCCGAATCTCATTCTATACCAACATTCTTAGTTCTTCTTTTCATACCTCAATCTCAATTCCTCCAACATAGATGTTTTCCCTAATATAGTGATCCCAATAACCATATGGACCCACATCCTATTTATTACCAATGACTACTTAAAATTTTGAGAGCTCTTTATGTCTCTAGTTCTCATCAACCTAATCATAAATGCCCTTACATTAATATTGATGCACAAGTGTTATTCATGACTCACTGGGAGTAGAGTCCTTATCAACAAGTTCTAGGGAACCTATTTTAAATTCATCTGAGTGCAAAGTTTTTAGAGAAACCCTTTTATCTCATTTTTATGCTAACAAATAAGACCCTATCCTTGGAGTTGGCTCACCAACATGAAATAGTGGACTCCATCTATGAAACAGAGAAAAATAATAAGGGTTTATATGATGTCCCTTTGGCAAGAGATGACATCACGGTGTTAAAATAGTATTAGGGATGCCTACTCATGACCAAGATGGTAAAGTTTGGCCTCTAATTAATATATGATAGATGTAACTATGATCTAAATGGATTAATATAATCCTTTAAGACTGTTAGTGGTCTTAAGCATCAGAACCAACCATATTTAGAATAGAGGAGCTTACCTACAAAAGATATCCTCTAAAATTATGTGGATCAATCTTAGATCTCATTGGATGCCTAAACCCATGGGAATACTGATATTACATGTTCTAATCATATGACCCATCTAAAAACTATTGAAGGGGATGAAGAAGCAACTCACCCAATTAGATAAGAGTGAAGAAAAAATATCTACCTTTACAAAATATAGGTATGAGATCTCTAAGCCATACTCAAATTATGATACTGAAGACACAAATGAGACCTTAAAAAATATTTTGGATGAGAATCATCTAGAGGAGATCCTAGTGGAATCAAAATCCTCCCCTAAGATAGTAGTAGGAGGAGAAAAGGAATAAAAAGAATAATAAGAAGAGATGCCCTTGGGTAAAGAACAAGGGTGGAAATACAATAGAAGGAGGCCAAGGTCTTGGAGATTCACAAGCCTTCAACTTGGATACCTCACCTATACCCATATCACATAACCCAATAGAAGTAACAAACCCCCTCTAAGTGCCTCATGACTGGTTCACTCTAGTAAAAGAGGCATGAAGCACCCAAATCCATCCCTCTTCCAAAGATCACATAGAAGAATATTCACTTGGAAGATCCCCTTATTTACACATCTACCTCCCTCATTTCCTCCATGTTTATATCTACCATATTTCCTTAAAATCTATAAACATTTATGGCCCATCTAATTACTTCCCTAACCCCACTCTCCTCTTCATCCACTCAGCCCACCACTGAGTTATCATTGCTTTCTTCTACAATCTTGATCTCTTCTTACATGCCTTTCTTGACCCCTCCACCTTCATCATCCACCTAAACCTCCATCATGGTATAATAACCATTGAATCTACCCCACAAAATCCTACCTTTTTTCCTTCCACCCTTACCCTTAATTTAATTACCTCTACAAAGATAAGATCCACTACCTCACAATAACAAGTAACCATTCCATTCATGCTTCTATAGGGAATCCTCTTTGTAGGGGAGAAAATTCAAGAACTAGAGTAGTAACATTAGTAAATGGATGCAATAAAGAGGACCTAGAAGTCTTGAATGAATAATAAAAGGGAAAAGTAGGTAGGACCCCTACACAGACTCACATGCGGTCATTTTATGACCCTACATAGTAATATCTCATGATTATTCATCTAGACCCTCAAGCAATCAAGACCCAAGAGTAGATATAGCCAAAAGACTATTACATACAAGTTATTTTCCTAAATATCAACCAAGATATACCTATTGAAAGGGTCAAGCTGATGAAGGAAATATAAAATTTTGTAGCCATAAACTAAATTAATTCAACCTGAGAGCTAGAAAATACCAAGTTGAAGCTCACCAAGGTGAAGGATACAGTTGAATACCTCACTATTGAGGCTAAGGCCAAAGACATGGAGCTAAATAAATCAATGTCTATCATTCAAACCTACATCTCTAGTGAGAGCTTTTAGGTGGAAGCTAATCTATGAGTGGCCATAGAGATAAAGCTATAAGAAAGAGAGACTGAACTAGTGTAGACCTACCAAAAACTCTCAAATTCTAATCAGGAATTTTAAAAATTATAGTAGTAGGCATAGCAAGAATCCTCAATCAAGGACCAATAAATTGAGAAACTAAAGAATGACCTTTTTTCCCATCTATAAGCCATATAAATCCTCTTTATGGTCTAGTAGTTGAACAAATCTTATTGGGAGAGAATCTAGGGTATAACCACAAACTTGAAGCTAACCCTTAATTTCATTGAAAATTCATAGAATCTAAACTCACAAGTGAACACATCCATTGATCAGGTCATCATATTTTTAGCTCCCAAGGTCTTGGATTCATAGCTCCTCATCTAAAAGCTTTATAATGCTTTAAATGGAACACTATAAATAGTGGGGGTGACTGCTTGAAGGTAGGTGGTGGAAAAGGTGCATGAATTCCTAAGCTATAACAAGGTAGCCAAAAAGTGTAAGGTGTTCCTTAATGCCTTAGAATGGTGGTCCAAGATAGGTACGGGAAAATTAAACAACTATTCTAACTAGGACTCTCCTCCCCATTCTTGGTAGATAATAGTGTCCCTTAGAGGATCAAGTCAAAGATCTACTAGAACAAAAGCAAAATAGCCAAACTATTTTCATAGATCTTGGTTAGTCTCTTAGTGTCTCCAAAGTGGAGAAGATATTATAGTTGCTCACCCATCATGAATTCCAAACATTAAAATTTCTTTAGGGTTTAGGAAGCATTTCCTTTAAGGAGATTATTGATCTAGACAGAGCCTTTGAGGCTCTCAAGAAGAAGACCAAACTCAAGGAGGAAGAGTGGGTTCCTTTACAAGTAGTTCTTCAAAAAAATTAGGTTCTCAATCCTTTCTCCTATTTTTAAATTTTCCTTGACTAGTTTTTACACCAAAGTTTTTATTTCTCTCACCCATAGGTAGATGCCCTTGTGAGTCACCAAGAACTATGGATAGAAATCCACATTTTTTTATTTTAGAGTAATTTATCTATGGATTTAGAATCACTTGATGTAACTAGTAGTTCCTTGGTACCTTATGGTATTTCTCCTTTTATTCTCTTCCTTTATTAGCCCCCCTTTTCTAAATTTTTCCTAAGTATGAGCCTCCATCCATTATTTCCATATGGCAGTCTAATGCTCATCTAGCTCAAAAAGGCTCTCATTTCACTCTAATGGAGCATATAATTTACACATGGTATCCCCATACTCTTCCAATCCATTTCCTTTTGGGTCAGACCTCTAAGAAGCAATATTGGCTAATTGGTAAATAAATAGGGCCCATAGAGCCATTTTACTTGGTGAATGTGGTTTCAACATGTGGTGCCCTTTCACTCAATTTTACAAAGAAATGCCTTGCTTCCCATAATAAGAATGTATAATTTACATGTGGTATCCCCACTTTATACCTTACCAAATAAGTAACCATTTCCTTATGATAATCACTAACTTGACACGTATCATCTTTATGCTTATTTAGGAGTAGTTTTAGTCTATCAAAATTCAGCACAACACCATTGGCTAGAGAATATTAAAGGGGACCCAACAGTTGGTTATAATAATAAAGAGACATGCCTTTCCACATAAAACCACTAAAATATTCAAAGGAAAATGTTGTCCTATTAGAAAAAGGAGTTGTACCATTGGCTAATTTAAGTGGATCCCCATCCCCAGTGGCATATCAAAAATAGCTCTAAAGATCTACACATGGCATCACTAAACCACTCCTAAGCATCATGGCCTTAACACGATAGAGTGGTCATGTAATATCCAATATCTAGTGGCTAATTTCAATCATGAACCCTAATTCCTCTTTCAGTTGTAAATACATCATCATTTGTGAGTGCCAATGTTTCCTGGTGTCATTCTCACAACATGCCATTTCATTATATATTCTAGGATCTTTCTTTTTGGAAGGGGTTGGTTACCATTTTGCTTATATTATCTATTTTTATATAATTCCATTTTTAATATAATATAAATAATAGCAATTATCATTTTCTCATTCTTCAACCTTAATAGGTGCCCCTCACAAGTGTTATTGAACATTTTATAAGTGCCATCAAGGCCTTTCATATTCATTTCTCCATCTAACAATGAAGATGATGTGGTATTCTATGTCAATTTGAGTGAGGAAATTATCTCTATCTATTATATCTTTTCTTTTACTTATATATCATCAATCTTTGCTTTAATTATAGATCTTAATTCATGCTTTATGCTCCTTTATGGTTTCTAATGTTTAAGGATTTGATCTATTTTATAAAATTATAATCTAAATTATTTAAATATCTTAGTGCATCACTTTAGTTAGTTTTATTTTCATTTATCTCTCCCCTTTTCATCCCCCAACTTTGAATGAATATTAAACTTCTAAAACCCTTAAGGTTGCTTTATAGATAGTGATTTGGTCCCACACCTATAAAGCTTACCATAGGAGGAAGTTAAACCTAACACAATATTTTTAGACATAAACAATACTAATGATGGATTAGGAATAAATTACATTAGGTTAACCTATTTTTAGGTCTAGGACTAAAATTTGGTCAACATTTTTGGTGACTCAGCTAGCTTGACCAACATGCTGGTTATGGGAACTTAGAATTATTTGACTTGCTCTTAACTTAGAAAGTGAACCTTTTATAACACATGACCTTTGATATATACCTTTTAGACTTTGAAACTAAAATAGACACAATAAAGTAATAAATAATAGAAAATAAAAGATAACACAAAAAATAAATATCAAGATAAAGAAACAAACACCCTAGCATGTACAAAAGCACTTAGAGGAAGGAAATAAACTCTAACTACAATGTACAAGAGGAACATGGTGAATAATAATAGTATAAATTGAGGAAAATCCAATTGAAAGGGATGGGGATTTATTCACCATTAAACCTATATATTTTTAAAATGTTACTTTCCTTACAACTAGTGATGATATAAGGTCCACTCCAAAGGTTGTCAAACTTGGAGTATTTCCCCATCTTGGCACAGTCTTCATCCCACTTGAGCACTATATATCCTTATTGAAAGGTCATAGATGAATCTCTTTTATCAAATTAATTATTGACTTGGTGATGGCTAGATGACATTTCATGCATGGCACTAGCCATTATCTCCTCTAACTATCTCAACTCATTCATTCTCACTTGCATTACATGATATTTTAAGAGATCAAGTTGGTGAGAAATATTTAAGGATAGTAGATCAAGGGAAATATGTATTCTTCCCTCTAACATAAATTAGGAGGTAAGGGGAGTATCAATTATAACTCTTAGGTGTGACTCTATCTACCCATAAGGTATTCATCAACTTTATGTGCCATTCCCTTTGACTATCCTCCATGGTCCTCTTAATGATCCTTGTCAAGGATTTTTTTGTAGAGTCTACTATCCCATTGCTCTATGGGTAGTAATTGGAAGAAGGCTTAAGGTATATTCCATGGCTAAGGGACCACTCACATACTTTATTACTTATAAAGGCCAAGGGATTATTAGATATGATTGTTAAAGGTATACCAAACCTAGTGAGTTCTCATTAGCCTCTTTAAGTGCAGATGCCTCCACCTATATTATGAAGTAGTCAGTGGCTATTAGGACACATTTGTGTCTAAAACTTTCAAGGGGATGGATAATGAATTTTAAGTCTAATTTTTATTTCATGAAGGGCTTCTCAACTTGGATGGGTTCTAAGGGTAAGGCAATTAAATTTTATTTTTTGATGAACATGAAACAATTAAAACACTTCCTAACCTAAGAATGTGAATCTATAAAAAAGGTGGGCCAAAATTTACCTTTTATAATGATCTTATAGGCTATGGTCTTGGTAGAAAAGTGCCCACCTCTAGGACCATTATGAAATTAATCAAGTAACTTGTCAATCTTACTTGACTCAACACACCTTAAAAGCATACCTCTTATATCTTTATTGAAGATCACTCCATACACAAAGATATATGGTATGGTTTGTAGCCTAAATTTTCTTATTTTTGTCCTATCTAAGCCCATATGACATTATATTATTTGGATAAAATTGATAACATCATGGGTCTAGATGAAAGGAGTTATGTTTGTAGCTACCTACAGACTGTCATGGATTGCCGTCACCATGTCCTAATCTTATCTAACCTATATTACAAGATGTTAAAATAGACCTCTACCTCTAATTATATTGGTAACCCTTACTTCAATTTCATATTCCATACACTTTTTTACCCACCCAACTCTCTTCTCACTTAAATATTTGTTAAGCATAACTCTTTGATGCTTGGGTGCACTACCATCATTATGATTTTATTGTTAGATACCATGTGTCTCAACTTCTTCAACACTCTCATAACATCAAGTAAATTTTCTTCCAAAAAGGTATACCTTTATTTATATCCTTCTAAGTCTTGATTTAATAAGGCAATTATTTGTTCAAGTCCATCATTTTGTTCCATGAGCATAGCATAAATTGCAACAACTATGGAGAATGCATACAATAAAAAATATTTCCTAAAGTCAGGGTTGAGGAGGGTGGGGGATTTTAAAATGTCCTACTTGATGGCCTCAAATATTCTCTTTCCTTCCTTTCTCCATATGAACTCATTTTGATTCTTAAGTATATGAGTAAGTGGCTTTACTAACTCTGCAAAACCTAGAATGAACCTCCTTATGATGTTAATCTTTTCTAATAAGTTTTGTAAACCTTTCTTGTTCTTGGGTATGGGTAAGTATAGGATTTATTCAAAACTCTTGGGGTCTATGTAAATTCCATATTTTGACACAACATATCCTAAAAATCTACCCTCATAGATTATAAAGATATAATTCTTGGGATTTACAGAAACTCTAAACTACCTGCACCTATCAAAGACTAACCTCAAATATGCCATGTTATCTTCAATATCCTTTGAAAACATAGTGATGTCATCAATATGGATGAGTAAAATCTCATTAATTATTCCTTAAAATGCAACATCTATATCTCTTTATAAAGTTTCCCCTACATTGGGTAGTCTAAAAGGCATCTTCATGTATGCATAGGTGCCACACTTTGTTGTGAAGGTATTCTTGTGTCTATATTCCTCCCTGAATAATATCTAATTATATCTAAAGTATCCATATATAAAATAAAACCTATAATATTCTAAAACCTTCTAAAGTATTCGATTTATGGATGGTAATGGATAATGGTCTCTCAAATACACCTTTCTAAGGTCTCTAAAATCAACACATTGGTGTATATCTCCATTATTATTCCCAAAAAAATAAAGGTATTTCACCCATTAGTAATGATAAATAGGGAATATGATCTTAGATTAAATAAATTTATACAATTTTGTTCTCATGAACTCTTCAACCTTAGGTTTTACTAACCTTTGCTTATTCCTTACTTGTGTTGCATTATCCTCCAACTCTATGGTGTGTTGGGACAACTTGGGGTCAAAACCTTTTATATCATGGTATTATTATAAAAATACATCTACAAACTCCTAAAATAGGGATATGGAGGTAACTCTCTCTTCTTTGGTGTTCACTTTTCCCAACTTAATCAACTTGTTCTTAAAAATGGCTACCTTCTCATAGTGTTCCTCTTTGGTTGATATAATTACCTTGTCCCTCCTCAACTAATAATCTTCATTAAATATATTTTAAAATTTCTACAATCCTATGGGAAATTTTTTGGTCCATAATTGTATAATCTAGTCATCAAATTGATAATATAATCTACCTTGGTTTATATGATAGAATTCTGCCTCATCTATGAGAAAATAAGCAATTTGATCGTCACTATCAAAGACTTGCCAAATCACCCATTATTAGGTGTAAATTTCCTACACACAACATTAATTTTTCACTACCCTTGATCTCATTTTTATTCCATGAATAATTTGATATCATGCACTAATGGCATCTAGTCTATTTATATGATGATTAGACTCCCTGGGTATAGAATGAATATCAAAGGCTAAAAAGTCTTCCAAGAGATCCTAAAATTGATGATTTTAGGCCTTCAAAATAAGATTTTTTACTACACTAACACCTCTCACCTACTGTACCAATAGATCACAATCCCCTTTCACTTGAAAACATATGATTCCTCTTCTCTTTACCCATTATATCCCATGTATGAGGGATTCATATTTTTTAGTGTTTGAAGTACAAATAAATTGAAATCTCAATAAAAATAGTACCTATGATTATAAGGGGGAAAAATCATCACTCCAACCCCACTCCCATTCTTTGACTTTGATCAATCAAAGAAAAAAGTTCATATGCCTTCATGCTCTTGATTTGGGCTTGTAAGACTAGGTACAATAGTTCCTTCCTCATGCATACAATATACACCTAGGCCTTCCTCTTAAATGGTCTTGTAGGGGTCAAAACCATGTTTATTAACTTCCCATTCATCAAGGATCAGATCTGAGATTCTGTCAATTTGATCTTTGGAATCTTAATCATTGATGTTCTCATCTTCATCTAGGATAGTGAAATTCATATTAGATAAGTTGGGAATATAGGGTTATAAGTGGAACCTAGAAATAGGTTAAGACATAATAGTGATCTTTATCCCATATCTAGTCTTAAATACCATGTATGACTAGTTAGAAGAAAGATACCCCCTAATATTTGTAATGAAATCCCTAGATAGGCATAGGGTAAAATATGAAGGTCAAGTACCATGAAATCTTGGGAGATGGTACAGTTAGGGAATACAACCAAAACTATCTTGAGGTCTTTGAGAAAACATAAACTCTTTGTGGGAGAACATCTAATTTAAACACTCCCTTTTTATTAGGTTTATACTTGAGTCATAGTTTCTTAGCTATGGATTTTGGCATGATAGTTTCTTAGAGTCTCTTATTATGAATGATAAGTATAAGAGAGGTGTATTAACTAATTTATGATCTAGGGTTTCATTAGGTTGATTATCATTAACATAAAATGCACTCACCTTATCATCTTGCTTATTCATGAGTGAAATCTTAGAGAGCTCTTATTGAAGGAGATATTTCTACCCTAAATGAGTAGATCATCCCACATAGGAATATTAAAATTGGATCTCTTAATTTAATCTATAATTATAAAGGTATATCTAACTACCTTGGGTTTCACTTTGGAATTAGAGGCATCACTTGTAGCTTTTATAACTTGGGGAATGGAGGGGCTCTTCTACTACTACCCATGTCCTTATGATGTTTGCTATATTAGAGGTGTTTTATGTACTAAAAATTGAGTGTAAGGATATTAAGTTACTTAAGGATGTGTTAGAGTGTCTTTAAACTACCCTAGACTATCTTCAACCATCCTTCTCTTAGCCCATGTGTGGGTTGTAATTGAAATTTCTACCTTGGACACATTCTACACCAAATTAGTTGACACTTGCTCAAAAGAGTGATCACCTTCATGAAATTTAATTAATGTGGCATAATTAGGTGCATTAATCACATTCCATATTTTTTTACTTAGGACTTCAATTGGGGTCATGAAAGGCATGTCTCCATGAGGAATTTGAGGACCTTCTTTGTGTTATGGAGGAAACATGTTGTCATGTGCTTAAAAGATAGGACCCTACTGCATATAGGATGTTTAACATCCTTACCCACTTGTAGTCATTTCCATCTCACCTAATTTACCCTATGTAGAAGACCACTTACCTTCTTTTGCATATTTATTTTGTGTTGGCACCAATTCCCTTGAACTATTGGCAACATTAGGGTTATAACTATTGTAAGGTCTGACATGTGTAATCTTCACTTAGCCTTGTTAGGTAGGATAAAAATGAGGATTATTGTATGAATAAGATGGATATGGATCCTAATAAGGGGCATAATAAGGTCTATAGGATGTATTTTTCTACTTCTTTTAGGCTACTAGTTTGTCATTTTATGCTTTGAGTAACCCCTCTATCTTGCCAAGCCCATATACTTGGTTGTCATTAGATTGATCTTGATTGCTTAGAGCTGGTAATGGAGAAACATTGGGGGTTTGAGGTTTAATTTATATAAATAAGGGCATGAAGGGACTAGGAGTAAGCTTTCCTACTTATATTAGGTAATTTTCTACTCTTATGTATATCTCATATGCTTATAGCAATGTGGTTCCCCCCATGGATTGTATAATCATGGTAATATCAAAATTCAAGGCCCTTAGATAGTATAATAAAGCATAATTAGGGGTGGTATTGATGATTATAGGGATCTTATCCTATTTTTTTTCAAATCTATAATTACAATCAACCATTGATTCTTGGGGTGCTCTCTTTATTGAGGTGAGTTATTCTACTAGAGAAACATGGTAATTCCTATCTTCAAAATGCTTACATAGACACTTTAAAAATTCATCCCATGTGTTTATAGAGTTATTATTTAGACCCTTATACCATTTAATTAATTTACCCCTTAAGGAGGTTTCTAAGACTCTCATGGCTACATATTCTAGTGTTATGTTATGTACTAAGCATAGTTTGGATATATTAGCTATGTGTTCCATAGGGGTGGTGGAGTTTTCCCCTATAAAGTAGGGTATAATTTTATGTGTATTAGCTATAATATTATCAAATTGGTTAAGTTTTAAATGGATACCACAATTAAAAGGTATAAATGGATGCATTTTAGGTCTAGCCATTGGGATTAGAAGACTTGTAATAGACTATGTATGGATAGAATTGGTAGAATTTAGGGAATTAGGAGGTGTAGGATTAGGTTTAATCCTAACCTATTTATTATTTAAATATTTAATTATAGCTCAAAAAATTCAATTTGTTTACCTTTTAAAGATGATCTAGTGGACACCTTTTGTATTTTACTACCTTATAATTTGCCACTACTTATCTTTAGCATTTAAGATGTCCTAAAAAGTTTTCAAAGTAAGTCTTAATGTATTTTATATTTGGTCCTATTAGGCATGTTATAACTATTATCTATCAATGTTTCACCCTCTTGAGTAGGGATATTCAAACCCTCCTCAAACTTGGACTAACATTGGATTGACCTATAGGTTGAGGGATACCTAAATTTCATGTCAAACCTATAGTTTTTATGGGGATAGATCCCATTATTTATAAATTTAATACTCTCTTTAAGACCTAATTTTATAGGGATGAAAATGGAAAAGAGATGAAAACTTATGAAAGAACCTACACTAAAGTGGCGATGCACCAATGATTGAGTATCCACTATTGGTTTATCCCTCAAACACACTAATGAACCTGATGAAACCATCAACTTATTATACCTCTTAACTAATTTATAAGAATTAATTTTTTATTTTAAGGTTAATTGATATTTCTATAACTTAAAGGATAAGAACCTAGATCTACACAAGACATTATTAGCTCATGAAAATTGAAGAACACCTCTACTTGTGAAAACCTCACACAACTTGAATAAACTGATGACATGAATTTATATTCATAAAATTACCTAAAAATTAAAACAACAATCATAGATTATGAGAATCAAATCTCAAAAGGCATACTAACATTCAACCAAAAAATTTGCAACTATCTTTCTATCGATTCAAAGAGGTAAGGTGTAATTTTGGTTAAATTTTACTACACCCAATCAAGGGATGATAAAAAAATATAAGAGAGGCCATGAATGAGACCAAGGTGTCTCATGGTAGTTACAACAGTCATAGTCACTCCTCTCATGCATTGATGTCCTTCATTGACTCCATTCTGGCATTGATATATGGTTTGAAGGATATAACTCCTTTGTTTAATTAAATTTAGGTTATAACCATGGTAAAAATATCTAATTATTCCATTCAATGGTATTTACTCAGTGTACATGGTTTATTATTAGGCCTCCAATAGGCATTGAGTATCCTCTGCTTCAATGTGCATGTTGACTTGACATTGAAATTATCTATATTATTTCATAGTGGACCTAAATATGGAATGTGATCACCCAAATAATATTTTAAAAAAACTCAAGGTTTCCCATTAATTTCATCATGCCATTCTACTCCCACTAGACTATTCTATCTGTAAGTTAAGTAGGCATATTCTACTAGTTCTTCATATTTTTGCTTATCTACTTCTTAAGTGATTAGAACAGTTGAAATGGGTTATCAAATCATTTGATAAACTTATATTAATATTTTGTTGACCCACATAATTTAAATTTATACATATTAATTATCCTTTACTTTCAAACACATTTATCATGCTTGACTAGGCTATTTAGACCAGTTTTATAAACTAGCTACTTAGAAGGAACAAACATAGATACCTAAAAGAAAATTTATGAATATTTATAGACTTTGAGGAGTATAAAAAATATTAAAATAACATATCCCATAGTTTATATTTCCTAAATGGGCCTTATAACCCATTTTATACTCAAGACCCTACAAATTTACTCTTTTTATAGGTATCCATACAACCTCCATACAATCAGGTATCAAGGTCATGAGATCCTCTAAGTTGGAAATATGATCTAGGTGTTATTCAAGATTTTTTTGAGTTTTTTAATGAATTTATCATAAAATTTCCATATTCAAGTCCTTATGATGGGTTTAGAGGTATTTATGAGTGTTTGGGACTCTTATCAATGGTTTATAGATGTTGGGGACCAAAACTCTAAACTAATTTCACTAGATTCATGTCCATAGACCTCTATACCTTCACTTAAGTGTTTGCCTCTCCATGAAAATAAACCATATGGTTTTGAGCATTTGAATATTTTCCTTGGGTGAGAAACATGCTTTCTAAGTAGGTTTTGGGTATCTATAAACAAAATGACAAATTGTTGGGATTTTATTGGCATTCAAAGTGACTGTAATGTATCTAAACATCATGATGGCCTATCCATTTAAGGTCTAAAATGTTATTTATACTAAAATGGCCCTTTTATTCACCTTTTAGTGACATATTCCTAGTAGAGGTGATAGACTTGTTTGTCTATAGACTTCAAGCTTGAACTTTGGCCTAAACCCTAGGGTTGTGAGGTGCTTACACCTTTTTAACAAATTGAATATTACATTAGAGTTTATATGGAGTAGCAAAATTATCTTGATCAAGCCTCTTGACCCATGATGAGCACATATAGCCATCAAGCTTAAAACCTCTGCTTATTTTCTTATAAAACCAATCATGGAGGTCTTTATAGATAACTGTTAGAGGGCCATTTAAAATCCTTAGTTCCCATTTCCCCTCCTTACTCCATTAATGCACCTTAATGCTTCCCACTTCTCTATTCTTAGGCTCAAACTAGTCTTTCCATGCCTATTTAGTACAGTTTAGCTCTTACACATGCCAAATAGTAAGTTGTCAATATGCTAAGAAGACTTGAAGATACCTTAAATGTCATCTTAGGGTCATACCACCTCATTTGGGTGTGTTTTGGAGTAATGATCCACCATCTGTTCATTTCTAAGGTTTTGGTAGTGTTTGATATGTCCACCATCTTAATGATGGTTAATAGTGTATAAACATCTAGACCATAATCAATGACCATGAACTTGTATTTAATTGACCTCCTCATATTCCATGAATATCTTTGGGTCCCATGTAAAGGGTGTGTTAATATAGGAGCATTAGAAGGTGGTATTCACGTTGTATACTAACCAATTCGGGCATGTTATTTTCTTAAGAATCACTCATAAAGGTTATCCCCACAATTTCAATCAATATCTCATGGATTTTTATTACATAGGGAGACATAAAATTCCATAATATCTTTGGGCCTGATTATCTCTATGATGAAGTTTGTTAACACTTGAAGTTGTGCTTCAAGTTGGTTGTGTTGTGGTTGAAAGGATCGAGCAAGGTTTTGAAACTACTTAGGCCTTTCCCTTATTTATATTCACATGAAAACTTTTTTTCATGATCTAAAACATCCTCACACATCCCTCATTATCCATACAAAATTTTATAATGACCTAGGGCTATCCAAGATGACAATAAGGTTTGAAATTAGGCTTAAGGCCTACCTGCATTATTCTACCCTCAAGGGTAATTGAATGTAAATCTAAATTTTAATACTTTTATAAAGTGTATGAGTACCTTAACCATAATTTAATATTTATTTATAACCATTTGTGGAAACCAATATGCATACAAATCCTTTAAAGCATGATTTTACTCATTTATCACCCTTAATTGACTATCACAAATAGGGCTAGGTCTGAGATAAAATAGCAGGTATACCCAATATTTGTCCCACAAAAATGGAAAAATGGATGGATTTAAATACCTAAATTGACCATTAATAATAATTTTAAGGCTTTTCCATGCTTATAGAGGCCTCAAATAACCATTTTCCCAAACTAGTTGTAGTTTACTTGTAACTTTTGAGTAGTTAGGAATGATAGATCTGTGTATGCTTTGCTCTTTTATTTCCTTATATTATTAGGGTGATATGATGTAAATTATATGTGCTAGGGATATTAACATTATCATATGGTTATTTTACAATGTTTATTCTCTTACATATCATTCCCCTTCTCAAGATTACGGTTCATGCCTAAATAGGCATGTATTTCATCAAGTCTATATTGACTATAATTTTATCCTTAGGTGTGATGATCATCATATTTGTATTATTTCTTAGTGTGAAACCTAATTTTACTTGTAATATTGATACCTATTTACCATAATCAAGATATTTTTTCTCCATATGCATTAACTTTACTATAGGTTTACATTCGCATATGCTATGTATAGGGGTCTGAGTATCATGATTGTATGAGAGAAGAGTGTATACAATCATTTGAAGGTCTTATAAAACATTCAAATATTCATTCATATCTTTGGGATTCATGCCTTATTATGATCATAACACACTTCATGCTTATGAGTGGTCCACATAATATTCTTCGAGACTCCACTATAGTAAGCCCAAGTGATTAGTTGTAGGTGCTTATTTTCCTCCTCAATTGGGTGTATGACCATATAGGTTCAAAATTATATGATTTAATTGTATTTTATGGTTGAAAGTGGTATTTTTATCTTCTTCACATGTATTATATTATGAAGGAAGGGTGGAAGAATGAATGAGGATGATTGTGGGGTGATATGGGGGTGAGACATGAACAATAAGGTTAAAACATAATGAGAATGATAGTGGAAAACAACATGAAACTATAAGGTATGAAAATTACATGGATTAGATAAGAAAAATTTTAAGGAAAAAAACATTATACTTGAATACCCTCACACATATACCTAAGTAAATATATCATTTGGGAGGCAGAAAAAGGGCCAACATAGTCAAGAAATGAAACCTAGGAATGTTCAAGAAACCTTAATATTGGAAAAAACCCTTAAATTTTGATAAAAATGACTTTGTGAGTTTCATATGCAAGGAAGATGGTTTTAATCCTATCATGCTACCATAAAATATAGGATTCTTGCTCATAAGGATATGATGATAACCCACCATGACTTCAACACCCCATTTCACTCTTTTAACTATGTTTCAAGGTTAGAGAGGGAAAATTTGGACCACATATAGTGATATTAATAAGTGAAACTCATATATGTATGATATCCTTCCTTGAAGACACATTGAGATGAATAAGATACTAATGGGCCTCAAACTTGAGAAAATAGGTATGTGGAAACTTGAAATATTCCATCAATCCTCCAACATAGTCAACTCTTTCTAATGAGGTCAGTCAAAACTAATTGACCATTAATATTAATTTTAATGCTTTTCCATGCTTATAGAGGCCTCAAATAACCATTTTTCCCAAATTGGTTGTAGTATACTTGTAACTTTGAGTAGTTCAGAATGACAGATTTGTGTATGCTTTGCTCTTTTATTTCCTTATATTATTAGGGTGATATGATGTAAATTATATGTGTTAGTGATAGTAACATGATCATATGGTTATTTTACAATGTATATTATCTTACATATCATTCCCCTTCTCGAGATTAGGGTTCATGCCTAAATAGGCATGTATGTCATCAAGTCTATATTGACTATAGTTTTCTCCTTAGGTGTGATGATCATCATATTCGTAGTATTTGTTAGTGTGAAACCTAATTTTCCTTGTATTAGTGATACCTATTTACCATAATCAAGATATGTTTCTCCATATGCATTAACTTTACTATAGGTTTACACTCACATATGCTATGTATAGGGGTCTGAGCATCATGCTTGTATGTATACAATCATTTGAAGGTCTTACAAAACATTCACATATTCATTCATATCTTTGGGATTAACACCTTATTATGATCATAACACACTTCATGCTTATGAGTGGTCCACATAATATTCTTGGAGACTCCACTATAGTAGGCCCAAGTGATTAGTTGTAGGTGCTTATTTTCCTCCTCAATTGGGTGTATGACCATATAGGTCCAAAATTATATGATTTAATTGTACTTTATGGTAAAAAGTGGTATTTTTATCTTCTTCACATGTATTATTTTATGAAGGAAGGGTGGAAGAATGAATGAGGATGATTGTGGGGTGATATGCGGGTGAAACATGAATTATAAGGTTAAAACATAATGAGAATGATAGTGGAAAACAACATGAAATTATAAGGTATGAAAATGACATGGATTAGATAAGAAAAATTTTAAGGAAAAAAACATTATCCTTGAATACCCTCACACATATACCTAAGCAAATATATCACTTGGAAGGCAGAAAAAGGGCCAACATAGTCAAGAAATGAAACCTAGGAATGTTCAAGAAACCTTAATATTGGAAAAAACCCTTAAATTTTAATAAAAATGATTATGTGAGTTTCATATGCAAGGAATATGGTTTTAGTCCTATGAGGCTACCATAAAATATAGGATTCTTGCTCGTAAGGATATGATGATAACCCACCATGACTTCAACACTCCATTTCACACTTTTAACTGTGTTTCATGGTTAGAGAGGGAAACTTTCGACCACATATAGTGATATTAATAAGTGAAACTCATATATGTATGAGATCCTTCCTTGAAGACACATTGAGATGAATAAGATAATAATGGGCCTCAAACTTGAGAAAATAGGTATGTGGAAACTTGAAATATTCCATCAATCCTCCAACATAGTCAACTCTTTCTAATTAGGGCACTCAAAACTAATTAACCACTAATACTAATTTTAAGGCTTTTCCATGCTTATAGAGGACTCAAATAACCATTTTTCCCAAACTGGTTGTAGTCTACTTGTAACTTTGAGTAGTTAGGAATGACAGATCTGTGTATGCTTTGCTCTTTTATTTCCTTATATTGTTAGGGTGATATGATGTAAATTATATGTGTTAGGGATAGTAACATTATCATATGGTTATTTTACAATGTCTATTCTCTTACATATCATTCCCCTTCTCGAGATTAGGGTTCATGCCTAAATAGGCATGTATGTCATCAAGTCTATATTGACTATAATTTTCTCCTTAGGTGTGATGATCATCATATTTGTATTATTTCTTAGTGTGAAACCTAATTTTACTTGTATTAGTGATACCTATTTACCATAATCAAGATATGTTTCTCCATATGCATTAACTTTACTATAGGTTTACACTCCCATATTCTATGTATAGGGCTCTGAGTATCATGCTTGTATGAGAGAAGAGTGTGTACAATCATTTGAAGGACTTATAAAACATTCACATATTCATTCATATCTTTGGCATTCACACCTTATTATGATCATAAAACACTTCACGCTTATGAGTGGTCCACATAATATTCTTGGAGACTCCACTATAGTAGGCCCAAGTGACTAGTTGTAGGTGCTTATTTTCCTCCTCAATTGGGTGTATGACCATATAGGTCCAAAATTATATGATTTAATTGTATTTTAGGGTTAAAAGTGGTATTTTTATCTTATTCACATGTATTATATTATGAAGGAAGGGTGGAATAATGAATGAGGATGACTGTGGGGTGATATGGGGGTGAAACATGAACAATAAGGTTAAAACATAATGAGAATTATAGTGGAAAACAACATGAAATTATAAGGTATGAAAATGACATGGATTAGATAAGTAAATTTTTAAGGAAAAAAACATTATCCTTGAATACCCTCACACATATACCTAAGAAAATATATCACTTGGGAGTCAGAAAAAGGGCCAACATAGTCAAGAAATGAAACCTAGGAATGTTTAAGAAACCTTAATATTGGAAAAACCCCTTAAATTTTGATAAAAATGACTGTGTGAGTTTTATATGCTAGTAAGATGGTTTTAATCCTATTAGGCTACCATAAAATATAGGATTCTTTCTCATAAGGATATGATGATAACCCACCATGACTTCAACACTCCATTTCACACTTTTAACTGTGTTTCAAGGTTAGAGAGGGAAACTTTGGACCACATATAATGATATTAATAAGTGAAACTCATATATGTATGAGATCCTTTCTTGAAGACACATTGAGATGAATAAGATACTAATGGGCCTTAGAATTGAGAAAATAGGTATGTGGAAACTTGAAATATTCCATCAATCCTCCAACATAGTCAACTCTTTCTAATGAGGGCACTCAAAACTTTGTTCATTACCTAGAACTACTTAAAATTACACATTATGATAGTTTATAATTTTTTTGAATCCATGAGCTCACATGTGTGAGATAAATATTACAAATGAAATGAGATATTGCTTTAAATCATGATAAAAGAAGATCAATTATTGGTTTGACCTAACAAGCTAAGAATCCATGAAAACTAATCTATTCTACTTAGCCTATGTAGATAAGGATGGTGTTCATATCCCTTAAGTTCTTCAGGAATGTTCATGCAACTCAAGAGACCAATCTAGAAATAATTTCCCATGGGTGGAGACTAACTTTGTGTAATTCCCCTAGATAAGAACTTGAGTCCCCATTCTCTATACTCTATACAGTCTAAACGTAAACATTAGGATCTCTTCAAGCCTACCAATGAGATCAAGCAGAAGGTAGGTTAGTTTTGAGATGATTTAAATTAAAACACTTTGCTTTCTCTCCCACTTTCAATTACTAAGCTCCTTTTTCAAATCCCCAACTCCACTTGAGTTAGTCTGTACTATATAGATCCTTACCATTTGGGAAACCTTTGTAACCTATAATTTCTCTACATTTTCTCTTGATTTAGACCAAAATACATCATTATAAAGTGTTATGGAGATAAAATATTAGTCATTTTATATTTTAGAGTTGATGGTATAAATTAGGGGAGTTGAAAAGTCATAAATTAGCACATATGGGGACCATTAAGGAGGATTTAAGCATTGACCATGGTGGTAATGGGCTCAATGGGGTATGAAATGATTTAGTGATGCTATAATGAAGCTCATGAGGTATATTTAATGTGTGTGAGGTGAATTAGTGTCCCATCAAGGTCAAATTAGGCCTCATTATGATCAAAACTATTGCTTTTACACACACATGACCTTAAAGAGGCATATCAACTAAATATTATGTTAATATCTATGAATAGACTCTTATGAATTAAAAAAGGCATCAAACAAACCCTAATACACTTCATGATGTTATTTTAATCTTGGAATATGAACCTACCTTATGTGATTGAGAAAAATAGAGGTATTCATGATATTTCATTAGACTTCCTTCTTAATTCACCTTCACCATGGCATTTCTCACATGTTAGAGCTCCATCAAACTGACCAAGGACCATTACACATGATCAAAAATAATGAAAACACTTGAATCAAGTTTAAAAATATGGTATGGATATCACCAATAATATTATAGCATAACAATATAGTGAATTTATTGAACGACCCAAAATCACAAGGATGAGATGTAACCATGAGACTAATGATGGATCAGGACTCAAGGACATTAGGTTGACCCATTTCTAGGTATATGAATATAAGGTGGTTAATAAGGCATAATAGTGACGTGATAATAGTAATGAATGGTCTTAGAGTGAGAAAAAAATAATTTCAAGATGTCTTATGAAGGTCTATTGTTGTGTTTTTAATGTCATTATTCTTAGTCTATCTATTCAAATAGCTCCAAACCTCCATAACCCTCTCATGTCATTAATCCCCATAAAACATATAATATGAGTCTTACACCTTTTAATATCTTTGTAAAAGGTCATGTTTCAAATATTTAATTGTTAAAATGTCTTAAAGAGGTCCCATTATCTCCATATGGTCATAACTAGGCATTTTATGCCATAAAAGTTCCTTTTAAAACTTATACCCACCTCCCCAATAGACACAAGGGCCTCAAACATTTTAAAAGGTACCTATTAAACTTCCCTTTCCATACTACTATTTTTTTTTTTCGTAATACTTTTGTTTTTGCTCCCTCTACCATAAAATGTTGATTCAAGTTCAAAACATGGAAAAATAGTGAAAATGGTGTTTTTAGGTAATTCTTGCAAATTATATAGAATTTTACAGTCATACCATATAGATTGGGTATTATGTGTTTCAAATGATTTCATTGCATATGTATATGATAATTTTTATGTTAAAAGGATTAAAAACAAGCTTAAATTTGACCTTCTCTCTCCACCTAGTTCATTAGCAGCTCATACAACCCTTTAGGTTTATAGATAGTATGGGCATGAGAGAGAAGATCAAGAGATGGTATCTTGGGAATATAAATTGGGTCCCTTGAAATTATTATCCATTCCATTTATCTATAGGTTCATGGCTAGATCTTCATGAATAATCATTAACAATCTGGGTACTCCTATGAACTCCATTTGTGAAAGGTTGAGAAAGTATAATGTTTTTGGCATATTTTTGAAGGTTTTATAAAAATAAATGTTTGATGTGTGTTTATGAGGTCATAATATACTATATAAAACACCATTTACCCATTTTTCACATGTTTGGTGTGTAAAGGCAAGAAGATCTTTATGTTTATTCATTTTGATAGATTGTAGGTAGTTTTTCTCTTGGTTACAAGAGCTTTTTAATGCATAGATATGGAAGGGTTGGTGTTTTAATGTTTTATTATGAGTTCCTTGAGTTATTTTATGCATATTATATCTTTTAAACCATTCATAATAGTCACTATAAATCCAAGAAACCCTTTAAGCCTTACTCTATTATGAAACTATCAATATTATATAGGGATATTATATATGTTTAGTATTATAGCCCATGTATAAGGGATTCATATTTTGTAGTGTTTGAAGTACAAATAAATTGAAATCTCAATAAAAATAGTACCTATGATTAGAAGGGGGAAAAATCATCACTCCAACCCCACTCCCATTCTTTGACTTTGATCAATCAAAGAAAAAAGTTCATATGCCTTCATGCTCTTGAGTTGGGCTTGTAAGACTAGGTACAATAGTTCCTTCCTCATGCATACAATATACACCTATTCCTTCCTTTTAAATGGTCTTGTAGGAGTAAAAACCATGTTTATTAACTTCCCATTCATCAAGGATCAGATCTGAGATTCTGTCAAGTTGATCTTTGGAATCTTAATCATTGATGTTCTCATCTTCATCTAGGATAGTGAAATTCATATTAGATAAGTTGGGAATATAGGGTAATAAGTGGAACCTATAAATAGGTTAAGACATAATAGTGATCTTTTTCCGATATCTAGTCTTAAATACCATGTATGACTAGTTAGAAGAAAGATACCCCCTAATATTTGTAATGAAATCCCTAGATAGGCATAGGGTAAAATATGAAGGTCAAGTACCATGAAATCTTGGGAGATGGTACAGTTAGGGAATACAACCAAAAATATCTTGAGGTGTTTGAGAAAACATAAAATCTTTGTGGGAGAACCTCTAATTTAAACACTCCCTTTTTATTAGGTTTATACTTGAGTCATAGTTTCTTAGCTATGGATTTTGGCATGATATAAGTAGAATCACCACTATCTATCATGAATGTGTGGACAAGAGAGTCTCTTATTATGAATGATAAGTATAATAGAGGTGTATTAAATAATTTAGGATCTAGGGTTTCATTAGGTTGATTATCATTAACATAAAATGCACTCACCTTATCATCTTTCTTATTCATGAGTGAAATCTTAGAGAGCTCTTATTGAAGGAGATATTTCTACCCTAGAATGAGTAGATCATCCCACATATGAATATTAAAATTGGATATATTAATTTAATCTATAATTCTAAAGGTATATCTAACTACCTTGGGCTTCACTTTGGAATTAGAGGCATCACTTGTAGCTTTTATAACTTGGGCAATGGAGGGGCTCTTCTACTACCACCCATGTCCTTATGATGTTTGCTATATTAGAGGTGTTTTATGTACTAAAACTTGAGTGTAAGGATATTAATTTACTTAAGGATGTGTTAGAGTGTCTTTAAACTAAACCTAAACTATCTTCAACCATCCTTATCTTAGCCCATGTGTGGGTTGTAATTGAATTTTCTACCTTGGGCACATTCTACCCCAAATTAGTTAACACTTGCTCAAAAGAGTGATCACCTTCATGAAAGTTAATTAATGTGGCATAATTAGGTGCCTTAATCACATTCCCTCTTTTTTAACTTAGGACTTCAATTGGGGTCATGAAAGGCATGTCTCCATGAGGAATTTGAGGACCTTCTTTGTGTTATGGAGGAAACATGTTGTCATGTGCTTGAAAGATAGGACCCTACTGCATATATGATGTTTAACATCCTTACCAACTTGTAGTCATTTCCATCTCACCTAATTTACCCTATGTAGAAGACCACTTACCTTATTGTGCATATTTATTTTGTGTTGGCACCAATTCCCTTGAACTATTGGCAACATTAGGGTTATAACTATTGTAAGGTCTGACATGTGTAATCTTCACTTAGTCTTGTTAGGTAGGATAAAAATGAGGATTATTGTATGAATAAGATGGATATGGATCCTAATAATGGGCATAATAAGGTCTATAGGATGTATTTTTCTACTTCTTTGAGGCTACTAGTTTGTCATTTTGTGCTTTGAGTAACCCCTCTATCTTGCCAAGCCCATATACTTGGTTGTCATTAGATTGATCTTGATTGTTTATTGCTGGTAATGGAGAAATATTGGGGTTTTGAGGTTGAATTTATATAAATAAGGGCATGAATGGACTAGGAGTAATCTTTCCCACTTATATTAGGTAATTTTCTACTCTTATGTATATCTCATATGCTTATAGCAACGTGGTTCCCCCCATGGATTGTATCATCATAGTAATATCAAAATTCAAGGCCCTTAGATAGTATAATAAAGAATAATTAGGGGTGGTATTGATGATTATAGGGATTTTATCCTAATTTTTTTCAAATCTATAATTAAAATCAACCATTGATTCTTGGGGTGCTCTCTTTACTGAGGTGAGTTATTCTACTAGAGAAACATGGTAACTCCTATCTTCAAAATACTTACATAGACACTTTAAAAATTCATCCCATGTGTTTATAGAAGTAGTATTTAGACCCTTATACCATTTAATTTATTTACCCCTTAAGGAGGTTTCTAAGACTCTCATGGCTACATATTCTAGTGTTATGTTATGTACTAAGCATAGGTTGGATATATTAGCTATGTGTTCCATAGGGGTGGTGGAGTTTTCACATATAAATTGGGGTAGAATTTTATGTGTATTAGATTTAAAATTATCAAATTGGTTAAGGTTTAAATGGATACCACAATTAAAAGGTATAAATGGATGCATTTTAGGTCTAGCCATTGGGATTAGAAGACTTGTAATAGACTATGTATGGATAGAATTGGTAGAATTTAGGGAATTAGAAGGTGTAGGATTAGGTTTAAACCTAACCTCTTTATTTTTTAAATATTTAATTATAGCTCAGAATATTTAATTTGTATACCTTTTAAAGATGATCTAGTGGACACCTTTTGTATGAAACTGCCTTACAATTTGCCACTACTTATCTTTAGCATTTAAGATGTCCTAAAAATTTTTCAAAGTATGTCTTAATGTATTTTATATTTGGTCCTATTAGGCATGTTATAACTATTATCTATCAATGTTTCACCCTCTTGAGTAGGGATATTCAAACCCTCCTCAAACTTGGACTAACATTGGATTGACCTATAGGTTGAGGGATACCTAAATTTCATGTCAAACCTATAGTTTTTATGGGGATATATCCCATTATTTATAAATTTCATACTCTCTTTAAGACCTAATTTTATAGGGATGAAAATGGAAAATAGATGAAAACTTATGAAAGAACCTACACTAAAGTGGTGATGCACCAATGATTGAGTATCCACTATTGGTTTATCCCTCAAACACACTAATGAACCTGATGAAACCATCAACTTATTATACCTCTTAACTAATTTATAAGAATTAATTTTTTATTTTAAGGTTAATTGATATTTCTATAAGTTAAAGGATAAGAACCTAGATCTACACAAGACATTATTAGCTCATGACAATTCAAGAACACCTCTACTTGTGAACACCTCACACAACTTGCATAAACTGATGACATGAATTTATATTCATAAAATTACCTAAAAATTGAAACAAAAATCATAGATTATGAGAATAAAATCTCAAAAGGCATACTAACATTCAACCAAGAAATTTGCAACTATCTTTCTATTGATTTAAAGAGGCAAGGTATAATTTTGGTTAAATTTTACTACACCCAATCAAGGGATGATAAAAAATATATAAATTCCTAATTACATATAATTTTTTAGAGAGATTAAATAAGATTACAGTCATAGGAGAGGCCATGAATGAGGCCAAGGTGGCTCATGGTAGTTACAACAGTCATAGTCACTCCTCTCATGTATTGATGTCCTTCATTGACTCCATTCTGGCATTGATATAAGGTTTGAAGGATACAACTCATTTGTTTAAATAAATTTAGGTTATAACCATGGTAAAAATATCTAATTATTCCATTCAATGGTATTTACTCAGTGTACATGGTTTATTATTAGGCCTCCAATAGGCATTGAGTATCCTCTCCTTCAATGTGCATGTTGACTTGACATTGAAATTATCTATATTATTTCATAGTGTCCCGAAATATGGAATGTGATCACCCAAATAATATTGTAAAAAAACTCAAGGTGTCCCATTAATTTCATCATGCCATTCTACTCCCACTAGACTATTCTATCTGCAAGTTAACTAGGCATATTCTACTAGTTCTTCATATTTTTGCTTATCTACTTCTTAAGTGATTAAAATAGTTGAAATGGGTTATGAAATCATTTGATAAAATTATATTAATATTTTATTGACCCAAATAATTTAAATTTATACATATTAATTATCCTTTCCTTTCAAACACATTTGTCATGCTTGACTAGGCTATTTAGACCAGTTTTATAAACTAGCTGTTTAGAAGGAACAAACATAGATACTTACAAGAAAATTTATGAATATTTATAGACTTTGATGAGTAGAAAAAATATTAAAATTACATATCCCATAGTTTATATTTCCCAAATGGGCCTTATAACCCATTTTATACTCAATACCCTACAAATTTACTCTTTTTATAGGTATCCATACAACCTCCATACAATCAGGTATCAAGGTCATGAGATCCTCTAAGTTGGAAATATGATCTAGGTGTTATTAAATATTTTTTTGAGTGTTTTAATGAATTTATAATTAAATTTCCCTATTCAAGTCCTTATGATGGGTTTAGAGGTATTTATGAGTGTTTGGGACTCTTATCAATGGTTTATAGATGTTGGGGACCAAAACTCTAAACTAATTGCACTAGATTCATGTCCATATACATCTATACCTTCCCTTAAGTGTTTGCCTCTCCATGAAAATAAACCATATGTTTTTGAGCATTGGAATATTTTCTTTGGGTGAGAAACATGATTTCTAAGTAGGTTTTGGGTATCTACAAACAAAATGACAAATTGTTGGGATTTTATTGGCATTCAAAGTGACTGTAATGTATCTAAACATCATGATGGCCTATCCATTTAAGGTCTAAAATGTTCTTTATACTAAAATGGACCTTTTATTCACCTTTTAGTGACATATTCCTAGTAGAGGTGATAGACTTGTTTGTCTATAGACTTCAAGCTTGAACTTTGGCCTAAACCCTAGGGTTGTGAGGTGGTTACACCTTTTTACCAAATTGAAGATTACATTAGAGTTTATATGGAGTAGAAAAATTGTCTTGATCAAGCCTCTTGACCCATGATGAGCGCATATAGCCATCAAGCTTAAAACCTCTACTTATTTTCTCATAGAACCAATCATGGAGGTCTTTATAGATGACTGTTAGAGGGCCATTTAAAATCCTTAGTTCCCATTTCCCCTCCTTATTCCATTAATGCACCTTAATGCTTCCCACTTCTCTATTCTTAGTCTCAAACTAGTCTTTCCATGCCTTTTTAGTATAGTCTGGCTCTTACACATGCCAAATAGTAAGTTTTCAATATGCTAAGAAGACTTGAAGATACCTTAAATGTCATCTTAGGGTCATACCACCTCATTTGGGTGTGTTTTGGAGTAATGATCCACCATCAGTTCATTTATAAGGTTTTGGTAGTGTTTGATATGTCCACCATCTTAACGATGGTTAATAGTGTATAAACATCTAGACCATAATCAATGACCATGAACTTGTATTTAATTGACCTCATCATATTCCATGAATATCTTTGGGTCCCATGTAAAGGGTGGGTTAATATAAGAGCATTAGAAGGTGGTATTCACATTGTATAATAACCAATTCGGGCATGTTATTTTCTTAAGAATCACTCATAAAGGTTATCCCCCCAATTTCAAACAATATCTCATGGATCTTTATTACATAGGGAGACCTAAACTTCCATAATATCTTTGGGCCTGATTATCTCTATGATGAAGTTTGTTAACACTTGAAGTTGGGCTTCAAGTTGGTTGTGTTGTGGTTGAAAAGATCGAGCAAGGTTTTGAAACTACTTAGGCCTTTCCCTTATTTATATTAACATGAAAACTTTTTTTCATGATCTAAAACATCCTCACGCATCCTTAATTATCCATAAAACTTATTATAATGACCTAGGGCTATCCAAGATCACAATAAGGTTTGAGATTAGGCTTAAGGCCTACCTGCATTATTCTACCCTCAAGGGTAATTGAATGTAAATCTAAATGTTAATAATTTTATAAAGTGTATGATTACCTTAACCATAATTTAATATTTATTTATAACCATTTGTGGAAAACAATATGCATACAAATCCTTTAAAGCATGATTTTACTCATTTATCACCCTTAATTGACTATCACAAATAGGGCTAGGTCTGAGATAAAATAACGGGTATACCCAATATTTGTCCCACAAAAATGGAAAAATGGATAGATTTAAATACCTAAATTTACCATTAATACTAATTTTAAGGCTTTTCCATGCTTATAGAGGCCTCAAATAACCATTTTCCCAAACTGGTTGTAGTCTACTTATAACTTTGAGTAGTTAGGAATGATAGATCTGTGTATGCTTTGCTCTTTTATTTCCTTATATTATTAGGGTGATATGATGTAAATTATATGTGTTAGGGATATTAACACTATCATATGGTTATTTTAAAATGTCTATTCTCTTACATATCATTCCCCTTCTTGAGATTAGGGTTCATGCCTAAATAGGCATGTATGTCATCAAGTCTATATTGACTATAATTTTCTCCTTAGGTGTGATGATCATCATATTTGTATTATTTTTTAGTGTGAAACCTAATTTTCCTTGTATTAGTGATACCTATTTACCATAACCAAGATATGTTTCTCCATATGCATTAACTTTACTATAGGTTTACAGTCGCATATGCTATGTATAGGGCTCTGAGTATCATGCTTGTATGAGAGAAGAGTGTATACAATCATTTGAAGGTCTTATAAAAAATTCACATATTCATTCATATCTTCAGGATTCACACCTTATTATGATCATAATACACTTCATGCTTATGAGTGGTCCACATAATATTCTTGGAGAATCCACTATAGTAGGCCCAAGTGATTAGTTGTAGGTGCTTATTTTCCTCCTCAATTGGGTGTATGACCATATAGGTCCAATATTATATGATTTAATTGTATTTTAGGGTTGAAAGTGTTATTTTTATCTTCTTCACATGTATTATATTATGAAGGAAGGGTGGAAGAATGAATGAGGATGATTGTTGGGTGATATGGGGGTGAGACATGAACAATAAGGTTAAAACATAATGAGAATGATAGTGGAAAACAACATGAAACTATAAGGTATGAAAATGAAATTGATTAGATAAGAAAAATTTTAAGGAAAAAAACATTATCCTTGAATACCCTCACACATATACCTAAGCAAATATATCATTCGGGAGGCAGAAAAAGGGCCAACATAGTCAAGAAATGAAACCTAGGAATGTTAAAGAAACCTTAATATTGGAAAAAACCCTTAAATTTTGATAAAAATGATTATGTGAGTTTCATATTCAAGGAAGATGGTTTTAATCCTATGAGGCTACCATAAAATATAGGATTCTTGCTCATAAGGATATGATGATAACCCACCATGACTTCAACACTCCATTTCACACTTTTAACTATGTTTCAAGGTTAGAGAGGGAAAATTTGGACCACATATAGTGATAATAATAAGTGAAACTCATATATGTATGATATCCCTCCGTGAAGACACATTGAGATGAATAAGATACTAATGGGCCTCAAACTTGAGAAAATAGGTATGTGGAAACTTGAAATATTCCATCAATCCTCCAACATAGTCAACTCTTTCTAATGAGGGCACTCAAAACTAATTTACCATTAATACTAATTTTAAGGCCTTTCCATGCTTATAGAGGCCTCAAATAACCATTTTTCCCAAACTAGTTGTAGTCTACTTGTAACTTTGAGTAGTTAGGAATGACAGATCTATGTATGCTTTGCTCTTTTATTTCCTTATATTATTAGGGTGATATGATGTAAATTATATGTGTTAGGGATATTAACATGATCATATGGTTATTTTACAATGTATATTCTCTTACATATCATTCCCCTTCTCGAGATTAGGGTTCATGCCTAAATAGGCATGTATGTCATCAAGTTTATATTGACTATAGTTTTCTCCTTAGGTGTGATGATCATCATATTTGTAGTATTTGTTAGTGTGAAACCTAATTTTCCTTGTATTAGTGATACCTATTCACCATAATCAAAATATGTTTCTCCATATGCATTAACTTTACTATAGGTTTACACTCACATATGTTATGTATATGGGTCTGAGCATCATGCTTGTATGTATACAATCATTTGAAGGGATTATAAAACATTCACATATTCATTCATATCTTTTGCATTCACACCTTATTATGATCATAACACACTTCATGCTTATGAGTGGTCCACATAATATTCTTGAAGACTCCACTATAGTAGGCCCAAGTGACTAGTTGTAGGTGCTTATTTTCCTCCTCAATTGGGTGTATGACCATATAGGTCCAAAATTATATGATTTAAATGTATTTTAGGGTTAAAAGTGGTATTTTTATTTTCTTCACATGTATTATATTATGAAGGAAGGGTGGAAGAATGAATGAGGATGATTGTGGGGTGATATGGGGGTGAAACATGAACAATAAGGTTAAAACATAATGAGAATGATAGTGGAAAACAACATGAAATTATAAGGTATGAAAATGACATGGATTAGATAAGAAAATTTTTAAGGAAAAAAACATTATCCTTGAATACCCTCACAAATATACCTAAGCAAATATATCACTTGGGAGGCAGAAAAAGGGCCACCATAGTCAAGAAATGAAACATAGGAATGTTCAAGAAACCTTAATAGTGGAAAAAACCCTTAAATTTTCATAAAAATGACTATGTGAGTTTCATATGCAAGGAATATGGTTTTAATCCTATGAGGCTACCATAAAATATAGGATTCTTGCTCATAAGGATATGATGATAACCCACCATGACTTCAACACTCCATTTCACACTTTTAACTGTGTTTCAAGGTTAGAGAGGGAAACTTTGGACCACATATAGTGATATTAATAAGTGAAACTCATATATGTATGAGATCCTTCCTTGAAGACACATTGAGATGAATAAGATACTAATGGGCCTCAATCTTGAGAAAATAGGTATGTGGAAACTTGAAATATTCCATCAATCCTCCAACATAGTCAACTCTTTCTAATCAAGGAACTCAAAACTAATTAACCACTAATACTAATTTTAAGGCTTTTCCATGCTTATAGAGGCCTCAAATAACCTTTTTTCCCAAACTGGTTGTAGTCTACTTGTAACTTTGAGTAGTTAGGAATGATAGATCTGTGTATGCTTTGCTCTTTGATTTCCTTATATTGTTAGGGTGATATGATGTAAATTATATCTGTTAGGGATAGTAACATTATCATATGGTTATTTTACAATGTCTATTCTCTTACATATCATTCCCCTTCTCGAGATTAGCGTTCATGCCTAAATAGGCATATATGTCATCAAGTCTATATTGACTATAATTTTCTCCTTAGGTGTGATGATCATCATATTTGTATTATTTGTTAGTGTGAAACCTAATTTTACTTGTATTAGTGATACCTATTTACCATAATCAAGATATGTTTCTCCATATGCATTAACTTTACTATAGGTTTACACTCACATATGCTATGTGTAGGGGTTTGACTATCATGCTTGTATGAGAGAAGAGTGTATACAATCATTTGAAGGTCTTATAAAACATTCACTTATTCATTCATATCTTTTGGATTCACACCTTATTATGATCATAACACACTTCATGATTATGAGTGGTCCACATAATATTCTTGGAGACTCCACTATAGTAGGCCCAAGTGACTAGTTGTAGGTGCTTATTTTCCTCCTCAATTGGGTTTATGACCATATAGGTACAAAATTATATGATTTAATTGTATTTTAGGGTTAAAAGTGGTATTTTTATTTTCTTCACATGTATTATATTATGAAGGAAGGGTGGAAGAATGAATGAGGATGATTGTGGGGTGATATGGGGGTGAAACATGAACAATAAGGTTAAAACATAATGAGAATGATAGTGGAAAACAACATGAAATTATAAGGTATGAAAATGACATGGATTAGATAAGAAAAATTTTAAGGAAAAAAACATTATCCTTGAATACCCTCACAAATATACCTAAGCAAATATATCACTTGGGAGGCAGAAAAAGGGCCAACATAGTCAAGAAATGAAACATAGGAATGTTCAAGAAACCTTAATAGTGGAAAAAACCCTTAAATTTTCATAAAAATGACTATGTGAGTTTCATATGCAAGGAATATGGTTTTAATCCTATGAGGCTACCATAAAATATAGGATTCTTGCTCATAAGGATATGATGATAACCCACCATGACTTCAACACTCCATTTCACACTTTTAACTGTGTTTCAAGGTTAGAGAGGGAAACTTTGGACCACATATAGTTATATTAATAAGTGAAACTCATATATGTATGAGATCCTTCCTTGAAGACACATTGAGATGAATAAGATACTAATGGGCCTCAAACTTGAGAAAATAGGTATGTGGAAACTTGAAATATTCCATCAATCCTCCAACATAGTCAACTCTTTCTAATTAGGGAACTCAAAACTAATTAACCACTAATACTAATTTTAAGGCTTTTCCATGCTTATATAGGCCTCAAATAACCTTTTTTCCCAAACTAGTTGTAGTCTACTTGTAACTTTGAGTAGTTAGGAATGACAGATCTGTGTATGCTTTGCTCTTTGATTTCCTTATATTGTTAGGGTGATATGATGTAAATTATATCTGTTAGGGATAGTAACATTATCATATGGTTATTTTACAATGTCTATTCTCTTACATATCACTCCCGTTCTCGAGATTAGCGTTCATGCCTAAATAGGCATGTATGTCATCAAGTCTATATTGACTAGAATTTTCTCTTTAGGTGTGATGATCATCATATTTGTATTATTTGTTAGTGTGAAACCTAATTTTACTTGTATTAGTGATACCTATTTACCATAATCAATATGTTTCTCCATATGCATTAACTTTACTATAGGTTTACACTCACATATGCTATGTGTAGGGGTTTGACTATCATGCTTGTATGAGAGAAGAGTGTATACAATCATTTGAAGGTCTTATAAAACATTCACATATTCATTCATATCTTTTGGATTCACACCTTATTATGATCATAACACACTTCATGATTATGAGTGGTCCACATAATATTCTTGGAGACTCCACTATAGTAGGCCCAAGTGACTAGTTGTAGGTGCTTATTTTCCTCCTCAATTGGGTGTATGACCATATAGGTACAAAATTATATGATTTAATTGTATTTTAGGGTTAAAAGTGGTATTTTTATTTTCTTCACATGTATTATATTATGAAGGAAGGGTGGAAGAATGAATGAGGATGACTGTGGGGTGATATGGGGGTGAAACATGAACAATAAGGTTAAAACATAATGAGAATGATAGTGGAAAACAACATGAAATTATAAGGTATGAAAATTACATGGATTAGATAAGTAAATTTTTAAGGAAAAAAACATTATCCTTGAATACCCTCACACATATACCTAAGCAAATATATCACTTGGGAGGCAGAAAAAGGGCCAACATAGTCAAGAAATGAAACCTAGGAATGTTGAAGAAACATTAATATTGGAAAAATCCCTTAAATTTTGATAAAAATGACTGTGTGAGTTTCATATGCAAGGAAGATGGTTTTAATCCTATGAGGCTACCATAAAATATAGGATTCTTTCTCATAAGGATATGATGATAACCCACCATGACTTCAACACTCCATTTTACACTTTTAACTATGTTTCAAGGTTAGAGAGGGAAAATTTGGACCGCATATAGTGATATTAATAAGTGAAACTCATATATGTATGATATCCTTCCTTTAAGACACATTGAGATGAATAAGATACTAATGGGCCTCAAACTTGAGAAAATAGGTATGTGGAAACTTGAAATATTCCATCAATCCTCCAACATAATCAACTCTTTCTAATGAGGGCACTCAAAACTTTGTTCATTACCTAGATCTACTTAAAATTACACATTATGATAGTTTATAAGTTTTTTTAATCCATGAGCTCACATGTGTGAGATAAAGACTACAAATGACATGAGATATTGCTTTAAATCATGATAAAATAAGATCAACTATTGGTTTGACCTAACAAGCTAAGAATCCATGAAAACTAATCTATTCTACTTAGCCTATGTAGATAAGGATGGTGTTCATATCCCTTAAGTTCTTTAGGAATGTTCATGTAACTCAAGAGACCAATCTAGAAATAATTTCCCATGGGTGGAGACTAACTTTGTGTAATTCCCCTAGATAAGAACTTGAGTACCCATTCTCTATACTCCATATAGTCTAAACATAAACATTAGGATCTCTTCAAGCCTACCAATGAGCTCAAGGAGAAGGTAAGTTAGTTTTGAGCTGATTTAAATTAAAACACTTTGCTTTCTCTCCCACTTTCAATTACTAAGCTCCTTTTTCAAATCCCCAACTCCACTTGAGTTAGTCTGTACTATATAGATCCTTACCATTTGGGAAACCTTTGTAACCTATAATTTCTCTACATTTTCTCTTGATTTAGACCAAACTACATCCTTATAAAGTTTTATGGAGATAAAATATTAGTCATTTGATATTTTAGAGTTGATGGTATAAATTAGGGGAGTTGAAAAGTCATAAATTAGCACATATGGGGACCATTAAGGAGGATTTAAGCATTGACCATGGTGGTAATGGGCTCAATGGGGTATGAAATGATTTAGTGATGGTATAATGAAGCTCATGAGGTATATTTAATGTGTGTGAGGTGAATTAGTGTCCCATCAAGGTCAAATTAGGCCTCATTATGATCAAAACTATTGCTTTTACACACACATGACCTTAAAGAGGCATATCAACTAAATATTATGTTAATATCTATGAATAGACTCTTATGAATTAAAAAAGGCATCAAAAAAACCCTAATACACTTCATGATGTTATTTTAAGCTTGTAATATGAACCTACCTTATGTGATTGAGAAAAATAGAGGTATTCATGATATTTCATTAGACTTCCTTCTTAATTCACCTTCACCATGGCATTTCTCACATGTTAGAGCTCCATCAAACTGACCAAGGACCATTACACATGATCAAAACTAATGAAAACACTTGACTCAAGTTGAAAAATATGGTATGGAGATCACCAATAATCTTATAGCATAACAATATAGTGAATTTATTGAACGACCCAAACTCACAAGGATGAGATGTAACCATGAGACTAATGATGGATCAGGACTCAAGGGCATTAGGTTGACCCATTTCTAGGTATATGAATATAAGGTGGTCAATAAGGCATAATAGTGACGTGATAATAGTAATGAATGGTCTTAGAGTGAGAAAAAAATAATTTCAAGATGTCTTATGAAGGTCTATTGTTGTGTTTTTAATGTCATTATTCTTAGTCTATCTATTCAAATAGCTCCAAACCTCCATAACCCTCTAAGGTCATTAATCCCCATAAAACATATAATATGAGTCTTACACCTTTTAATATCTTTTTAAAAGGTCATGTTTCAAATATTTAATTGTTAAAATGTCTTAAAGAGGTCCCATTATCTCCATATGGTCATAACTAGGCATTTTATGCCATAAAAGTTCCTTTTAAAACTTATACCCACCTCCCCAATAGACACATGGGCCTCAAACATTTTAAAATGTACCTATTAAACTTCCCTTTCCATACTACTAATTTTTTTTTCGTAATACTTTTGTTTTCGCTCCCTCTACCATAAAATGTTGATTCAAGTTCAAAACATGGAAAAATAGTGAAAATGGTGTTTTTAGGTAATTCTTGCAAATTATATAGAATTTTGCAGTCATACCATATATATTGGGTATTATGTGTTTAAAATGATTTCATTTCATATGTATATGATAATTTTTATGTTAAAAGGATTCAAAAAAAGCTTAAATTTGACCTTCTCTCTCCACCTAGTTCATTAGCAGCTCATACAACCCTTTAGGTTTATAGATAGTATGGGCATGAGAGAGAATATCAAGAGATGGTATCTTGGGAATATAAATTGGGTACCTTGAAATTATTATCCATTCCATTTATCTATAGGTTCATGGCTAGATCTTAATGAATAATCATTAACAATCTGGGTACTCCTATGAACACCATTTGTGAAAGGTTGAGAAAGTATAATGTTTTTGGCATATTTTTGAAGATTTTATAAAAATAAATGTTTGATGTGTGTTTATGAGGTCATAATAGGCTATATAAAACACCATTTACCCATTTTTCACATGTTTAGTTTGTGAAGGCAAAAAGATCTTTATGTTTATTCATTTTGATAGATTGTAGGTAGTTTTTCTCTTGGTTACAAGAGCTTTTTAATGCATAGATATGGAAGGTTTGGTGTTTTAATGTTTTATTATGAGTTCCTTGAGTTATTTTATACATCTTATATCTTTTAAACCATTCATAAAAGTCACTATAAATCCAAGAAACCCTTTAAGCCTTACTCTATTATGAAACTATCAATATTATATAGGGATATTATATATGTTTAGTATTATAGCCCATGTATAAGGGATTCATATTTTGTAGTGTTTGAAGTACAAATATATTGAAATCTCAATAAAAATAGTACCTATGATTATAAGGGGGAAAAATCATCACTCCAACTCCACTCCCATTCTTTGACTTTGATCAATCAAAGAAAAAAGTTCATATGCCTTCATTCTCTTGAGTTGGGCTTGTAAGACTAGGTACAATAGTTCCTTCCTCATGCATACAATATACACCTAGGCCTTCCTCTTAAATGGTCTTGTAGGGGTAAAAAACATGTTTATTAACTTCCCATTCATCAAGGATCAGATCTAAGATTCTGTCAAGTTGATCTTTGGAATCTTAATCATTGATGTTCTCATCTTCATCTAGGATAGTGAAATTCATATTAGATAAGTTGGGAATATAGGGTTATAAGTGGAACCTAGAAATAGGTTAAGACATAATAGTGATATTTATCCCATATCTAGTCTTAAATACCATGTATGACTAGTTAGAAGAAAGATACCCCCTAATATTTGTAATGAAATCCCTAGATAGGCATAGGGTAAAATATGAAGGTCAAGTACCATGAAATCTTGGGAGATGGTACAGTTAGGGAATACAACCAAAACTATCTTGAGGTCTTTGAGAAAACATAAAATCTTTGTGGGAGAACCTCTAATTTAAACACTCACTTTTTATTAGGTTTATACTTGAGTAATAGTTTATTATCTATGGATTTTGGCATGATATAAGTATAATCACCACTATCTATCATGAATGTGTGGACAAGAGAGTCTCTTATTATGAATGATAAGTATAAGAGAGGTTTATTAAATAATTTAGGATCTAGGGTTTCATTAGGTTTATTATAATTAACATAAAATGCACTCACCTTATCATCTTGCATATTCATGAGTGAAATATTATAGAGCTCTTATTGAAGGAGATATTTCTACCCTAGAATGAGTAGATCATCCCACATATGAATATTAAAATTGGATCTCTTAATTTAATCTATAATTATAAAGGTATATCTGACTACCTTGGGTTTCACTTTGGAATTAGAGGCATCACTTGTAGCTTTTATAACATGGGGAATGGAGGGGCTCTTCTACTACCACCCATGTCCTTATGATGTTTGCTATATTAGAGGTGTTTTATGTACTAAAACTTGAGTGTAAGGATATTAAGTTACCTAAGGATGTGTTAGAGTGTCTTTAAACTACCCTAAACTATATTCAACCATCCTTATCTTAGCCCATGTGTGGGTTGTAATTGAATTTTCTACCTTGGGCACATTCTACCCCAAATTAGTTAACACTTGCTTAAAAGAGTGATCACTTTCATGAAAGTTAATTAATGTGGCATAGTTAGGTGCCTTAATCACATTCCCTCTTTTTTAACTTAGGACTTCAATTGGGGTCATGAAATGCATGTCTCCATGAGGAATTTGAGGACCTTCTTTGTGTTATGGAGGAAACATGTTGTCATGTGCTTGAAAGATAGGACCCTACTGCATATAGGATGTTTAACATCCTTACCCACTTGTAGTCATTTCCATCTCACCTAATTTACCCTATGTAGAAGACCAATTACCTTCTTGTGCATATTTATTTTGTGTTGGCACCAATTCCCTTGAACTATTGGCAACATTAGGGTTATAACTATTGTAAGGTCTGACATGTGTAATCTTCACTTAGCCTTGTTAGGTAGGATAAAAATGAGGATTATTGTATGAATAAGATGGATATGGATCCTAATAAGGGGCATAATAAGGTCTATAGGATGTATTTTTCTACTTCTTTTAGGCTACTAGTTTGTCATTTTATGCTTTGAGTAACCCCTCTATCTTGCCAAGCCCATATACTTGGTTGTCATTAGATTGATCTTGATTGTTTAGAGCTGGTAATGGAGAAATATTGGGGTTTTGAGGTTTAATTTATATAAATAAGGGCATGAAGGGACTAGGAGTAAGCTTTCCTACTTATATTAGGTAATTTTCTACTCTTATGTATATCTCATATGCTTATAGCAATGTGGTTCCCCCCATGGATTGTATCATCATAGTAATATCAAAATTCAAGGCCCTTAGATAGTATAATAAAGCATAATTAGGGGTGGGATTGATGATTATATGGATCTTATCCTAATTTTTTTCAAATATATAACTAAAATCAACCATTGATTCCTTGGGTGCTCTCTTTACTGAGGTGAGTTATTCTACTAGAGAAACATGGTAACTCCTATCTTCAAAATGATTACATAGACACTTTACAAATTCATCCCATGTGTTTATAGAGGTAGTATTTAGACACTTATACCATTTAATTTATTTACCCCTTAAGGAGGTTTCTAAGACTCTCATGGCTACATATTCTAGTGTTATGTTATGTACTAAGCATAGGTTGGATATGTTAGCTATGTGTTCCATAGGGGTGGTGGAGTTTTCCCCTATAAATTAGGGTATAATTTTATGTGTATTAGCTATAATATTATCAAATTGGTTAAGGTTTAAATGGATACCACAATTAAAAGGTATAAATGGATGCATTTTAGGTCTAGCCATTGGGATTAGAAGACTTGTAGTAGACTATGTATGGATAGAATTGGTAGAATTTAGGGAATTAGGAGGTGTAGGATTAGGTTTAAACCTAACCTATTTATTATTGAAATATTTAATTATAGCTCAGAATATTTAATTTATATACCTTTTAAAGATGATCTAGTGGACACCTTTTGTATGAAATTACCTTACAATTTGCCACTACTTATCTTTAGCATTTAAGATGTCCTAAAAAGTTGTCAAAGTATGTCTTAATGTATTTTATATTTTGTCCTATTAGGCATGTTATAACTATTATCTATCAATGTTTCACCCTCTTGAGTAGGGATATTCAAACCCTCCTCAAACTTGGACTAACATTGGATTGACCTATAGGTTGAGGGATACCTAAATTTCATGTCAAACCTATAGTTTTTATGGGGATATATCCCATTATTTATAAATTTAATACTCTCTTTAAGACCTAATTTTATAGGGATGAAAATGGAAAAGAGATGAAAACTTATGAAAGAACCTACACTAAAGTGGTGATGCACCAATGATTGAGTATCCACTATTGGTTTATCCATCAAACACACTAATGAACCTGATGAAACCATCAAATTATTATACCTCTTAACTAATTCATAAGAATTAATATTTTATTTTAAGGTTTATTGATATTTCTATAACTTAAAGGATAAGAACCTAGATCTACACAAGACATTATTAGCTCATGACAATTCAAGAACACCTCTACTTGTGAACACCTCACACAACTTGCATAAACTGACGACATTAATTTATATTCATAAAATTACATAAAAATTAAAACAACAATCATAGATTATGAGAATCAAATCTCAAAAGGCATACTAACATTCAACCAAGAAATTTGCAACTATCTTTCTATTGATTCAAAGAGGTAAGGTATAATTTTGGTTAAATTTTACTACACCCAATTAAGGGATGATAAAAAATATATAAATTCCTAATTAAATATAATTTTTTAGAGAGATGAAATAAGATTACAGTCATAGGAGAGACCATGAATGAGGCCAAGGTGGCTCATGGTAGTTACAACAGTCATAGTCACTCCTCTCATGCATTGATGTCCTTCATTGACTCCATTCTGGCATTGATATAAGGTTTGAAGGATATAACTCCTTTGTTTAAATAAATTTAGGTTATAACCATGGTAAAAATATCTAATTATTCCATTCAATGGTATTTACTCAGTGTACATGGTTTATTATTAGGCCTCCAATAGGCATTGAGTATCCTCTCCTTCAATGTGCATGTTGACTTGACATTGAAATTATCTATATTATTTCATAGTGGCCCTAAATATGGAATGTGATCACCCAAATAATATTTAAAAAAAAATCAAGGTCTCCCATTAATTTCATCATGCCATTCTACTCCCACTAGACTATTCAATCTGCAAGTTAAGTAGGCATATTCTACTAGTTCATATTTTTGCTTATCTACTTCTTAAGTGATTAAAACAGTTGAAATGGGTTATCAAATCATTTGATAATCTTATATTAATATTTTATTAATCCACATAATTTGAATTTATACATATTAATTATCCTTTACTTTCAAACACATTTATCATGCTTGACTAGGCTATTTAGACCAGTTTTATAAACTAGCTGTTTAGAAGGAACAAACATAGATACTTACAAGAACATTTATGAATATTTATAGACTTTGATGAGTAGAAAAAATATTAAAATTACATATCCCATAGTTTATATTTCCTAAATGGGCCTTATAACCCATTTTATACTCAAGACCCTACAAATTTACTCTTTTTATAGGTAGCCATACAACCTCCATACAATCAGGTATCAAGGTCATGAGATCCTCTAAGTTGGAAATATGATCTAGGTGTTATTAAATATTTTTTTGAGTGTTTTAATGAATTTATAATTAAATTTCCCTATTCAAGTCCTTATGATGGGTTTAGAGGTATTTATGAGTGTTTGGGACTCTTATCAATGGTTTATAGATGTTGGGGACCAAAAATCTAAACTAATTGCACTAGATTCATGTACATAGACCTCTATACCTTCCCTTAAGTGTTTGCCTCTCCATGAAAATAAACCATATGTTTTTGAGCATTGGAATATTTTCCTTGGGTGAGGAACATGCTTTCTAAGTAGGTTTTGGGTATCTACAAACAAAATGACAAATTGTTGGGATTTTATTAGAATTCAAAGTGACTGTAATGTATCTAAACATCATGATGGCCTATCCATTTAAGGTCTAAAATGTTATTTATACTAAAATGGCCCTTTTATTCACCTTTTAGTGACATATTCCTAGTAGAGGTGATAGACTTGTTTGTCTATAGACTTCAAGCTTGAACTTTGGCCTAAACCCTAGGGTTGTGAGGTGCTTACACCTTTTTAACAAATTGAAGATTACATTAGAGTTTATATGGAGTAGAAAAATTGTCTTGATCAAGCCTCTTGACCCATGATGAGCGCATATAGCCATGAAGCTTAAAACCTCTGCTTATTTTCTTTTAGAACCAATCATGGAGGTCTTTATAGATGACTGTTAGATCACCATTTAAAATCCTTAGTTCCCATTTCCCCTCCTTATTCCATTAATTCACCTTAATGCTTCCCACTTCTCTATTCTTAGGCTCAAACTAGTCTTTCCATGCCATTTTAGTACAGTTTGGCTCTTACACATGCCAAATAGTAAGTTTTCAATATGCTAAGAAGACTTGAAGATACCTTAAATGTCATCTTAGGGTCATACCACCTCATTTGGGTGTGTTTTGGAGTAATGATCCACCATCAGTTCATTTATAAGGTTTTGGTAGTGTTTGATATGTCTACCATCTTAACGATGGTTAATAGTGTATAAACATCTAGACCGTAATCAATGGCCATGAACTTGTATTTAATTGACCTCCTCATATTCCATGAATATCTTTGGGTCCCATGTAAAGGGTGTGTTAATATAGGAGCATTAGAAGGTGGTATTCACGTTGTATACTAACCAATTCGGGCATGTTATTTTCTTAAGAATCACTCATAAAGGTCATCCCCCCAATTTCAATCAATATCTCATGGATCTTTATTACATAGGGAGACCTAAACTTCCATAATATCTTTGGGCCTGATTATCTCTATGATGAAGTTTGTTAACACTTGAAGTTGGGCTTCAAGTTGGTTGTGTTGTGGTTGAAAGGATCGAGCAAGGTTTTGAAACTACTTAGGCCTTTCCCTTATTTATATTCACATGAAAACTTTTTTTCATGATCTAAAACATCCTCACACATCCCTCATTATCCATAAAACTTTTTATAATGACCTAGGGCTATCCAAGATGACAATAAGGTTTGAGATTAGGCTTAAGGCATACCTGCATTATTCGACCCTCAAGGGTAATTGAATGTAAATATAAATGTTAATACTTTTATAAAGTGTATGAGTACCTTAACCATAATTTAATATTTATTTATAACCATTTGTGGAAACCAATATTCATACAAATCCTTTAAAGCATGATTTTACTCATTTATCACCCTTAATTGACTATCACAAATAGGGCTAGGTCTGAGATAAAATAACAGGTATACCCAATATTTGTCCCACAAAAATGAAAAAATGGATGGATTTAAATACCTAAATTGACCATTAATACTAATTTTAAGGCCTTTCAATGCTTATAGAGGCCTCAAATAACCATTTTCCCAAACTAGTTGTAGTCTACTTGTAACTTTGAGTAGTTAGGAATGATGGATCTGTGTATGCTTTGCTCTTTTATTTCCTTATATTATTAAGGTGATATGATGTAAATTATATGTGTTAGGGATAGTAACACTATCATATGGTTATTTTACAATGTCTATTCTCTTACATATCATTCCCCTTCTCGAGATTAGGGTTCATGCCTAAATAGGCATGTATGTCATCAAGTCTATATTGACTATAATTTTCTCCTTAGGTGTGACGATCATCATATTTGTATTATTTCTTAGTGTGAAACCTAATTTTCCTTGTATTAGTGATACCTATTTACCATAACCAAGATATGTTTCTCCATATACATTAACTTTACTATAGGTTTACAGTCGCATATGCTATGTATAGGGGTCTGAGTATCATGCTTGTATGAGAGAACAGTGTATACAATCATTTGAAGGTCTTATAAAACATTCACATATTCATTCATATCTTTGGGATTCACATCTTATTATTATCATAACACACTTCATGCTTATTAGTGGTCCACATAATATTCTTGGAGACTCCACTATAGTAGGCCCAAGTGATTAGTTGTAGGTGCTTATTTTCCTCCTCAATTGGGTGTATGACCATATAGGTCCAAAATTATATGATTTAATTGTATTTTAGGGTTGAAAGTGGTATTGTTATTTTATTCACATGTATTATATTATGAAGGAAGGGTGTAAGAATGAATGAGGATGATTGTGGGGTGATACGGGGGTGAGACATGAACAATAAGGTTAAAACATAATGAGAATGATAGTGGAAAACAACATGAAACTATAAGGTATGAAAATGACATGGATTAGATAAGAAATTTTTTAAGGAAAAAAACATTACCCTTGAATACCCTCACACATATACCTAAGCAAATATATCATTTGGGAGGCCGAAAAAGGGCCAACATAGTCAAAAAATGAAACCTAGGAATGTTCAAGAAACCTTAATATTGGAAAAAACCCTTAAATTTTGATAAAAATGACTTTGTGAGTTTCATATGCAAGGAAGATGGTTTTAATCCTATGAGGCTACCATAAGATATAGGATTCTTGCTCATAAGGATATGATGATAACCCACCATGACTTCAACACTCCATTTCACACTTTTAACTATGTTTCAAGGTTAGAGAGGGAAAATTTGGACCGCATATAGTGATATTAATAAGTGAAACTCATATATTTATGATATCCTTCCTTTAAGACACATTGAGATGAATAAGATACTAATGGGCCTCAAACTTGAGAAAATAGGTATGTGGAAACTTGAAATATTCCATCAATCCTCCAACATAGTCAACTCTTTCTAATGAGGGCACTCAAAACTAATTTACCATTAATACTAAATTTAAGTCTTTTCCATGCTTATAGAGGCCTCAAATAACCTTTTTTCCCAAACTGGTTGTAGTCTACTTGTAACTTTGAGTAGTTAGGAATGACAGATCTGTGTATGCTTTGCTCTTTTATTTCCTTATATTATTAGGGTGATATGATGTAAATTATATGTGTTAGGGATAGTAACATGATCATATGGTTATTTTACAATGTATATTCTATTACATATCATTCCCCTTCTCGAGATTAGGGTTCATGCCTAAATAGGCATGTATGTCATCAAGTCTATATTGACTATAGTTTTCTCCTTAGGTGTGATGATCATCATATTTGTAGTATTTGTTAGTGTGAAACCTAATTTTCCTTGTATTAGTGATACATATTTACCATAATCAAGATATGTTTCTCCATATGCATTAACTTTACTATAGGTTTACACTCACATATGCTATGTATAGGGGTCTGAGCATCATGCTTGTATGTATACAATCATTTGAATGTCTTATAAAACATTCACATATTCATTCATATCTTTGGGATTCACACCTTATTATGATCATAACACACTTCATGCTTATGAGTGGTCCACATAATATTCTTGGAGACTCCACTATAGTAGGCCCAAGTGATTAGTTGTAGGTGCTTATTTTCCTTCTCAATTGGGTGTATGACCATATAGGTCCAAACTTATATGATTTAATTGTATTTTAGGGTTAAAAGTGGTATTTTTATCTTATTCACATGTATTATATTTTCAAGGAAGGATGGAAGAATGAATGAGGATTACTGTGGGGTGATATGGGGGTGAAACATGAACAATAAGGTTAAAACATAATGAGAATGATAGTGGAAAACAACATGAAATTATAAGGTATGAAAATGACATGGATAAGATAATAAAATTTTTAAGGAAAAAAACATTATCCTTGAATACCCTCACACATATACCTAAGCAAATATATCACTTGGGAGGCAGAAAAAGGTCCAACATAGTCAAGAAATGAAACCTAGGAATGTTCAAGAAACCTTAATATTGGAAAAAACCCTTAAATTTTGATAAAAATGACTGTGTGAGTTTCATATGCAAGGAAGATGGTTTTAATCCTATGAGGCTACCATAAAATATAGGATTCTTGCTCATAAGGATATGATGATAACCCACCATGACTTCAACACTCCATTTCACACTTTTAATTGTGTTTCAAGGTTAGAGAGGGAAACTTTGGACCACATATAATGATATTAATAAGTGAAACTCATATATGTATGAGATCCTTCCTTGAAGACACATTGATATGAATAAGATAATAATGGGCCTCAAACTTGAGAAAATAGGTATGTGGAAACTTGAAATATTCCATCAATCCTCCAACATGGTCAACTCTTTCTAATGAGGGCACTCAAAACTTTGTTCATTACCTAGATCTACTTAAAATTACACATTATGATAGTTTATAGGATTTTTGAATCCATGAGCTCACATGTGTGAGATAAATACTACAAATGACATGATATATTGCTTTAAATCATGATAAAATAAGATCAACTATTGGTTTGACCTAACAAGATAAGAATCCATGAAAACTAATCTATTCTACTTAGCCTATGTAGATAAGGATGGTGTTCATATCCCTTAAGTTCTTCAGGAATTTTCATGCAACTCAGGAGACCAATCTAGAAATAATTTCCCATGGGTGGAGACTAACTTTGTGTAATTCCCCTAGATAAGAACTTGAGTCCCCATTCTCTATACTCCATACAGTCTAAACATAAACATTAGGATCTCTTCAAGCCTACCAATGAGCTCAAGGAGAAGGTAGGTTAGTTTTGAGTTGATTAAATTAAAACACTTTGCTTTCTCTCCCACTTTCAATTACTAAGCTCCTTTTTCAAATCCCCAACTGCACTTGAGTTAGTTTGTACTATATAGATCCTTACCATTTGGGAAACCTTTGTAACCTATAATTTCTCTACATTTTCTCTTGATTTAGACCAAAATACATCATTATAAAGTGTTATGGAGAGAAAATATTAGTCATTTGATATTTTAGAGTTGATGGTATAAATTAGGGGAGTTGAAAAGTCATAAATTAGCACATATGGGGACCATTAAGGAGGATTTAAGCATTGACCATGGTGGTAATGGGCTCAATGTGGTATGAAATGATTTAGTGATGGTATAATGAAGCTCATGAGGTATATTTAATGTTTGGGATGTGAATTAGTGTCCCATCAAGGTCAAATTAGGCCTCATTATGATCAAAACTATTGCTTTTACACACACATGACCTTAAAGAGGCATATCAACTAAATATTATGTTAATATCTATGAATAGACTCTTATGAATTAAAAAATGCATCAAACAAACCCTAATACACTTCATGATGTTATTTTAAGCTTGGAATATGAACCTACCTTATGTGATTGAGAAAAATAGAGGTATTCATGATATTTCATTAGACTTCCTTCTTAATTCACCTTCACCATGGCATTTCTCACATGTTATAGCTCCATCAAACTGACCAAGGACCATTACGCATGATCAAAAATAATGAAAACACTTGACTCAAGTTGAAAAATATGGTATGGAGATCACCAATAATCTTATAGCATAACAATATAGTGAATTTATTGAACGACCCAAACTCATAAGGATGAGATGTAACCATGAGACTAATGATGGATCAGGACTCAAGGACATTAGGTTGACCCATTTCTAGGTATATGAATATAATTTGGTCAATAATGCATATTAGTGACGTGATAATAGTAATGAATGGTCTTGGAGTGAGAAAAAAATAATGTCAAGATGTCTTATGAAGGTCTATTGTTGTGTTTTTAATGTCATTATTCTTAGTCTATCTATTCAAATAGCTCCAAACCTCCATAACCCTCTAAGGTCATTAATCCACATAAAACATATAATATGAGTCTTACACCTTTTAATATCTTTGTAAAAGGTCATGTTTCAAATATTTAATTTTTAAAATGTCTTAAAGAGGTCCCATTATCTCCATATGGTCATAACTAGGCATTTTATGCCATAAAAGCTCCTTTTAAAACATATACCCACCTCCCCAATAGACACATGGGCCTCAAACATTTTAAAATGTACCTATTAAACTTCCCTTTCCATAATACTAATTTTTTTTCATAATACTTTTGTTTTCGCTCCCTCTACCATAAAATGTTGATTCAAGTTCAAAACATGGAAAAATAGTGAAAATGGTGTTTTTAGGTAATTCTTGCAAATTATATAGAATTTTGCAGTCATACCATATAGATTGGGTATTATGTGTTTCAAATGATTTCATTGCATATGTATATGATAATTTTTATGTTAAAAGGATTCAAAACAAGCTTAAATTTGACCTTCTCTCTCCACCTAGTTCATTAGCAGCTCATACAACCCTTTAGGTTTATAGATAGTATGGGCATGAGAGAGAAGATCAAGAGATGGTATCTTGGGAATATAAATTTGGTCCCTTGAAATTATTATCCATTCCATTTATCTATAGTTTCATGGCTATATCTTCATGAATAATCATTAACAATCTGGGTACTCCTATGAACTCCATTTGTGAAAGGTTGAGAAAGTATAATGTTTTTGCCATATTTTTGAAGATTTTATAAAAATAAATGTTTGATGTGTGTTTATGAGGTCATAATAGGCTATATAAAACACCATTTACCCATTTTTCACATGTTTTGTGTGTGAAGGTAAGAAGATATTTATGTTTATTCATTTTGATAGATTGTAGGTAGTTTTTCTCTTGGTTACAAGAGCTTTTTAATGCATAGATATGGAAGGGTTGGTGTTTTAATGTTTTATTATGAGTTACTTAAGCTATTTTATACATCTTGTATCTTTTAAACCATTCATAAAAGTCACTATAAATCCAAGAAACCCTTTAAGCCTTACTCTATTATGAAACTATCAATATTAAATAGGGATATATACTAATCCAAGAAAATAGGGATATTATATAGGGTCTCAAAGTTTTTTCTAATTAAAAATAAATAATATGTTTACTCATACTCTTCCCTATGATCCTCACTACATATCACTCACTCCTCTCTACTTAGACCACTATCATTCCCAATTCTTGTTAAATAGACGTTATAGCTACTTGTAGGTCCTATGAAAGCTAAGTAGAGGAGGTTGGTTATTGACATGGGGTAAATATGGTTAAAAGACATAAATTATGGTCATATTGAGGTAATTAACATATATAAAGGAATAAAAGTAGTAAAGAAGGGTCAAAAACAATTTTAACATTTTCCCAACTCCTCATAGAAGAGTAGACTCATTCAAGTTTCCATGAAACCAAGACTATAACTACAAGTTTGAAAATATATGAAGGTATGAGAAGGTTTTTGGAATATTTTATCAGTTATAAAGAAAATTTTCATAGGCTTACATACACTAAATTTATCCAATAAAAAAATGAGACATAATATATCTGTAATACTCATGCTCATAGTCCTACAAGCTTGAAATCACCTACAAGTAGAGTGAGGGTTAAAGAATTGAACCCTAAAAAAATAATGAGGATAAAATAAAAAATTGAAATATATATTAATTAATAAAATAAACTTTAGTGTCACATTTATGTGGTGTATCTTAAATTTTTAGAGATAAATCTATTATTTACAAATACCTATTAGACCTAATAGGCCACGAACAATTTTGTGCAATTTAGATAAGGGTATTTATCAAACTTGGAGGATATATAAGATTTAGGCATCCAAGAGAGAGATTTTATAATTTGGATAAATTTTCCAATAAAATCTCATGTTTATGGGAGAACATAACTACCTAACTAGGGTAAAAGGGCCTAAAATTGATTCACACAAGCCTATGCAAATAATCATGAAAAAATAGAATGAATGAGTAAGAGATGGGTTCAAAAGGTCCCTAATTGGAGTTGAAAATCCCATGGAATTTAAGTATAAAATAAATTTCATGTTTCAAAAAGGAATAATTGCTTCATTTTTATATTTAGATCACTAAACTCAGGCTCAAGGGTTTCATAAACTTGATTATGTATAAGCCCTAGGCCAAAAGGAGAATACACAAGGGAAAAAGTTGGTAAAGGGATTGGACTAAGGATAATATAAAATATGAGGTCATGAATAGGAGTTTAAAATAAATCCAATCCACAGTGAATAAGGGATGAAATTACTCAATTTTCATACATTAACCCTAAACAACTCAAACTAGCTACACACAGGAACCTACAACTTGCCACATAAGATAATGGAAATAGAGTGGAGTATTAGTAGCTTTAATAGTTGAATAAGGTTAAAAATTAAGGAGTGTGTTAGGATGATGTTTGTAATAATAAAATATATATATTCCACTAAAACCCATAAAATTTATTTGAGGCCAGTAAGGTCTAAAAGTCTATCATAGGCTTAAAAGGCTCATATCACCATGGGAGTACATTTATACACTCCCTAAGAAATTTGGACACCAATATAAGGTGTGACATGATGATTTAGGTATTATTAAAGAGATTTAAATTAAATAATATCATAAAATGGTAAATTTGGGTCTTGAAGACTAGTTTAAAACACATAGTCTTAGATAGTCATTTGAGACATCTATTTAGATGCTCATATTTCTCACCATAGAGTGACTTAAGGAAAATGCTCTTATAAGAGGTTATTAACCCCTAGGGAATTAATGTATATGTTATAGGGAGTTAATTTTGGATTCCCACCTTTATGAATGAATGATAAGACTAAAATCATTTTTATATAACTTGTAGAGAGTCTAAGGTCTATATTCTTACATTCATATCTCTCCACACTAACTACATGGGAACCTAAGATTATTAGAGATTTTAGGGGGTATATGGATTAATCATCCATGTCCATAATTTTGGGTTTGGAAGTCTATTATTTATGAACCATTATTAATATTTTAGACCTATAAATCCCTATTTAAACCCTAAGGTGGACCAATTTTGGGAAACCTAAATATTTTGAGAACCAAACATCTTGAATGACCCTAACAACACTAGATACATCTAGAACACTTGTAATAAACCCTGGTCATGGTACTTGATTGTATAGACACTATATGGATTTGGAAAGAAACTATATGTTTTTAATAAATTGATCAAAAGACAAGGTATATGATAATTTTGGATGCCTCCAATCATTAGAGGGGAAGCTTTAAGACTTGTTTCACCTTATCAAGTCATAATATGTCCAAAAATCCACCTAGAAAGGTCTCTACAACTCACCTCTAAATTCCAATCTATAGATGCTTAAAGAAGGTGATATAGTCACCTAGTTTTGTATAATTAAATGTGTCTCTTACTTATAAAAACACATTCCATGATAAATGATGATGTTTTAGATCTAAAACTCACGTAAATATAGGTTTTTAAGGTTTCAACTAGACCTTCATTAGTGCCAAACACTAATAGTTAGTCTAATAGGCCTAATTAGCCTATTTGTTAAATAGATAAAGTTGAAGAATGGCATGGAGAGGATATTGGAGGAGTTATTTTAGGCTCATTACCCTTGTAACTAATGATTATAGGTTGTGCTAGACACTCTTCACATCCATGATGATAGTTTAAAGGGTTGTTTTCTAGTTTGGTCAATGCATGCAAGGACTAATGGGTTGTTCAAACCTTGAGAAGGCTAATTGTACCTTAATTCCACCTTGTAAGTACCATATGGAGGATTTTTTTACTATTTTTCATATGTCCTTACCTTGAATGAGTTTTAATCAACATCCAATACCTCACCTCAATTCCAAAAAGGGCCATTAAAAACCATCAACACATAGAGGGAGTTAGAAAGAGGACAGTATAATTGATGTAACTACCATATGAGATGACTATGGTCATAAATTATTTTCATCTCCATGCCAATTTTATCTCTCCCTCTTATTATTTTATATTTATTTAGGCCTTATGGCTTTGAATTGTATCCCTCTCTTGGGCATGAGGAAACTTTACCTAATTTTTATTCTATGGACCTCTTGGACTATGAGTGAATTGATCCAACTTCTCTATGATAAACTTATAGTTTGTGTATGTTTGTTTTATATTCATAAGTGGTTGAATTTCCTTTCTAAAATTCCAATTCCTTCACCTAAATGTTAACAAGTGTTTTATGTAGGTTGTGTAGTGTGTTAAAATGTTAATAATTGAGTTTAAGAGTGGATATTTGACTATAAGATCATGAAACTAGACCTTCATCTCATTTACCTCATGCCTTAGTCATCAATATGAACCTCTAAATGAAAAATTATTTCCTATAAACCATTAAAAATAGTGGTTTAATCCTATGGATTATCCATAAGTGTTGTCTAAGTTTAATTTGATTGGATGGATAGTCAAGTATTGGTGCATCACCACTTTAGTCTAGGTTTATTTCTAATTTTTTATCTTTACCCTTTTCATCCCTATAGAATCAGGTCTTAGATAGATAATTCAAGTGACAAATTATGGGAGCTATCCCCATTAAGCTATAGGTTTGACCTAATCTATAGGTAGCCCATAACTTATATGCCAATCCCATGTTAGTCTAACTATGAGCAAGGTTTGAATAGTTTTATTCAAGAGGGTAAAACCTAGGTAGCTAACAAAACCTATACACCTATAATGGATAGGCCTAAATATCAAGCCTTTTTTCCATTTAATGTTGGAAACCCCTTAAATCTAAACCAATTTGATGGCATACATATTTTTTCACTTAAGATCCTTCCCTACTTCATAGGAGAAAACTCAACCACCACTATAAAATATATTGTAGACATAGCTAATTTATTCTCAGTTCAAAAATATAACCCAAGATAATGTGGAAATTAGGTTATTTGCCACTTCTTTGAAGGGTAAATCAATTCAATGGTATAGGATTTTAATACCTACTTTTATCAATGCATAAGATGAATTTGGGGAACATATTTTCAAACATTTTGAGGATAAGAGTGACCATTTGTCTTTAGTAGAGAAACTCACCACAATTAAAAGGGTTACCCAAAATTTTAAGGTAAATTTCAATTATAGGTTTCAAAACACCTGGGATAGGATCCCCATGGTAGTCAAGCCCAATCCTAATCATGCCTTTTTGTACTACTTAAGAGCCCTCAATTTTTATGTGGTAGTCATGATATAGTGCATAGGGGGAACACTCTACCAGTTGCTTATGAGGTGGACATAAGGGAAGAAAATTATCTATTCCAAGTGGGAAAGCTTACCCCAAGACCCCTCATTTCTTTGTTCCTAAATATTTAACCCCCTATGCCTACCATTACTCCTTTAATAACACCAACCAATCATGATCAGGTAGATGTCAATCAAGCAGATAAATTAGGCAATATTGAAGGGTTGTTCAAGGTAAAAAAACAAGATAGCGGCCTTAGAAAGGCAAAATAATCTACCCCATAGACCTTACCAAGCACCCTATCAATCCCCCTATAATCCCTATCAATATAATTTACCTCCATATCAACTTAATCCACAAGGTCAAGGGTAAATCACTCAATCAAGGTCCTATAATAACTACAACCCCAATTCTACTAGCACTATAGAGCCCTCATTCCAACTCAAAATAACTATGCTCAAGATGGTCAATGACATATGTAATGGGGGAATTCACATCAAATGTCATTTAGTTCAAGTGGATATATTTGACAAGATTCTTTTGTGTATAAAAATCAAGTTCTACCAATACATAGCAGTTAGCCTCCTACATAATATAAAGAAGGTTCTCTTATGCAACATGGAGACACTCCCTTCATGACCCAAGATAAGATGCAAAATCAAGAAGGAAAAAGTGGGAGTAAGGTACCATCTGAGACCACTTTTGTTAACTTTCAATAAAAATAACATTCCTTTGAGAAAGTTGTAGGTAATCAAATTAGAGGTGCATCCAAAGTAGACAGTCCAATTACATCCCATATAAGGTCTAAAATAAGGGTAGTTGGTGATGAATTAGAAGTTTGAATAGTATCCCCTCCATAATCTCAATCATCTCAAGAATATTCTAGTTAAGGTGAAGATCATAGGACTCCACCAATTCAAAAAATTCAAGATGTTAGAGGGTAGAATCGTAGATGTCCATTCATACCTCCATTCACACAAACTCCAAGTGGTACTACTACTCCAAAATTTTATTCAAAGGTTTACATATCTCACAATAGCATTTTCGATCAGATGAATAAGGCCCATGTCACCATCCCCATGTGGGGGACCTTACTCATTCTAAGGTAAAAATATCTTCTTTAATAAGAGTTGTCCAAACTCCACATCTTAGAAAAGCAAGCAAAAAGAAAGGGTATAGTCTTAACCAATACCAATTAACCTCATGATTCTCATGCACATAAGGTAATCAAACCCCATCCTTTCTATATTTTTTTCATTATAAATGATTCCCTAGTACATAACTATATAATAAATAGTGGGGCTAGTAGTTATGTCATTCCTAAGTCTATAGCGTATATGTTGGGGCTAAAGTATGAACCTAATGATAAAGGGGTCTTAAAACTATATGGCTATCTAACTAAAAATATTGGTGTCCTTAATGATCTAAAAATTATCTTGGTTGTTTGTCTTAATATCACTATATCTCAAGATGTGGTAGTAGTTGACCTCCCTCTTTACTTTTCCTTATGCTTGATTAGGGATTTCACTACCAAGATAAGGGTTATCTCTCTTTTAGATATTATATGGTATTTATGAATGTGTATAGAAAAAAGGTCACCATAAGGTCTGAGCCTATCTCTAGGTTCCATTTAGAGCCTTAGATGACCAACTTGTCTAATGTTAATTACACTAGCATAGATGAGTATGAACACCCCAATGACCAAGAGCCCATTCAACCACTTGAAGTTATATCATATTTTATCCTTGATGAATGATAAGTAGAGAATAATGGCTATTATCTATAAAAGAGAATTGAAGAGGTAGGTTTGGGTGTATATTTTATGCATGAATAAGGGGTTGTCATACCATCTCTCACTATCCCAAGACAATATCACGAAGAAGTATGGAATTTTTTATTTTATGGCTCTAGATATAATAATAAAAGTGTGGTAGGGGTCATGATTGTCTCTCTTTATAAAAAAAGGTACTTTATACCTTGAGGTTTCAATTTAGTTTTACTTGAAACATAATAGAGTATGAAGAACTCATCCATGGGATGAAATGGGCAAGGAAGAGAGGAATCAAGATAATACAAGCCATGGGAATTAGTGATTTGGTATTGTTTCATGTGAGAGGTTAGAATATAGTTAATAATACACTCTTGAATCCATACAAACAAAGGTTTTGGGACCTCTTAGAATACTTTATGTCCTTTAACATTCATTCCATCCTAAGAGAAACTAGTCAACATGTAGATCAGTAGGAAGTCATAGGAGCACAATATGATATTCTAAGTGGGTTCAAAAACGTCAAGGAACAATCTCAAATCAAGGTGGTATGTATACCTTCAATCCTTGATAATGAGGTTAGCTGGTAGGTGTTTGAAAATGACAAGCATATAACATGCTATTTGTAGTAGGAGGTAGAATTCTACTCAAGGATCTAAGTTAGATTACAATAGAAGTATGGGGACCATATTGTCCAATTAAGGAAAAATTAGTTACCTAAGGTTTTGGTGACATCATAAAATATATTAAATGAACATGATCATCTAAGTAAATACAAGGTTATCATATCCACAAAATAATAACACTATGAGAAAGTTATCATTTTTAAACATAGGATAATCAAACTATGAAAAGTGAACACCAAATAGCAGAAGCACCCTTTATAGAATTATGTCAAGAGTTTTTAGATATATTTTATTTGAGTATCATGATTTGAATGTGTTTAACCCTAGTTTAGCTCAACATACCATAGAGTTGGAGGCAAGTGTTAATCCTACAAGACAAAAACAAAGATTGGTCAACCCCAAGATTTAGATCCTCATAAAGAGAGATTTGAAAAGTCTCATCAAATCCAACATCATCTTCCCCATCAAACACTCTTCATGGGTGGAAAATTTTGTTCCTATGAGGAAGAATAATGGGGAGCTAAGGAAATGTGTAGACTCTAAATATCTCAATAAGGTGTCACTAAGAGATCATTACACTCTACCATCTATGAATCAGATTCTTCAAAAGGTGGTAGGTTCATAGTGGTTCTCCTTGTTCTATGGATACTCGGGGTACAATTAGGTGTTAGTGAGGGAGAAGGATCAACACAAGACTACATTCACAACCAAATAGGGAACTGATGCTTACAATAAGATGCCCTTTAGAATATCTAATGTAAGATCCACCTTCTGAAGTGAAATGGATGTAGCCTTCTAAGGGATTATCAATGAGATGGTGATCATCTACCTTGATGATATAATATTATTTTCTAATGACCCCAAATATCATTTGACACACTTAATGCTATTTTTTTATAGGTACAGGTAGTATGGGGTATCTTTGAACCCCAAAAGTGTTTTTTGCAGTCTATGAGGGTAGACTTCTAAGGTATGTTGTTTAAAAATAAGGCCTCTAGATAGACCTTGAAAGGATAAGTGAAATCCTTGCCTTCTCATTGTCTAAACATAAGAAAGGATTGTAGAGTTTCTTGGGTAAAATTAGCTTTATCAAAAGGTTCATACTCAAATTTGTAGAATTGATAAGGTCTCTAATCCACATGCTCAATAAACACAAAGAGTTTTCATGGACTAAAAAAAGAAAAATTAGCTTTCAAGCCATCAAAGTAGGCCATTGCCCAAGTTCCCATCCTCTTCAACCATTTTTTTTTGGGGACATCTTCTTGTATGCCTTATCTACAAATGACATTATCTCTGCCATGCTTATGTAGTAAAATAATGAAGGCCTTGAGTAGCTCTTAGCCTTGTTTAACCAAGAATTTGAGGGGTATGAAGAGAGGTATACTTTTTTAATAAAACATGTATTTTCATTCATGATAGGTCTCAATAAGTTTAGACACATGGTGTCTAATATTAAAATCATTATCATGGTAGTTCACCCTAGCATCAAGGACCTAGTTTGGTGACCAAATGTATTGAATATGATATAGAGGTGAAGGTTAACAAGTTAGTTATGGGTAAGGTACTATTTAAACACCTTGCATTATATGTTAAGGATGACAAGGAAGTGGTTTTAGTAATGCCAAGTGATCAACAAGAAACTACACCTATATATCCTTCTAATTAGACACAAGACATGGTGAGATTCCCCTAAATGGGATAATGTCATATAAACCTAAATATGACAAGATGTAGTTACTTCATAATACAATCCATTTATTATGTCTTTATTAATGGGATACTCTTCAAAAGGGACATGTTGAAATTTTGGACTCAAAGGACAAATGTCAGCCCTAACCATAAAAAACCCTCATGAGAACCCTTTAAGCTCATCTATAGTACCTAAAATATTCACGTTTTATGTATGCTTCTTGAAATCATTTAACATTATTGGAGGTATCATAGAGTCTATTTTTGATCATCATATATCACAGTTGTTTGAAGGTCTATTGGTGATGTATTATTCCTCATGATCAACCTAGAGTTAGAGAAGAAGTGTCAATAATTCTTGTAAGGTTCAAATAATGGTCATAACCCTATTTTATAAGACTAAGGTCATTTAGCAAACATTAAGTTAATTTGGATAAAATTATGTTTTCAATGCTTATGGTTTTAGGCATGTCCAAGTTATTTCATGAAGGGAGAACTCTACCAGTGGAATGTAAAAGTGGTTAAACCTTATTATAAGCCATTAAATTAGGTACAATAGTGTGTTTGAGGTCATTATTTATCATGTACTCATGTAAGCTCAATTCATACTTTATTTCACCCTTAGAAGCCATCAAATACCTATTAATGTTTCATATGGGTCAATATGCCATATAAATATTTAGAGAAAGGGAATATTCTAGTGTTACATTGCTTTAAAGGGTCTTGAAAAGGTCTTATTATAATTATATATTCATGGCTATACATTTAATATCCTTAAAGGCCCATTTTGAAACTTATTTCTACTTTCCACCCACTAGGTGGACCTCACACATGTCAAAATGTGTCTCTCCCACTTCCCCTATCATATCTCCTACTATAAAGTGTTAGTTAAATCATGTTTTACTATTTTCATCCTTAAATGGTGGGTCAAAACTTCAAACATGGATAAAATGCAAAAAATAAGGTATTTCAGGTGTTTTGTGTAGATGTACAGACTTGCACGATAAATCCATATAAAGGGAGATTAGAGGTTGTAGGCAGGCTTATATCAGACATCTTAGTGAATTTTCATGGCATGAGGATTCAAGACAGATCCAAAACTAACCTCTCTCTTCAACTAATATCCTTTGAAACATAATAAAGCTTTCAATTTTATAGATAATATGGATTGGAGAGATAAAATGGGTGATCTCTTGGGTAGAGGAAGGGGGTCTCTTGACCTTCCAGTCCATGTCACTTATCTATAGGTTAATGATCTATACTTTATGAATGATAGTTAGTATTATGGCCACTCTAATGAGCTTATTCATCTATGTAGGGGATAGAAATGTAACCATTTGGGTGCATATTTGAGGATTTTCTTCAAAAAAAAAAAATTGTGTGTTATATAGGTCCTCATACACCATACTCAACACCCTCCACCCCTGGTTCACACATGTGCGGGTGTGTTGGCAAGAAATATTCATATTCTCTCTATATACAGATGAAAGGTAACATTTCTCCTAGTTACAAACTTTATAATGTATGGAAATTAAGGTTAATCATGTTTTAAATTGTATAATGTTTACTTGAATCTTTTTTATCCTCCTCTACTTCCTAAACCTAGCCGAGCCACCCTCAGATCAAGTAGCATATTCATGGTCCTATCTTAAAACTATCACTACCCTAATATGTGGTGTGAGGTTATTTTCTAATAGAGTAGGAAGTATTAAGGTTATTTGAAATGAATTTACATAAACCAATCTTTGATCCATTTTTTTTTTCACTTCCCCATACTCACCATACCCTTATACACTAATTCATCCTCACCTCTAGCCTATTTTGCAATATCAGGCCCTTACTCAGTCATTATAAACCCTTAAATGCATTCCTCACACATAGGGTGGTCACTATTGAATGGAAATTTTATATTCATTAAAGACCTATGAGGATCCATATGGTCCTATAAAGGAGAATGTAAATGAAAAAAATAGGGTAGACAAGGTCAACACCTTTAATCACCTCAGAGATTCCAAACTAAGTGAAATGAACATTATTAAGACTATGATAACATACTCAAAGGATATTAAGAAGATGTTGAAATTTTTAGTGGATTGATGATCTTTAAAATTCAAATTATATATGATCCCCTTCAAGTAATAATGACATACCAATCCTTCCTCAAATATGAACCATACATTCTAGGCCTATAAAAACACACCTACAAGCCTAACTATAGGTGGGAAGTATTTGATCAAGAAAACCTATTAGGAGGGTAAATAAGGGAATGATGAGGGTTAGGAACATAGTGATTTCACTAAGGAAACATAAATGGGTTAGTTAGTATATGAACAACTATGGAAAATTTGAAGATTCATGCCTACAACCAATGGTAAACTATTATCTATAGGCTAACTATAGAAATAGGACAAATGGAGTCAAAAGGGAAAATGTTTGAATTATTTTGAATATAAGGAGTGATATCAAATTCAATACTCTATATAGATAGATTAATTATGATATATAGGGAGAATAATTTTGAAGATAGGGTAATTTTCTTACTCATAGTCAAGGTGCAGGGTAGTCTTCTATAGATAGTGTTATTGGTAAGAGAATGAAATATCTGGACCCTGCATAAAAAGTGAATATTAGGTGATTCAAAAAAATAAATGGGATTGAATCCCTTAAATATTTAAATTCACACTTAAATCCTTGTTCCTTCAAATAAATCAAAAGGACCTAATAGCCCATTAGGCCTATTAGGCCTAAAAAGACCTCAACATGCATGTACATACAATTTTAAGGCCTTGTGCTTCCTTGAATATTGTTAAAGGTTATAAATGTCTGAGTAAAATGGTAAGAAGATATAAAAAATTATCTAAGTGGTATGAGGCTCAGAATAGTAAATGAAATCCTAATGGCCTATTATGCCTTATGACTTAAAACTATTGTAAGCCTATGCCTAAATTGAGGTCACTTACACATTTTTGTGTTTGATTAGAGTTGAAACTCCTATGGAAGAAAGTATGAGGGGAATATCATGATTAATAAATGACTAATATTATCATACTAATATCTAGATCACTAAACTTAGGCCCAAGGGTTACACATGTGATCAATAATTGGGTTCTGATAATGGTTCCAGTTCAGAGTTTCAGTGGTAGCACACTGTAGAGCTCTTTGAGAGATTTCTAACACATTTTTCAGAACATAAATCTAAGTTTGGGAGCTCTTGTTATGGCCATTTTAATTTGGTCAAAAAATGTCACTTTATACATATGGCACGTGTTTCAAGGTTATTTCAACATTCAGACCTATCAGAGGTCGACACTTGGTAGATTGAAAGGTTTTTAAAAAAATCATTCGATGGCATACCACATCATCAACATTCCATGTGGAATTAAGTGACTAAGCTCAAAGATAAGGTCATTGATCGAGCCATGTGGTGAGTTTAAAAGAGTCTATAGGGTGAAGCCCTAGCAAGGTGGCAAGCCCAAGTCTAAGGAGCCATGTGGCCAAAGCCACGAGATAGGTGGGTGGTTGAAGGCTATTTAAAGCCTTATTATATCATGGAGCAATGCATGTGGGATAAACCCATCGATGAAATGGTGATCAAAGGCTATTTTAAGCCTTCTTTAGACCGCTCAACCTACACATGCGGGATAAAGGATAAGCTTAAGCGTGCCCTATAAGGAAGGGATAAGTCTTGAACCTCAAACCTCCCATGTAAAAGTGATAAGCTTTGACAACTTATGCCATGAAATTCTAAGTGACTTAAGAGGAGTGAACTTGTATTTAAAGGGAAGCTTCTGGCCAATTGTGTATGGAGAATATAGACCATTTTACTATATTTCATCATTTTGGAGCCCTTAGGGGCTGAGTCAAAGCTCAAAGTAAACTACAAAGTTGTTAGAATTCTAATACAATATATGAAGTATATTCATTTTCCCATTTTGGATAATTGGTGATGCCATTTTGAGCTATATAAGTTTTCAATTTTTATTTGGAGAAGCCTTTGCTTGTGATTCAGGAAGGTGAAGGACATGCTGAGTCAACCAAGGTATTTTTAAGGTCTAATCACTATTATTGTAGAGAGATATGATATTTTGTTGTTTTTAAGTATTATTTTAGCTTCTAAATTTTAGCAACATTAATGGATCAGTTTGATAAGAACCTGGGGACGTAGGAATTATGAACCCCGTAAACAATTTCTGTGTTTTGATCTTTGGATTCATTTTTGAATTTTAGTTTTAGTTATTATTTAGATTATAAATTCAGATTTTTAATCAGAATGCAAAATTTTATTGAATTAATCATTTACGGGAAATTAGATAAAATTGGGAATTTGAAAAAATTGATAGTTTCAGATCTATCAATTCACCTTTATTTCAGTTTTGAAACTTGATTTGGATCAGATTTCAATCAGATTTAGTCATTCCAACATCTTATACATTGAGAAATTAAGAATCCATACTTTTAAAATCTCACTTAGAGTTTATCAGTGGATTTTTTTTATCAAATTGGTATCAAAGCAGTTAGAATGTAGGGTTTGCTTCTAGTTGTGTATTGACAATTGCTTCCAAAATAGTTGTATAGAATGTAGGGTTTGCTTCTAGTTGTGTATTGACAATTGCTTCCAAAATAGTTGTATTATTGGTTTGTAGATTGATTATATTACAATGTGCAGTGAGGAATCAGGTGTTTGTAAGAAACCATGGGCAAGTTGTCATATATTGAGGCCATCAAAGATGAAAATGCAATCTTGAGACGCCAAAAATTTACACTTGAATTGCAAGTGGCAAAGTTAAAATTAGATCTCAAATCCAAGGATGAGCTCTTGATTAGATTGTAATATGGTGAGTGTGAAAAGGTAAAGCCTTCAAATTCAGATGTAGAGACTATGACTGAGTGCACTGTAAGTTTTTCACCATAGGAATCTTCATCTTCTTCTACCATTTCAGATTTAGATTCTAGTAATATTTTTTTTGGTGATTTTGAAAGATACACTAAGGGCATAGGATCTAAATTATTGTTTAAAATGGGTTATAATGGAGGAGGACCTAGTAGAGATAGCCAAGGTATATCTAACACAATTCAGTCTGAGCATAAACCCCTTCATGTAAGTTTGGGTTATACTAGTGTGCATGTGGATGATGGAGAAGTTTCTTCCATGGCTAAAGGAAGACAAGCTTCCAATAACGAAGGTTATAGGCCACTAGTTCAAAAGTGTAAAGGTAAAAGAGGTATTGAGATTCCACCTCCTAATTCTTACACTAAATCTTTTGATCGAATTGATACTTTTAAGAAGTTTGGATATAATGTATAGAAGATAATGCAATCATTTCCATGCACTTTTTATGGGATGAATAACCATAGTGATAAGACTTGTTGGAAATGAAAAGCTTTGTTTAAGCAGATTGCATGTTTGAAAGACCATTCTCATGTTAATTTAGGAATTGGAAAAAGGGGACCCTCACCTAAAAAGGATGTTTGCACTCATTGTAAAGTGAGTGGACATAGGATTGATAGATGTTTTAAGCTTCATTCATCTTCACATTCAAGTAATGTTAAAACTAAGATGATTTACAAACCTCTCACTAAGGTTAATGAAGCTAATTCAATCCATAATGTAGTTGACAATACAACCTAGGCTAAGGTAAAACTTACAAGTGAAAATACATTTAAGAGGTTAAGTTAACAATCCTTTCAATTACATATGATAAAGCCCAAATTGATAAAGTATGCAATTGATAATGAATCCACAGAGAATCAATTTCACTAAGAAGAAAGAATTGGTTAAGTGGATTATCACTACATTCTTTTTGCAAAGCATGGTTAATAATTCACCTAAGGGAATGAACAAGGTTTGATAGATGTAGATTAGAGTTGGTGGGAACACTTCAAGATAGGTTTACGATATGAAGTTTTTCAATTCTCACTTTTTGATAACTCTAAGTTTTTGATCTCCAGAATATATTGTATGGGTAGTCTAATAGTGGATAGGACATTAACTCATTTGAAATAGTTGGGGATATAGAAAAGTGATGTTGTGAGTTGTTTCCTTACAACATTTGATAGTTAGACTACTATTTTTCAGAATGTATCTATTTTGGCACATGGATGTATAGATGCATTGAAAGACCCTTTGGGCATGTTTAGATGTAAAGTAGCATACACTTTTGGTTGTTTGCATTTGCTTAGCATATAAGTCCCATACTAGGGCATTGTATTAAAACATGTCCACAACATTTATTATATGTTGTCAGCATTATAAACTTGTCTTGCAGTTACATTGGGAGTTGTTTTAGTTTTTGGCAATTCACCACTTTACAAAATGTGACATTTGGGCAGGTAGTTTGATATGTTGTAATCACTTTGGAAGTTGCAGATTCACTTACCCATGCCTTTAGATTAGGCATTTTTGTAGTTTGATTATGAATCATTTTAATGTAATTGTTTATACCTCTTTCTATGATTGGGTTCTATTTTCATGAATGCAGTATACCAATATGCAATTTCAGGGGATATTAGACTTTTGGAGACCAAAAGCCCTCCATTGGGAAGGTGTGATCAAAAATTGGGTTCTTATAATGGTTCCAATTCATATTTTCAATGGTGGTACACTATAGATCTCTTTGAGATCTTTCTAATGCATTTTTTAGAATGTAAATCTGAGTTTGGGAGCTCTTGTTATGGCCATTTGAAGTTGGTCAAAAAATGTCACTTTCTACATATGGCACATGTTTCGAGGTTATTTTGACATTCAAACCTATCAGAGGTCAAAAATTGACAGATTGAAAGGTTTGAAAAAAAATGGTTTGATGACATGACATGTCATTAACATACAATGAGGAATTAAGTGACTAAGCTCGAAGATAAGCTCATTGACTGAGCCATGTGGTGAGTTCAAAGGAGTCCACAGGGTGAAGCCTGAGCAAGGTGGTAAGCCCGAGTCTAAGGAGCTGTGTGGCCAAAGCCATGAGATAGGTTGGTAGTTGAAGGCTATTTAAAGTCTTTTTATATCATGGAGCAATGAATGTGGGATAAAACCATCGATGAAACGGTGCTCAAAGGCTATTTTAAGCCTTCTTTAAATTGCTCGACCCACACATGTGGGATAAAGGATAAGCTTAAGCGTGCCCTATAATGAAGGGATAAGTCTTGAACCTCAGACCTCCCATGTAAAAGTGATAATATTTGACCACTTATGCCATGGAATTCTAAGTGACTTAAGAGGAATGAACTTGTATTTAAAGGGAAGCTTCTGGCCGACTGTGTATGGAGAATATAGACCATTTTACTGTATTTCATCATTTTGGAGCCCTTAGAGGCCGAATCAGAACTTAGAGTAAACTACAAAGTTGTTTAGAATTCTGATACACTATATTTAGTATATTCATTTTCCCATTTTGGATAATTTGTGATGCCATTTTAAGCTATATAAGTTGCCAATTTTGATTTGGAGAAGCCTTTACTTGTCATTCAGGAAGGTGAAGGACGTGCTGAGTCAGCCAAGGTCTTTCGAAGGTCTAATCACTATTATTGTAGAGAGATATGATATTTTATTGTTTGTAAGTATTATTTTAGCTTGCAAATTTTAGCAACATTAATGGATTAGTTTGATAAGAACCTGAGGATGTAGGAATTCTGAACCCCGTAAACAATTTTTGTGTTTTGATCTTTGGATTTATTTTTGCATTTTAGTTTCAGTTATTATTCAGATTATAAATTTATATTTTTAATTAGAATGAAAAATTTAATGAATTGATCATTTATGAGAAATTAGATAAAATTAGGAATTTTAAAAATTTGATAGTTTTGAAGGATAATTGATGTGATCTATCAATTCACCTTTATTTCAGTTTTGAAACTTTATTTAGATTAGATTTTAATCAGATTTAATCATTCCAACATCTTATAAGTTATGAAATTAAGAATTCATAATTTTAAAATTTCACTTAGAGTTTGTCAGTGGAGTTTTTGGATCAACATCCTGACTATGTATAAACTCTAAGCCAAAAGATGAGAGTGCACAAGGAATAGAGATGATGAAAGACATGAACCTAAGAATGTTTTAGGGACCTATGGGTATGTTGTATGGTCCTAAGAAAATTCATCACTATAATTTAATAGAGGAGGAGCCTACTTAGACCCAATACCACTATTAAGTAATTAAGTTGGTATTAAGACACTAAGGCAGTCTCATGGGAAAATGAAGATAGAGATGGGGCATGGACATCTGAGAGAAGATAAAGAATATAAAGACTGAGTAAAAAGGGTTACATAATGATTTTTAAACCCTCTAAGAACCTACAAGTTCTTTAGACCTCTAATTCTTAGTTTAAGTGTATTTGGCCTAAAATCCATAGCTAGGCCTTAAACTCCACCATCACCTTTGAGGCACACTCAAACTATATTGAGAATAGTTGACATCATGAAGATGTGTTTGGGGATGGTACATGTATTAAAATTTTGTTTGAGGCATGGTAATATAATATAATAATAAGGCTAATTTTAATCTTGAATCCCACATCAAACTACATAGTGTAGGCAACTAGCTCGAGTTGTCTTTTTAAATGCTCACATCTTTCACCACAAAGGGACTTGAGGAAAATTATCTTAGAGGGAATTGATTACCCATACGTAATTTAAATACATTAAGGGGTGATTTATATTTAGGGGCACAAGTTTATGAAAAACATTTAAGACTACTGATAGGTCTAGAAGACTTTCAAAGAGTACAAGGTCCATCATCTTACATTTATATCTTTCCACACCAGATTCATAGGAACCAAATATTATCACAAGTTTTAGGGGGTGTATGGAATAAACATCCATGACCATAATTTTTGTACTATAGGTCTCATTTTCATGAACCATCATTAAGATGATAGACCTCTAAAACCCTGATTTAACCCTAACACAGACTTGACCTAAGAAAATTAAATATTTTGGCAACCAAACACTCTTAAATGACCTAAAAACACCTAAAACACAAAAATAACTTAGAGGAGGCCCTACCCATAGTACTAGTATGTATGGACACTATACAAAATTGTTTAAAAAGTGTACTTTTTCAAAATTTTAAGAGATTTGTAGCATACATATTTATTTGTAAAGATGAAAATAATTAGAGGGGGAGGTTTGAAACTTGTTTCATCTTCCCAAGTCCTAAAATTTCCAAGAATATTCGTAAAAATAATTCTACAACTCTTCTCAGATCAACCAATCTATATATGTGAAAGAGAAGGTGACATGGTCACCTAGTTTGGTAAGTTTGCAAGTATGAGATACTCAAGAAGGATTATGTCATGATATGGGACATAATTTTAGGCCTTAAAATAAATTATACATAGGTTCTCTAAGTCTCATATAGGTTTTCCATGGAAACTGAAGCACAAAAACCATGTAACTAGGGTTGGTGGCCTACTAGGCCTATTTTGTCAACAAGGAAAGTTAAATAATGATGTAGGGATACTTTTTGAGAATTTAATACATAGATATTATGCCATGTAATTGATACTTAAATTTTAAGCAATGCATATACCATGGTCTTAATGAAGAAATAATTTAGATTCTTGACTTGGTCAATGTGTTCAAAAAGAGTATAGATTATTGCATGCTTTATGATGGCTTAATAACATCTCATTGATGTTGTAACTTCTATAAAGAGATGGTATTTAAACAAAAATTGGTGTATCCATGATTTATAATAATTTAAACAAGTCAAACACATTCTCTACTAACCCACCTCAACACCTAAAGGGTCATTAAAGAACATCAATGCATGAAGGGAATTCAAAAAAATATTTGTAATGGATTGAATTGAATTAATGAGTGTCATATGTTCGATTATTACCCCTAAATCTCTCTTTCATTCCATTCTCTCCCTATTTATCTTCCCATTATGTTATATATTCAGGCCTTAAGGCTTTGTTTTGGATCCTTCACTTGGGTATGAGGAAACTCTATCTAGTTTTATACTTAATAGACCTTTTTTACTAATGAATAAACTATTTTATCTTCTCCATGATTTGTTATAGTGTGTATATGATTTTTATGATGTGATAAGTGGTAGAAATATTCCTTTAGCTTGTCTTTATCACACTTATATGCCAATAAGTTATCTTATGTAGGTTATATGAAGTGTCAAGGTTTGGTGATCATGTTTGGAATGAAATATGGTTGAAAGTGCCTCAAGATAGGCCTCTCTCCCTTCACTTCCAAGTTATAGTCACTCATCAGGACCTTCATGTGAAATAGTTTTTCTTAAGAGTTATTAGAGATAATGCTCTAGTTCATTTTTGGTTTAGTAGTATTTTTAGGAGTCCAAATTTAGTGAATTAATGATCCTATTGGTTCATCACCACCCCTTAGAGTAGATTTAATTACACACTTTATATCCCTTTTAGCCCCAATATTAATAGGTTTTAGTGAACTAAGCTAAATATATGCACCAAGGGAGCTAGCCTCATAATCTATAGGTTTTGTATAATGATAAGGTCACCCATAGCCTTTATGGCATTCCCATGTTAGTCCAAGTTTGAAGTATAATTTAACACTCTCCTTCATAGGGTACAACTTGGGTTGATAACAGGACCTTGATGTCATGTTCTTAACATGTGTAGAAACTAGTCAAATTGGCAAGCTCATAAACTAGTTTTATAATGGGCCTACAAGAGGACACTTTGCATCCAAGACCACAATAGAAAGGATCATAATAAAAATCTATTTTTTTCCATGTTTATTTAAGTAATCTCGTGCTTGGGTTAGGAGGTGCCAAAAATGTGTTATGTTAATAGGCAAGTAAAGACTAGTTGACTTGCCTCTCAAGCCTATTCAAGTGGAACATCCCTTCATGCAATGGAGCCTAGAATTTGTAGATATGATTCATCCCCCATCTAGTGCAATAGATAAGTGGATTTTGACTTCTACTAGTTACTTTACTAGGTGGGTGGAGCAATTTTCACTTAAGGAAGCAAATGAGAACTTAGTTTTGGAGTTATATGATAGCATATTGACCAAATTTGGGGTCCCTTCCACCATCATATCAAAGAATGCACTAACCTTCAATTGTGAAAGGCTGAGTGAGTGGGATCTTAACCATGGCATTTACCTTAGTTATTCATATAGTTACTATCCATAGGGAAATGAACTTGTATATTATTTAAACAAGAATCTAATTAGGATCATAATAAGAATAATGGAGGACAACCAAAGGGAGTGGCATACCAAGATAAAAACAACCTTATGGGAAAATAGGATTACTCTGAAGAGATCTACTATTCATTCACCATATCTTATTATCTATGTAAAAGAAACAAGGCTTCCCATATCACTTGAGTTACTAGCCTTGTAACTTGCATACTAACTTGAACTCATGGAGAGTGATGTAATAGAGGTGAGAATGAATGGATTGAAGGAATTATAAGAGACAAGGTATGATGTTATGCATGCCATGTGTTCTAATAAATATCAATTCAATATATCACTTAATAACAGATCATCTTCAAATACCTTCCAATAACATGATATTTTACTCAAGTAGGATGAAGATCATGCCAAGCCAGGTAAGCATTCAAAGTTTCATAGTCTTTGGAGTGAACCATATGTTATTACTAGATGTAAAGAGAATAATTCCTTCTATCTATCCAAGCTGAGTGGTGAGGAATTCCCTATCCCTACCAATGGGGTATTCCTTAAGTATTGTTACTAGGAGTCATAAATACATCTTTGTACATAATACTTATGTTTTTGTATTCCAAGTATTGTAACACATTATTTGCTAATTGCTTCTTTGGTTATGTTCTTGTTACTTTCTATTATGTGTCCTTGTTATGTTTTTTGGATCTTATTGTGTGTATTTTAGCACTTGTTTCAGTCATGTAGGTCTACAAGGTGTTATTCATAGGGTTATTATTTAGTCAAAGAGTCTTATCTAGCCATGAATGATATGTAAGAGATCATGTGTCCCCTTGACTAGTAGGTAGGTCAAGCATTCAAAGTCACTATTAATGTTGACCTCTTTATACCCTTAAGCCTATAAACGAGTTAACCTATGTCACAATAATCTAAACTCACTTTGGTCACCCCTCATGCTTCTTGTAGTGTCATGGTGGTTCCAAAAAAAGATCATAGGTCATCATGCCAAGGTAGCAGTTTCATGTGATGATCAATATCAAGGTATGTTATGATAGTTGTCTTCTACACCCTATTTGAGCTTGTGTCAAGTGATCTCCTTATGTTATTTATGTGAGGTAGTATATAACAAGCCTTGGAATGGTCCTAATAGTTTGAATTTACTCATATAGAAGATGACCAAATGTTATAGCTTACACCTTGTCATGAACCCATCTAGTATGATGAGATTCTATAGAATATGGTAAGATAAGAGGAGTTAAGGATGTTATAAAAAATATGAATCAACCTTGTTTAGGTCCTTAGTATGTTTGAAGGTCCTTTCAATGATATTAAGGTCATCTTATTTAGGACCCTCACTTGAGAACACTTGTATTACCTTAAAATGGGGTGTTTAACAATAATATGATACTAGTTTGACCCCAAAACACCTCCAAAACCATGAATCATGCCCTTAAAGGCCTCCATTAATTAGACAATACCATGATCAAACCCTGTCATATGTTAAGGGTGTCCCTTCACAAGTCAAAGGCTTTTATTTACCATTAAAGGGGACCAAACATGGGAAAAACTATCTATTCAACCTTCCCATCCATACTTCATGTTTTACAATGCATTTTGACCCTTATTTTCCCTTATCCTAACCAAAAATAATGATTCAATATTTGAAAAATAGAAAATATGCAAGAATTTAGTGTTTTATAAGAGTTTTCAAGCAAGTACAGATCCCTAAAGTACAAACATGGTCAGAAAGAGTTAGGGATATATGGAAGAGAGTTAGTAAAAACATAAGGTGAGAGAATCTAGGTGTTTTTTTCCAAAAGAGCCAAAAATTGATCCATTTCTTCCATCGAGCTCTTTGGAAGCCTTAGATAACTATTCAAGGTCCTTATTAGTATGGAAAAGAGAGAGAAGATGGTGAATTCATCTCTTGGCCAATGCAAAGGGGTATAATGGCCTTCTAAACCTGAGTTTTAGTTTTCAATTTGATCCCCTATGCTTTATGAACAAGAATTAATAACTTAAGGTAGTCAGACTAGCCTTATACATCTACACAAGGTCAAAAATGGAATGGTTTTAGTGCTTTTCTATCGTATTTGATGAAACCAATGACCATCCATGTCTTCTAAAGGTCCTCAGTTTCCTTTCATTTCATTATCCACCTATGGTTCACATGTGTGAGCCTATGGTATTAGTAAACATATAAGTTATCACAAGCTATAAACTATAGACCATGTTTCATTAATTAAGAAGACCCTCTAATACATACATCTGAGAATGGATAGTGGTTTGAGGTGTAATGGTTATTTCCCAGAGTCATTCTAATCTTATTACCTCCTTATATCAAGTGGAATGGTCAGATGGACCTTCAACTGTCTCAAGATGCTACCTTTAAATGAGTATGATTATATAGTTGATCTTCAGTGAAAATATGGACTAAATGTTCCATGGTGATGGATATTTGAAGTCATCAAGACACCACAAAAGCATCAGAGGTGTTATAGTCAAGTAGAAGAACACACTTCTCATAATAACCAAATTCCATTATGGTTTTCATAGGTAATAAACCATCAACTATCTCCCTAATAACTTCATAGACCTATTTAATAGAAGTTAAGGTTTATTAGTAGAAGTTAAGGTATTCATAGAGTCTTAAGTTTCAAATAATCCTTTCATGTGTTTGATTAACCAACTCCATATGTCTTTCCCTTTTGAGTATGTAAATAAGGATGTCTAGTGTCCCCTTAGGTGGTCTTAAATTTGAGTCAATAGTCCTTATGTCCTCTCTTAAGAGGTATTTATTGTGTGATGGTTCATCAAGTTATTTCACCTTTAATAGATCTTGGTTTCTAAACCTAGAGCTTCATGAAGTCATATAACCATCACTTATAGTTAAAAACTTCTTTCCCAATACTAAATCATGGATACCATGTCAAATACACCATAATGCTCTCAAGAGCCATTGATACTATGATAAAGGGGGACCTATGTAAAGGGGTATAATATATGAAGGACAATTAGGGCACAAAGTCTTCTCAAATTATTTTACATAGCAATGAAAATAAAACACACTAAAGGCAGCTATGGAGGCACAAAGTCTCTCCACAGTTGATTCTTCAGGACACCTTCCTAAAAAATTTTACTAATCCTACTTGTTAAATTAATGGAATAGAAAATATATCAAGGAAAAAGACATAAGAACATCTTATTTAACAATAAAGATATCACAACACAAAGTCTAAAAAAGTTCCTTACTTTTTTATTCCAATAACAAAGTCTCAATGATGCCTCTCAATTTGGGCAGAGTTTCATTCAGATTGTCAAAAAAGAGATCCATTTACAATGAAAGAAAGTCCCTTATATAGCCACTTCAAGAAGGACTCAGGAATAGTAATACATCATGATGCATTGGGAACTGTTAGGAAGACAAGCTAGAACTTTGGGGCATTTTACCCATTTGATCTTCTCAATGTAGATAAACAAGCCACACAATTGAAAGATTGCAACTTTCAATGTCCACTTGGCGGTCTGATCTTGTCTTCATCATTCCTCCTTTTTTGGTTAATTGAATCAGGCCCTGGATTCATTCGTTGTTCTATCTTTCCTCGCTTTCAGCTGGTTTTGGTCTTGAATTCTAGGAATGCATTCAGGTCTATAAATTTAAAGGATCAACAGCTATTTCATGGACTTTAAAATTGACATATACATCCCTGTCAATGTGCTCTCAATGGCTAGTTCACTGTCTTGAATTTGACGTCTTCAAGCATGTCACCCCTTGATCCTCTTTCAACTTTTGGCTTTGTATTCTTCCAAATTGGACTTGCCCTTTTGGGCCTTGAGAAATGACTTGTGTCGAGTCAGAATAGCCTTTTACTTTGGCCATCGAGAGTCCCCCACAAGGGCATCTGCCCTTCGGGGTCCTTCAACAGCCCTTTTCCTTGGCAGTTCCCACAGACAAATCCCCAGGCTTTCCATTTGAGGCTTCTTTTAGGCAAATTCCAAGGTGTTTTTTTCTTGTGGGTAATTTCCACAGACATTTTTCCTGTGGAAAATTCCTGTGGACAATTTGCCTGAGGAAAATTCCTACGGACAAAAAGTCTGGGGAAAATTCTCGTGAACAAAAGTCTGTAGAAATTAATTCCATAAAGTCTTTGACTGGTCTTCAGATTTTTTTCACCCACAACCACTTAGAATTCTTTCAGACTTTTTATTCAAAGGAATTCCTTCAAACAAAAGTCTAAAGGAATTCTTTCTTAGCCAATTTTAAATGCCTTAAACAAATCTGAAAGAATTACCTTTCAACTTCCTTGAAAAATGACCCTTTCGAAGGGTGCTTTCATTGATTAAGTGTCCTCCACAAGGGCACTTGTCCTTTGGGAAACTTCTTTTTGCATTGAACCTCCCCTTTGAACTTTGGTGATGAACCATTCCGTTGAACCAAGATATTGAACGAATCGGTTAAACCAAAAATGGTTCAAGCTGATGGTTTAACCCAGTGGTTCAATGAATGAACTGACTGAATGAACTAAGCATTAAACTTGCCTTTAAACCAATAGTTGAACTATCTCATTGAACCAATTGGTTGAACCAAGGCTTTGAACCAAAATGGTTCAAACTAATGGTTCAAGCCAATGGTTCAATTGAATGAATCGAGTGAATAAACCTGCTGTTGAACTTGTTCATTGAACTAAGATGTTGAACCAATTTTTGGTTCAATGGTTCAAACAAAGCTTTGAAAAATGTCTTTTGAACCCACCGTTGAACCTTGAACCCATTGAATCTAAGTGGTTCAATGGTTCAAGTCGCCTTGATTTGGTTAAGTGTTTGGAATCTGATGAACCAATTGCAACGATTGAACTTTGAACCTTGATGAAGCACTTAACTCTTGCCAAAAACGTTAAACTTGTTGAACCTTAAACCCGTTGAACCTACTATTGGTGTTTGCTGATGGAGATTTATATTTGAACCAAGGATCTAAAATAATCCCAAATAATGACTAAGTGTTGAAAATTGATTCTTTTGACTGAAACCACTTGCAGAAGCCTTTGAACCTATATAAATGAACCTACCTGCACAGTCTATAGACTTCTCTTCTTGCTGAGTCCATAGATTCAAGCCTAAAGAGTCCGTAGATTTTTTGAGAAGCTTGGAAAATGAGGAATTTGAATGTCTAGGACAAATTTTGGAAATGGAAGAGACAATTTTGGTATGTAAGACCAAAATAGTTCAAATGTTGTCCCAAAAATGACTGCTACTTTTGGGGGACAACAGTTGGCTCCAGTTGGGGAACTTCTTTCAATTGCAAAATGAATTGAAAGGAGTAGAATCTAGAATTTTTGGTATCTTCATGTGTACCATTGGGATTCAAAGTCATACTACCCAAAAATGAAAGGCATCAAAAAGAAAATAAACAAAACAAAATAGAATAAAAATTCTACAAATATACATATATACAGAGGCAATGATCTGATACTTCAAGAGTTGAAGTGTTTTAGATGTTTCCCATTGTGGGGCAAAGAAAAGAGTGTGTCATCTTGGTATTTCAAAATAAAGATATTTTCACCAATGTGTTGATGAATTATAAATGGGCCTCTCCAAAGGGAGTCAAACTTTCCATGCATCCCCTTTGGTTCTCTTCTTTTGTCCCACAGCAGGACTTGATCCCCAATTTGGAAATCATGATTTCTGGCCTTCTAATCAAAGAGTTTCTTTACTAGACTTTGATGAGCAGCAATTATGTCCACCACCATGGTTCTTTGTTCCTCTAGCTAAGTCAAGCACATGATTCTTTTATCAAGAGAACTCTCATATGTCTGATCTTCAATGGCCTTTGCTAATTTCAAGGTTGGTAACTCTAAGATGATTGGTATCTCAGCATTAATACCATAAAGAATTTGAAAAGGAGACATACCAATTGCCCTCTTTGGTGTGATCCTGTCTGCCCATAGAGCATCAACCAATTCTTTATGCCATGTCCTTTGATTATCATCTACTAGCTTTTTGATAATACTTACCAAATGCTTATTGATGGACTTAGCTTGTCCATTTCCTTGTGGAAAATAATTAGAAGAATGAGAGAGTGTAATTCCATAATAAAAATAGAATTGCATAATCTCTTGAGAGGTGAAATAAGCTACATTATCAGTAACAATTTTGAGTGAAACTCCAAACCTAGAAATGATATTCTCTTTGAGGAAATTGCATACAACTTCTAAAGTAGCATGCTTAGTTGGGATTGCTTCTACCCACTTGGTGAAATAATCAGTTGTTTTAAGGACATAATCATGTCCAACACTTGAAGATGGGTTTATTATCCCAATAAAATCAAGTTCCCATTGCTGGAAAGGTTCCTCTATGATTACTAGCTTGAGAGGTAGGGCAGCCAACTTGGGTCTTCCAAGAAATTACTGGCAAAGTTCACATTTTCTCACCCACTTATGTGCATCTTGGAAAAGAGTTGGCCAATAATACCTAGCTCACATAATTTTGTGAGTAGACACAGGAGTAGAAAAATGACTTCCACAGGCCAGATTATGAAAAGATTTCAAAAGTTGGGTTTGTTGTTCTTTGTCTACATAGCAAAAGAATACTCATCTATACTTCTCTTGTACAGGCCATTATCCCAAAGGACAAAATTGGCAACTTTCAACTTGATAGTCCTCCTTTCTTTATAAGACAAATGAGCAAAACATTCACCATAAGTTAGAAAATAAGTAATACCTAAGTACCATTCATTGGTAGTGGAGACCAAAAGGACTATTTGTGTATCTTCCACTTCAACTTCTTCATGCCATGTATCTTCTGGCTTATTGTCAGCCATTAATTAGCATAGGCCTTTACCCCTAACTAGCTTTGTCAGTTTGATATCCAGATCAAATTCTTGGATCTTTGTAATCCAACTACCTCTTTTTGTGCCAAACTCCTATTGAGTTAATATAGACTTAACTGTAGTGTCAGAAACTAAGGTAATAGTGTGTGAATTCATAATATATAAGTGGAAATGTTTGACTACTTTTACCAACACATATGCATGCTTCTCTATATTTGAATACTTCATTTCATGGGATTTGAGAGGGTAACTCATGAGAGAGATGTGGGATTCCATACCTTCCTTATCCTATTGAAAAAGAATCATTGAAAGAGTGTGTTTAGATGCATAGCTGTATATGATGAAATCTCTATGGTAATCTGGACAAACCAAGGTAGGGGTGTGAGCAATGGTAGTCTTGATATCTTAAAATGTTGATTTGCCTTTTTTAGTCTAGCTGAAGGTGGTCTTCCCTTTCATCATGTTCACAATGTGTCTTGTCTTCTTAGCAAATTTAGGGATGAATCTCTGTAAGAAATTCACTTTTCTAAAAAAAGAGTGAACAACATTTTTACTTGTATGCAAATTCAGCTCTTGAATAGACTTGACTCTATCTGAGTCAATCTTTATGCCTTCTTTGGACACAATATGTCCAAGGATTTTCCCCTTTATTACTCCAAAAATAGACTTTTTAGGATTCAAAGAAATACCATTCTGGTGGCAGCGCTCTAGCACTTTTTGTAAGTGGTGTACATGATCAGATCGATGCTTTGAAAAGATAGTTAAGTCATCAAGATATACCACTATGAATTTTCCAATCTCATCTTTGAAAGCCATGTCCATTTCTCTCTAAAAGGTAGCATCAGCATTTATTAAGCCAAAAGGCATTCTTTTATATGAAAAGGTACCCCAAGGTGTGGTGAATGAGTCTTGTGTTGGTTAGCTTCACCAACTTCAACTTGATTATAACCTGAGAAGCCATCCAGCATTAATAACATCTCTGACCCTGTTATTATTTGGAGCACTTGGTCCATGATTGGTAAAGGGTAATTGTCTTTCAAAGATGACTGATTCATATTTTGGAAATCTACACAAATGCAGATTTCACCATTTTTCTTCCTTACAGGCACTATGTTCATAATCCATGTAGAATGATGGATTGGGAAGATGATTCTAGCATTTAACATTTTTTATATCTCAAACATAATAGTACCTAAAATTTTTAGATTATATTGTCTGGATTTTTGCTTATAGGGCATTGAATTAGCCTTGAGAGGAATGTGATGGTGGATTTCATCAGGTCTGAGAGACTTCAGGTCTTCATAAGAATATGCTAAGACATCAATGTATTAATGAAGCAAAGAGGTGAACTTTAATATTTCTTCAGGGGTGCAACACTTACCAATGTTGACCATCTTGGGATTTTCTTTGTTGGTCAAATTTACTTGGTTAAATCCCTGAGAGAAACTTGAATCTGTTTGCTATTATTTGATGAATCTATCATGCTTGTCAAACAGCGTCTCAAGAGAAACCAGGCCTTTGGGAATTTTGTTTCCTTTCAGTTGTAAGAATTCTTCATTCATATCTAAACTAGATTCAGAAATAGATTCAGACTTCTGAGATTTGCTACCTTCAAAATAAAACTGTTCAAAATTATCTTTTTGTTCCAAGAAGGCAATGATTTAATGATCATCATTGAATATTTTTCAATGATCAACATTGTCAGGAACACTTGGTCTATAGACTAGCTCAATGGTATACTTTTCTTCTTTGAAATCTGAATGAGGAACTAAAAGAGTTCCTAAAATAACAAGTACATCAGCTCTATCATTAGACTCTCTGGGTATGGTAGAAATATTGAAAGCATCAAAGCTTTCAATTTGGTCCCAAACCAGGTTATGATAGTGGCGTAACCTCTCATTCTTGGTCTGATATATATTTCTCACATGATAGACCACTAATTCAGCATCCCCTTTGGCATGAAGAAACTTGATGCCTCTTTCTTGAGCAGCCTTCATGCCCAACAACAGAGATTCATATTTAGCTGTATTGTTAGTGTTGTTGAATTGTAATTTATAGGATAAAGGAAAGATATCTCCTTGAGGAGATATCAAGACAATCCCAGCTCCCGAACCAGTAGAGGAATAACTACCATCAAATTCTAGAGTCCAAATTTCATCAGACACTATCTTTTCTTCATCAGAGATAGAGGGCCCTTCTTCATCTGTATATAGAAAGTAGTTACCCATACCTATGGATTCAAAAAGGATTTGAGCTTTGGGGGCTGATGTCTAAGTGACCACATATTTTTCTTCCTTTTCAGTTAGCAATCTCTTCATCACACCTTGGATAGGGATCCTTGCCTCAGATAGATCTATGTTTAGTTCTCCTCCTACATCCTTGCAAAAATTTCATCCAAGTAAAATGCCATAAGATGCTGGGATGTCAGCCACTAGGACAGTCATCTTAATCCTCTTGTCTGGAAAGGCTATGAATGCAAATTGGGTATCTTTGATTTGCCCTCGCAATGATACTTATTCTCCATATAGAAACATGTCCCAAACATCTTGTTCAATGTGAGATCAAGAGACTCAATGACTTTAGTAGGCATGACATTATCAGATGGACCTGAGTCTATTATACAGTTACTCAACTTGTGGCTATTGATTAATAGGGAAACATAGAAGGGTTCTATTTTTCCAGGAGCAACTGGAGGAGTAATGATCAAATTATTTGGAATAGGCATGTTCTTTGGAGAATCAAGAGTTACTTTTTAATCTTTTTGTCCTATAGAGATGGTTTGATTTTTAACATATTGAACCAGTTTATTCAGTTGATCTGGATTAGACTGCAAGTATTCAAATTTAGACATCTGTAATTTTTGTCTTTTTGACATGATCAATTATGTCAAATGGCTGAATTGAGCTAGGTACAGAGAAAGGTACTTCAAATTTTTGAGTTTTAGGAAGGATGGGAGGTGGGCTGGTTTACGAATTAGGAATAGAAGGTGAAGATGAAATAGATGTATTTACCTTTTGGGTGATGACTAGATCCTTTGATTGAAAAGGTAGAGCAATCCCACATTTAGCAATTGTGATTGTTGGTTGAGGTTGTTCTTTTATCTTTTATTTATCAGCTTGTTGGATTGATTGGTTCTTAGATCTGGTAAACACTGCATATGATCCATCTAAAGTTTCTTCTTTGCTTCTAGGTTCATCCTAGTAGTTTAGGAAACCAATGTGGGAGTCACCAATTGATTCTTCTTGATTATCTTCAATGATAACAGCATCATTTTCTTGATTCAATTTAGGTTGGAAAGAGAATTTTGATTCTGCTTCAAGGTATCCCATTGTCGAATTGGTTGGAGGACCTTCTAGGGAAAGTCTTCCTTGTGGGGGAGGAAGGTGATTTTGTTGCCCTTGGTTCCTAACAACATTGCCTTGATATGACTAATTTGGGAATGTCTTTCTATATGTAAGAGCAAAAGACATTCCTTGAGCCATTTTATTCTTAAGAGCAAGCAACTCATTTGCTAATTTCTACACCATTAGATCTATGGTGCTTGTAGATGCAAATTCATAAGATGATGAAGCTCTATTTCTATTTGGATCTCTTCTTATTTTCCCTGCTAAGATGAGATCATCTTCTACTTTAGTGGCCAAAAGTTGAGCTGTAGCAAGATCTATTTGACCAACACGTCTCAAGGGGAAACTGACTTTAGGTAGCTAAGAATTAATGAAAAATCATTTGAGATTCTCAACTATAGGTCAAGCAATGACAGGAATTCTATTTCTCAATTTGTCAAATTTAGATATGAAATCTCTCATAGGTTCATGAGGCTCTTTTTTCATCTATGTAAGTTGAGCCAAAAGTGTATGTGAATCTTTTATAAGTTTGAATCTGGCTTCAAACTTAGCTTTAAGAGTATTCCAATTAGTCACAGATCAAGCCTGTAGATGGTAAAACCAATCTGTAGCAGCACCTTGTAGTGTTTCAACAAAAAGTTTGACTGCTACATCTTCAAATTCTACTCTGATTACTCCACAAGCTATACTGAATGCTATAATGTGTTCATCAAGATGAACTTTCCCATCACCATAGAATTTAGGAAAATTCTTCCTAGAACTATGTAGAAGTTCATGTAGAGGAGTAAGATTGAGAGGACCAAAATCATTACCCCAGGGACCTTGAACTACCATTATAGGATTCTGAAAAGGAGGGATAACAAATCTCAAAGGGGTAATTATAGACATAGCTTTATCAATAGTAGAAATAGATACTTCATTTGGTAATGGAGATCTAGCTTTAGTAGGAGGGAAGCTCTTAGTTCATTGGAGATGAGATGGTAAAGGAAATAGATCAAAATCACTTTATTGTACCTACTTGAACATAGGGTCAATGATACCTTTAGCCCTTTGGCTTCATGTATACCTTGAATCTGCCAGATTGTGAAACAAAAATGGAAAATATTTGACTTTGCTTCAATTTGAAGCTTGAGGATTTAAACTACGCATTCTTTCCCTGTTAGTGTGGAGGTGAATGAATAGGCTATAAATGGATAATGGGTATTTCCCCACCAGAGTCACTAAAAATTGTTGGTTGAATATTTTGTCTATTAGCGTACTGGTAAAAAAATAGGTCTGATCATCCCAAGTAGGAAGATTAGTCATCCAAATGTGTAAGTTTATCACATCAGAAGGAGACTGCTCTCTCCTCTCATCAAGGGGAGGTTCTCTGTGGATATGTTATATATATATGTATAAATAGAAAATAATACTCAAGGGTAGGACAAGACATCCATCTATCTTTATTTAGAGATGATGTGTGCAAAATAAAGGAAAAACTCAAGGGAAATGATAGACAACACTCCTCTTCTTTTAGAAGAACTATTCAGTCAGCCACAAGAATACTCTTGGAAATAAAAGTAGAATGTAATTGAGGATGTAGTAACCAGCAAATCAAGATACAACACAAATTCTCCACTTGAAATGCTCAAGAGTAATATACAAAGGACAATGAGGGCACAAAGTCTTCTCAAAGTCTTTTACATAGCAATGAAAAGAAAACACACTGAAGGCAGCTATGGAGGCACAAAGTCTCTCCATAGTTGATTCTTTAGGACACCTTCCTGAACAATTTTACTAATCTTGCTTGTTAAATTAATGGAACAAAAAATATATCAAGGAAAAATACATAAGAACATCTTCCTTAACAATAAAGATATCACAGCACAAAGTCTGAAAAAGTTCCTTGCTTTTTTATTCCAATAACAAAATATGATCAACAGACTGAGCACAAAGTCTCAATGATGCCTCTCAATTTGGGCAGAGTTTCCTTCAGATTATCAAAAAAGAGATCCATTTACAATGAAAGAAAGTCCCTTATATAGCCACTTCAAGAAGGACTCAAGAATAGTAATACATCATGATGTGTTAGGAACTATTAGGAAGACAAGCTAGAACTTTGGGGCATTTTACCCATTTAATCTTCTCAATGTAGATAAACAAGCCATGTAATTGAAATATTGCAACTTTTAATGTCCACCTGGCAATCTAATCTTGTCTTCATCATTCCTCTTTTTTTGGTTAATTGAATTGAGCCATGGATTCATTCATTGTTCTGTCTTTCCTCACTTTCAGCTAGTTTTGGTCTTGAATTTTGGGAATGCATTCAGGTCTATAAATTCAAAGGATCAACAACTATTTCATGGACTTTAAAATTGACGTTTACATGCCCATCGATGTGCTCTCAATGGTTAGTTCACTTTCTTGAATTTGACGTCTTCGGGTGCATCACCCCTTGATCCTCTTTTAGCTTTCAGCTTTGTATTCTTCAAGATTAGACTTGCCCTTTCAAGCCTTGAGAAATGACCTATGTCGAGTTGGAATAGACTTTTACTTTGTCCGTTGAGAGTCCCCTGCAAGTGCATCTGCCCTTCGGGGTCCTTCAGCAGCCCTTTGCCTTGGCAGTTCCTGTGGACAAATCCTTGGGCTTTTTATTTGAGGCTTCCTTCAAGAAAATTCCCCGGTGTTTTCTCTTGTGGGTAATTTCCATGGACATTTATCCCATGGAAAATTTTCTTGGGGAAAATTCCCATAGACAAAAAGTTTGGGGAAAATTCCCACAAACAAAAGTCTATAGAAATTTGTTCTGCAAAGTCTTTGACTGGTCTTTAGATTTTTTGTGCCTATAGCCACTAAAAATTCTTTCAGACTTTTTGTCTAAAGGAATTCCTTCAGACAAAATTCCAAAGTAATTCTTTCTTATCCAATTTTAAATGCCTTAAACAAATCTAAAAGAATTACCTTTTGGCTTCCTTGAAAAATAACCCTTCAAAAGGGTGCTTTTATTGATTAAGTGTCCTCTGCAAGGGCACTTGTCCTTTGGGAAGCTTCTTTTTACATTGAACCACCCCTTTGAACTTTGGTAATGAACCATTCCATTGAACCAATCGGTTGAACCAAAAATGGTTCAAGTCAATGGTTCAACCCAATGGTTCAATGAATGAACCGACTGAATGAACTAAGCATTGAACTTGCCATTATGAACTTGCCTTTGAACCAACAGTTGAACTATCTCATTAAACTAAGGATTTGAACCAAAATGGTTCAAGCCAATGGTTCAATTGAATGAACTGAGTGAATGAACCTACTGTTGAACCTATTCGTTGAACCAAGACGTTGAACCAAGTTTTGGTTCAACGGTTCAAACAAAGCTTTGAAAAATGTCTTGTGAACCCACCATTGAACCTTGAACCCATTGAACCCATTAAACCAAAGTGGTTCAATGGTTCAGTGGTTCAATCCACCTTGATTTGGTTAAGTGTTTGGAATCTGATGAACCAATTACAATGATTGAACTTTGAACCTTGATGAAGAGATTAACTCTTGCCAAAAATGTTAAACTTGTTAAACCTTGAACTCATTGAACCTGTTGTTGGTGTTTGCCGATGGATATTTCTATTTGAACCAAGGCTCTGAAATAATCCTAGAGAATGACTAAGTGTTGAAAACTGATTCTTTTGATTGAAACCACTTGTAAAAGCCTTTGAACCTATATAAATGAACTTGCCTGCATAGTTCGTAGACTTCTCTTCCTGTTGAGTCCATAGATTCAAGCCTGAAGAGTCCGTAGATTTTTTGAGAAGCTTGGAAAATGAGGAATTTGAATGTCTAGGTTAAATTTTGGAAATGGAAGAGACAATTTTGGTCTATAAGACCAAAATAGTTCAAATGTTGTTCCAAAAATGACTGCTACTTTTGGGGGACAACAACAGTCAGCATATAAAGATCACTACATAAAGGGATATACGCAGTCTATTCCTAACTTTGAATATGAGATGTAATATATCATAAAGGGAGAAATCAGATTGAAATGATGACCAGAACATAAAATTCATGTTTTTAAAAGGTAATTAAACTTGAAGAGATGAGTGAAATGGGATGGATTAAACATGATAAAGTGTATTCATGTATACTTATCTAGTTAAGAATATTAAATAATTGCCTAGTAGAAAATGTTCAAATCATCCTATATGGATGAAATTTTTTGCCTTAGTATACCTAAATATATGATCACTATTAAGTAACTACCAAGTCTAGGTTGCATACCTAATACACACATGTTTTGATCTATAACTATGTAAATTAGTGTTGTTAGCATATATAGAAGAGGCAAATCCCTAAGGATATGGTCAATCATTGATAACATGAAACTTTATCCCTAACTCTACCACTATAGATATATAAAAGAGATTTCTTAGGTCACCAATGCCAACTTTTTCAAGCACTTTCCATGGGTAATGATGACCATGGTTAACCTAATAGAGAGGGGTTGAGATGACAATTTGGGTAGATAAAGTCAAGTATAAAAGGTGGATTAGGGTCCTAATAGTTAGATAGAGAAGCATGTTGTAGTTATGTTGGATCCACATATAAACCTATAGGTGGATTAAGGTCCTAAAACCCAATCTAAGCCTATAAAACCTAAAGTGACCCTTGACACTCAAGACTGCATCCCTACTTAGTGACAAATCCAAACCCAAAGTAGAATCAAAGCAATGAGAAGGTGTATGAGGATGTTTCAGACCATGAGGATAATGTTTTAAGAGAAATAATACAAGGAAAAGTAAAATTTAGTCTTAAAACCCCTCTCAAGCTCTACTAACTTAAGTAACTAGGTCATGTTGCATATTTACAACACTTATATCTTACATGGAAGGAGGACTCAGACCTAGTGCCCTTAGGGGGAGTTGGGGACCCAAATGAACTTAAGACCCATAGAGGAAAGAGTAGGATTTATGAGTTTAACTCGATGAACAATAAATAATACTATTAACCCACTAAGAATGCTTGTTAAGATCTCTAAGGTCACTAACTTTATCATATCTCACTGAATAGCCTACATGGGACCAAGAGCTTTTTAAGAGAATTGAAGGGGTCTATGGAATAGATATCCATGGCAAAAAAATTTAAATTAGAGGTCTATGCTTGATGAACCATCATTAAAATGGTAAACTTCCAAGACTTTCCATAAACTTGATTAAGAACTGATGGGAAATTGCACCTTATATTCTTCCAAATGAGATAGTTGGGCTAGGAAACAATCTTAATGGTCTCCCCAGGTCACATGGCCACCCAACCAGTCTACTAGTTGTCACATGTAGGGTATATGTTATACAAATTAGGCCTAAAATAGCTATTACAAGCCTACATAAAATAAATTATAAGAATTATGAACATCTTATGTGATTATGAGGAAGGATAGGGAGCCAAAGGTCTTAAAAAGAGGCTTAGTGACCACCTATATGGGTTTGTATGTCTAATAATCAATTGTAGACATGTATAGATTCTTAGTTAGAGGAATGTGCATTCATAAAGAAGAGGTAAGTGTCTCACTCAATTCAAAATAAGTGATCCAAGGTTCCTAAGGGGGGAATTCCATTCTAGTAAGGGATAAAAAATACTTCATAGCTCTAGTTTGGGGTCATAACTCAAAAATGCTACCTTTAGGCTTATTGTCCTAGTCCTAATAGATACCTCAAAAAATGAATATTTGAAGACTAAAATAGAGGACAAAAGGGAATTATAAAAAACCTTAGACCATCAGGATTATGTTTGTCAAGGAGTTTCATAGGTTGGAGTAATAGTAGTTTATAGAGTAAGGATCATAATTGGTCACTATGGCTCAAAATTACCTTATGGGTACACAAAATGCATAATTCTCACTAGAGGAGCAACTTGATGAGATCATAACTATATGAAATATTTATATGGTATCTTGATCAATTTTTTAATTTTATTGGACTTATCTATAAAAGCTCAATGGAATTGGTTTATAGATTAAGGGACTAACCTTTATAAATAATTATTAATAACCCAAACCCCCTTAAACCTCTCTAAAACCCTAATAATGACATTATGGATAAGTTATTGAGGAATTTTCACCCAAATACATTAGTAAGTATTTAAAAACACTTTTATCTCACATTACACTCTTAGAAGTTTCCATCCATGGTACTAGTTTATACAAATAATTGTACAGACCTCTTAGAAACATTATTTTGGAAAAGTTTAAGGATACATCCAAGGTGAATAACTTATTCAAAGGTTGAAGATCATTGAAAAAAGTACTATGATATATATTTCACCTTATAAAATCATGAAACACTCACAAATCTTCCTATTAATACTCATATAGGTCTATTCAAAATAGGCAGTCTATATGTACTAAATGGAGATGGCCTAGTCACCTAAGTAAGGTATAGTTGTAGGTGTGAATTACTTGGAGAGACTAAGTGTTCTAGGTAAAATCATTGAGAAGGGGGGGGGGGTGAATTAGTGAGCCCAAATAATCTAATTTCAATTTAAATCTTTATAAACACTTAATCAATTATCACAAGCATTCATGAAGCATACACATTATTCATATAAATGAGTAAGAGAGACAATGACAGATCAATCATATAACACATGACATATGTGTGAAACCCTCTTAGGGGATAAAACCCAATATAACTTATAATTTTAATATTTTACTATAATAACAGGAACCAATTTAGATAAGCTATAACTGATCAAGGAACTACAATCCCTATTTAGTGGGATTATAATCCCATAAGGTGCTACAAAACCTATTTAATTGATCTACAAAAACATCCAAAATTTTAGAAAGTTTCACCTTGAAATGAGGATTTAACCCCCTTAGATGATTATATTCCAAAACAACATCCATGAACACATCTACTTTTGAAATAATGTCTTAAACTCCTGATGATAAACCTCTGATTATCACTCTTCACCTTCACTCATACTCAACCTACAAGAGCACTATTCTACCAACAAAATTATGACCTAAAATTCATATAAAAAATTATCAATATATTATAATATTTAACTTATCCATAGGTCACACACATCCTTCACCTTGCCTTCACTCACCAAACACACTCTCTCAAATAGTATCACGAGCATACTTACTCATTCTACCTCTTCTAGGCTTATTTGGTCCAATGACCTATGTGATCACCTTCATCACCTTGATAAAACAAGCATATCTGATTTTATTTTCTCTCTACTGGTCCTCACTAAATTATACCTTCTCTTTAAAATGTTCTCTCCTTCACTTGGCTCCACATCTACACAACCCTCAAAGTCTCACACCCAAAATCTAGAAACCAGCACATTTGATTTCACTATTTATAGATAAAACATGATAATCACTACCTTGGTAAGCCATTAGGATCTTTTTAATCCTTAATGAATATCTCACATCAATATACAACTCAAAAAAAAAAAATCATAGGTTTTCCATAGCATCTATGGGTTACCCTTAAGGAACTACACCTTTCAATTAGGCCTTTATAGCCCTTATAGGTCTCATAGAGACATATTCACACATTTAGAATATCAATAAACAAAAAAATAAAAAAATACCACTATATAAATCATGGATCCATTCCATATGAACTATAGGTCCCCATTAAGTGATAGAAACCAACATAGTATCCTCATTATAAAGCTTAATTTGCTCAAACAACATTATGTGCACATAGTCACTATGAACGAATACATATTCAACCTCTAAACCTTTGTTCATATTACATATGATTGATAAATCCTTTATAAATCACATAAATATTCTTCATGTAATATAAAATACTAACCAATATCCAATTCATTAAGAGATATTGAAACAACATCAAAAAAAGCTTGAATAAACCTCTCAGGTCACTTACAGTCCATGTACGAGCACATAGTCAACTTTAAAACTTAATATATTTTAATTTACACACTTATAGATATTAAAATTAGTTTCATTATATTTTCCATGGATTAGTCTTCATATTTTACTTTTATATCATGATCAAATTTTGTCTAGATCAAAAGATATGGCCTAAAAACTAGACACTAGTTTTTCCCTTGTTAAATTTGAAATTTAAATACAAACATTCACAGTTAAACCTCAAACACTTTGATCACATCTCAAGTCTTAAATTATCATATTAAATACACACCATATATATCATTTTATTAATATTGACCTTTAACACATAGTATATCAATGCCAAACATTAGACCTTGAACATGTTAACCTCATCTCATGCAATCTTGCAATATTGACTAAATATGCACCATTGATCTTAGCAGATAAATCTAGTCTTTAACCAGTAATTATAACCATTATATATAACTAAAAAATCCTAATATCATGAAAATTGACACAATTTTGTTCCTTATAATAATTTTACTATCATTACATGTGTTTGTGCCACTTGGCAGCCTCTTATGCAATGTTGACTCTTGATTTGTCTCGCACCATTGATTTTTATCAGTATAAAATACCACTCACCATTGATATTATATAAAACTTGTGAGATTGTGACACTTTTAACCTATATTTTAAACCTCTAATCTCATGATTCAATGTGAATAAACTTGACAATCTGTGACCCATCACTATTTGTAAGTGCAACTTTGAAGATTTTTATCTTGAGTTGGACAACACTTCAAGACCCAAAATTTTCAGGGTAGATTCTTGAAATTATAGAAAAAATCTCCATGATATACTTTCACCAATATTTACCTTATACATACCTAAAATAAATTCATAAAATTACTGGTTCATCCATGTCTACATGATGTTTGTGACGGTCTGGAAAACATTGCAAATTGCTTAGGAAGCCAACTTTGCACTTACATATCTTTTGTCGTGATTCAATGCTTGACCTAAAATCTAGTAAAAATAAAATAGGCACAAAAATAAACAAACCCATATGATTACCTTATACTTAAATTTCCACACATGTGATATATTCAATCATCAAAATTCTTACTCGACTCTTCTTGCCACATTGTAATCTCGGCTACTTATGGGAAAACACTATCAAAATGCCTAGGAACCCAACTCTATATGTGCATATCTTTGTCTTTGGTTAATCACATGACTTGATAATTTATGAATATAATTTAGGGACTAATTTTATCACAACCATATCACCAACTTCCCCTGAATCATCCACACATGGCAATAATGATGTTCATAAATTGCCTACTTAGATTTTTTGCCACTAGACTCAAACTATCTAGATGAAAACAATGATCAACCAGATGAAATATACTCATTCACACAAGAAATAAAATCATATAAAAATTCTTATATGACCCCTTGAACATCCTAAAAACATCATACTCATCCTTGAACATCTATAACCATGCCAAAACTTAAGATCAACTAATCATACTTCAAACATACTAGAACAAACACATTATACACTTTGTCATTATCACTTAGGCTAATAAGGCACTTAATCCACTCACTAGGAAATATCAATTACATCACCATTACATCATTAATAACTCTCCAAAAATATTCCCCTTTGTCATTGATGTCAACAAAAGTCCTTTATCTCACCTTCTCTCTTTAAACACTCTTACAATAGGAACTTTCTCGCCCTTTGACACAATGGCAAAGTGGGCACCAAAAAATCCCAAGGGAATAAAAATAATACCAAAATGAGAGTAACACCTTATAAATATGATAAAAAAATCCCCCTTAGCTTGAGTCTACCTCTTCTTTCCTTGACAAACTTCCTCTTGATCCATGTAAAAACTCTCTCCAACCAAGCATTACCATCAAAGAAGAAATAACACACAAAATACTAAAAAATAATGGAACACATTAAAAAAAATCTAAGAGGGACTCCCTATAATAAATTTTGTAAATTTCACCTTCTGAGCATCTTTAGATCTCTACACATCATGAATAACCACCATACATGCTTATTAGACTTCTCTCTCAAGCCACCACGAGGACCACCAATAGAAATTCATGCCACTCATCAAATAGGAAACATTCAATAAACCAACTTGAGAACTCACCTTAAAATACTCATGCCTTTATATTTTGTATAGTTTGATCAAAAATCACTCTTCTTCATAGTATCCTTGTCTAGCCTCCTTATGGCCCTACCTAGAACTTATAGAGCCCATAATTTTCCGTAGACACATCTTCAAGACTTGAAACTTCATATCTAGATCAATCTCATATGCCCCCTCAAGAGATATAATTTTAATAACCTATCTCATCCTCTAAAAAATACTTCCTTCATAAACTTACTAGCTAATTAGGCCTCCATCTTGACAAAAACATGAATAACTTGAAATAAAAAAAAACTTCAGATCTTTGTGAAGCTTGATTTGACAACCCATTTGGCTCATTAAACTTATTAATAAGCCTAAAAATTCACCTCATAAGGCAAAATTACTTTTATAACATAGCCCAAAACCCTAGAATCTTAAAACAAACTAAGTCAAAAAACCTCCTTCTGGTCAATGTCCACTTATGAAACTTATTACACACCTCGAGACAACCATTATATACTTTTGTACTAAGATTTGAGTTTCCACATCTTCAAGAACACATACATCCTATCCCATGGATTTTGACCTGTAATAAGATAGATAAACCTAAGAGTGCAAAGAAACCTCCATACCTTATTTCTCAAATTTAACTACATATTCCTCTGATCCTAGGACCTCACCAATTACAAAGCTCCCCCTAACTTCATGCTTCACCTAGAATATGACATCTTTAATAAGTCTTAAAATACTATCTAATCATAGTCAATACTCATATAGAGACACCTCATCTTTAAAACACTGTAAAATTACATGGCATACACAACTATTCAACAAGCCTTTAACAAGCTTATCAAGATCTAGAACATAAGTCTAGAAGAAAGGCCTTCAACTTATAGGCTCACCTGGCATGTACCATAAATTGATATGTAGATAAATATTTAAAACTCACCTTTATACCAAAGCATCCAAACCATGATCAACAAGGTAACTCCTTATCAAGATAGGACTATTGAGATTTTTCACAAGATCTTTTCTCCAACAAAATATATATAAAAATAAAGAAAAAACATACCTTGTTGCCATAACATCTCATCAAACAATATATAACAACCACCAAGCTTCCTCTAACTAATAAGTGTCTCTGTGAAGCCTAGATAGAAACATCCCTTTGACAGAGTGAGACTAAAAGTCTCAAAACTCAGGAGACTCCCATATCTCCATATCTTTCTCTGACTTATAGTCCTACCTCATCATCCAATTGATTTTTAATGGATGCTTGAATTCATTCTTAGATTTAGATTTTTCAATAAATGTTGGCATCATAAACTCTTGACTTTCCTTCATTTTTAATCCTTTTTCTAGCTTGGTAAATAATCCATCAAAACTCTTGGACTCAACAAGGTTAGTCTTCTTAGTCTTTACTACCTCAGGTATACATACCATAGTTTGAATCTTCTTGTCTTCTATAGCCATCTTACCTACTTGATCCTTGAGCTTATCCTAATTTGTAACATATCCTTCTAGAGCAACTTTTTTATCATCCTTACCTATCCTCGTGTCTGATCTCTCTCCTAATTAAGGATAGTCTCTTATCCCTAGAGAGTATATTTCTCATACATCCTCACTGTCATCTACCACTATATGATGTCCCTCTCTATAGTCATGGATGTCAATGTTGCATATGTTGTTGCCAATTCCACTCTCACCTAATCCCTCTATATGATCATGGCCTATCTATCTAGGGCATCAACATCCATCTAATCACCCCTCTCCTCTATCTCTACATAAATAGCCTATTGTTGTCCACCTACACCTTCAACCTGATGCTATCCCCCATATCCTCCAAAAGCTATGGCATACTGACCTTACCACCACATGATATAATCATATGTCACTTTGGTATCATCTATATGTATTACAATTGGTAGCTCCTGATAAAAAAACTCCTCCTCAATTATCTGTGGTGGAGGTAATGGTGCATTTACATCATCTTTCCTATACCTAGGTAATGCCCCAAGAACACCCTATATCAATCCAAAATTTCTCCTCACTTGATCGAACAAAATTAACTCTACCTCCTACTATCACCTCCCATGAATCCATCCAAAGCTCTACAAAGAGAATGTATGTTTATCGAGACCCATACATGAGGGAAATGTTGTGTATGGTCACCAAATCACCTCCCCATCCACTATAGCATCTAATTTCTCTCCAATCCAATCTAAATCCCATCCCTCTACTACTACTAGTGGTAGTGCATGATCTGTCATCCATCTCATAAAGCCAACTCTAAACCTATCCTGAGCCCATTTATGCCATGGTAGTCCAACTAATAATAATATAGTGATATGCTCATATGCCCAATAGTGCAATATGAAACCTACAATCAACCCATAATGTCTATGTACTTGATAAACCTAGAGATCATGATATATCTACAGTAGTAGGGCTAGGGCCCAAGTAAAAACCATCTGGTCCTTAATCATATCCACAATAACACCTAATAGTGCCTAGGGAAATCTACATCCACCTAAATTAGGGAGTGCCTAAAAAGTAATCTCTATCATCATCATGTTCATTAGTCATCTCCACACCCTATCCATGGGTATAGATATCCAAAATAAAATCCCTCAACATGTCATCTTGCCTATATAAAATCATCTTCAAATAGCTTATCTATATAGGCATCCTACTCATCAATATGGATATGCTCTATCACCTATCCCTATATTAGTAGTCTTAAGATCCTATGAATATCCTCTAGTATAATCATGATCTCTCTAGTTGATAACATAAAGGTGTTGGTATCCAGGTCCCATCTCTCTATGAGGGCTACCATTATCATAACATCTCATGGCACACATTTGTAATATTGCATGTCACTTAACCCAACTGCTATCATGTGATCCAAATCTAGTGGGGTCATGTCCCAACAAACATCGTCCAAGATCAGTGGAACTCAATATTGCATCTCTAAAATCACCCTTACCTACAAGGTTAGGTTAAGGATTTAGCTTAACCTATACCTTCCTAAGCAATGCAAACAATCCAACCCATACCAACATCTTCACTTATAACTCAACCTATCATATGCCTAAGTCTAAAAAATACTCGTAAGTATAGGTTTTATAACCCTTAATATAAGCATACAAACCCTCTAATTAAACTTTAAACATTCCCTAAAGCTTCCCAAACATATTCCCCCTTAGCCTTTCCTTTAAGATTGATTATGGTCATGTCTCAACCAATGTTGATTCCTTATTGAGCCATTGTCAATCAACCCTAGACTAGTACTGGTTAGGGTTATAGATTGATATCAGTCTCAACTTGACTAATAAGTGATCACCTATTGATTGAATTCAATTGATAATGACCAGCATTGGTCACTGTGTGTAGGGTCGATGGCTCCTAAACCCTTAATTTTTCACAACTACCCTCAAATACCTACTAATACCTACTCTACCATTTTCCCATTCCTAATTTTATAGCATGAAATTAAACATAACCCATATTTTACCCTACCCACCCATCAAATTCACCCAAACCTAAAACATTTCACACCAATAGAAAAATCACCCTCCCACATTCATAATAACAACACAAATTCAAGACATCAGAGCATATCCAGGTGCATACCTTATTCCATGTATACCTCTATGGTGGAGCCTATTACATGACCACCACTTTCCCTCAACCTCTAACTCAACCTCTAGCTTGATGCGTCCTCACCTAAGCTCTAACCCACCTAACCCACTTATACTCTCCCAACCCAAGTCACACTCCATCTCATGGTCAAACACACTCTATTTCTCACATTTTGTTATTCACACCTATTATTCTCAATGAAAATAACTACCTAATCACCTAAGAAAACAAAATTCCAAATGAGAATATTTTTGACCTTTTATGGTCTCCGTTCCCTTTTTTATGGTTTGGATGGTGATTTTTGTTAGTCACCAATTAGGGTTAAGCTGAATGATGATGGTTGAACCTGATTGACATTAATTGATTAATTTAGGGTTATGACCCTAAACCCCCTATTTCACCCCAAAAAATATCTTTTCAAACCTATAACCACCCTAAGACCAACCTTTTATTACTTAACCCACTTTTTCAATAGGTTTTGTGATAACCAACCTTGCCACCATTACATTCACTAATTTTTCCCACCTTGTCATGATCCAAGATGTTCCACTTAACCACAACCTTTAGTGTGTAAACTTTTTAGCTACCTCAAAACACATTGATTTATGATTTCAACAGCTATAACCTATTTCATTTTCTCAGTCTCACTCAAATTTTGGCCCCTTGATAACATGGATACATTTGCACATATATTTACATTTATAAGTGCACCTATATCTACAATACCTAATGTGATGTCCTAATTCACTTGTCACTTGTCCTCTTTACAATATCCTTATTTTCCACTTCATACCATCTTACCCATTTTTTACCACTCATACACACTTGTCAAATCTACAACCAACTTAATTTTCACCTCATCACATCCTATTTTAAGTGGGAACACATCCTCATATACTTGAGTAATCCAACTTACCACTACACTTATTTTTGTTTTACAACTTGAGGATACAACCTACACAACAAAAAAGTGCCAAAATGTAGATACTAGAAAACTACATGGTTATAGCCTTTGTAAGATACCCCTTGGCCCCCTTGGGTTAGGATTAGTTATTAAAACCCTTTAACACACCCATTCACCCCCTTTTGGCTAATTTAATTAAGTTAATTAATTAAAAATGCCTATTTACACCTCCCCACCCAAACTCATGACTAACTAGCCGATACCTATCCTTAAGACTAATTCCCACCTAGGCATTTAATTACCTAACCCCCTAGACTTATTCCTCATGCATCCCAATGAAACCTTTATTAACCTGAAACCATTTTTTTCATGATTAATAACCAATCATAAGTATAAATGCCTATTTTTGGAAAATCTAGACTTATTCTCCCTAATCAATGTTGGTCACCCCTCGACCAACATTGGTTGACTGTGACTGATGATGGTTACTTAATGTAACCCAAAAGCCTCACCTTAGGAGGTTGAATATATATTTTGTGTAATAAACTCAAAATCTTAGGTTAATCAAAGATCCTAGGTGAACCAAAAACTAAACCAAAGACATCCAAGTACCCTAATAACTCATCATGAAGAGTTTAAGTACCATTACTCTACCTACATTGCTCTAAGATCCCATATAGATTGCACTCAAACTCAAAATTCCTTCAATCTAAAAAATTTAAGAGCTAAGTATTTACACTTACATCAAGTTCTATTATTAGCTTTAGTTGTTTTATTAATTACACCCATTTTCTCATTTCTCCCATATTCCCCTTTATGTTGGATTTATGTAACTCAAAGCAGTTTATCTTCTACCAAATCACCCACAAACTATTCCCAATCACCTGAACACCCAACCCATAAGTTTGACACTTATAATAATCTAATTTACTCTCATGACCAACATTCAACCCAAAATAATCCATATAGACCTTTTGGTAACTAACCTAATTTCTATTTTTTACCTAAAGTGATTGACATCGATCATCTTTGATTGGCATCAGTTGTCCTTCGACTAGTGATGGTTATCCTTAACCAACACTAGTTGCAAAATGATCAGCACTGGTTACTGTGTATTTTATTTTGTTCAAAACAACAAGAAAATCATGCCTATCTTCCTTCATCAAAATTTTAGTTTTTGAGTTTCTATTACATCACAGAGGCCTAAGCTATTTTCTAAAAATATGTTTGAACACTTTAGCTTTAGTTTTTGATAAGTTATTGTTATTTTATTTAAAATCACTTATTTCCATTCAATCATTCTTACATTGGTTTTAGTATTTTCCATTTTTTCATGCAAGGACATATTTCCATTTATTAAAATTTAATTATCTTAAAGAGTGGATTGACAGCTTCCAAGGAAGCCTAGTACTTCTTGGATTAGCTTACACTAGGCAATCCACCCATATATCTCACTAATCCACCCTTTTCTAGTTATTTTCTTATTTACAAATCATCCTCCCAAGCCAAAGAGGAATATATAAAATCAATTAGATCATGCACATACAAAAAAATTAGGTTCATATAAATCACACCCCTCTTTAAGTTTCTTCTTGTTTTCTATGCAAAAGAAAAATAAACACAAAAAAATAGTGAAATAATATGAGACCATATGTTCCTTTGTACCAAGTGATAGAGATTGGATCAAGTACTCCTTTATATTTTGGACCTAGGTCTCATCCTTAATAGGCTTAATTATCCATGATCCTATTAGGGATGGGGTATTTATAATTTTTATAACAATCGACCAATTTATCATTATATAAATAGGTTTTATCATTTTCAAGTGGTTCCTCTGTTTGGCTAATGGCTAGTGTGAAAATGATAGGAGATTAAAAATGAAGTTTACCTTTTCCCTTTCATTATCATTCCATTCAAGGTGTCTTGGATTTAGGTCTTCCACATTACTTGGGGTTTTATATAAGCTTGGAAATTTGAAATATGTCATGGGTGAAATATTCTCCTAGGCCATTGGCTGAGATGGTAAAATGATTAGATAATTCAAGAGGAGGCATATGAGAAGATTAATCAAGGATATTTGGGTCTATAAAATTGGTCTCCAATAAATCAAGAATTAGTTCTTTTCCTTTATCCTTTTTGGGAACCGTATCTAGGCTAAAATGGTAGTTATATCTTTCATACTTGACCTCTAAATATTTGCAATGTTCATAAGGATACAAATCTCTATTGATGGTGACCTCTATACATGAATGAGATAACTTAAAACACTAGTGTAATGTCAAAGGGATTTCATGAATCTAATGTATCCAAGGTCTACCCAAGATCAAATTATATGATAAATCAAGGTTTAACACATGGAAAAGTGTATCATGGTTCAAAGGTCCAATGATAATTAGTAATTTAATGGTGCCTTATGATTCCCACTCTTTATTATTATAGGCCTTGATAGTGATTATTTTAGGCTATAGATCGACTGTCATATATTTGAATGATTGATGAGTTTCAAAGACACAATATTTAGGCTCGATCCATTGTCTATGAGGACCCATTTCACTTTGTGCCATGTTATGATAACTTTAATGTACAATGGATTATTATGGAGAGGGCCAATGGAAAACATGTCACTTTGGTTGAAGGTCAACTATTGGCCTAGGAATAGATGTCCAATAAAGCTTAGAATTTGTCTATGGATATGTCATTTGGAATTTGGGATTGACCTAGGAATTTATTAAAATGTTCTTGTGGATTGTATAATGTCAAACATATTTTCCTTCACATTGCTATATGGATTATTCCTATCTAGAATGGTGGGATGGATGGGTTTAGTGGTAGGTATTTATGGGATGGGAATGGTAATAACCACCGAGTTATGATTGTACAATCAAGATTAGATATAGGACCATATTTCTAGAAAATGATGGTGAAGGGGGGCCAAATAAGATAAGGGTCAGTTACTAGTACACTTGTATATGGTCACATGGTAATGATTAGTTATTGATATAAGGTCCAAAAATAGTAGTCCCTACTTTCTAGTGCACCTATTTGTAGTTTAAGGTCAATTAAGGATCTTTGACATATATGGGTTAATTTTAATTGTTTAGTAATGGTCCTATTTTATTAGCACTTGGTTTTGGATTGATGTTGATTATATAAACATGACCTCCCACAATATGGCCTATAATTGTTTTGTAGTATGTGCAACTACATGATAAGTCTATTGGGTATTGGAATCATTCTGGCCTTGGTTCCTTCCATTCTATTGACATTATTATTATTATTATTATTATTATTATTATTATTGTTGTTGTTGTTGTTGTTGTTGTTGTTGTTGTTGCTGTTGTTGCTAGTATTTTTGTTGTTTTTGTTGTTGTAATTGTTGATACTATTGTTGTTTTAGCTCTAACCTTTGTTATTTTTATTGTTGGTTATTTTTATTATTATTTTGAAGAAAAGGGTCTGGTAAATACCTAGGCTATGATTAGATGTAAATTCTCTATTATCCAATATAATCTCCCTATTTTCCAACATATTTTTGATGATTTGCTTGATCTTCACATAATGATGTAGATTATTTCCATGAACATGATGGTATTTATAGAACTCATTCTCTCAGTACCAACTAGATAAGGAATACCCTCAAGATAGTGCTTTGATATTAGCCAACTAATCATATTAGTGGAAGTTAGCTTGTAAAACAAGGATTCAATAGGTTATCTAAGGTCACTGAAGACTCAATGAGTAGGAATTTTTATCCTTGGAGGAGGGGTTTGAAAAGGTAATGGTTGTTGCATTTTTTGAGCTGGTTCAGGTTGTTGTGAAGGTTGCATTTATTGAATGGGTTGTTGGTGAGGAGTATGTTGTATCTATGGTATGGGCTGAGTAGACATTGTTTACACCATTTGGACATGACATGTCTTGGTTACTCCATTTCTAATAAAATTATTTTTGTGGTTAAATTGCTTGGATTTATCGTATTTACTAGCCTAGGATGGTGCTGATACTTACACTTATGATTGGTTTTAGTTTTGATTTTGGCCTATTTCTTTGTTTTGGTTATGATTTTGGTTTGAAGAGGTGAAATTGATGATCCCTTTAATAATAAGGTCCTTTTCAATTAACAAACCTTTTTTAAATATCTATTTGAAATTATGTGCACACTAAAGCTCCAAATGATAAGATATCTCACTGTGAAAATTTTTGGTAAACACAACGGCCAATTATTTGTTTGGTAAGATATGGATGAAGTGGATAGAAAGTGATCTCCATATTTATATATATCTTTAAAATATTTCACCAACTTTATCTTTGTCTTGATTATAATCTACCAATAAAAACTTATGTTTGAGATTATAGGATAAATGTTGCACAAACTTATTTGAAAGGTCATCAAAATTAGATACTAAATTCTTTGGAAATTTTAGGAAAGACTCTAAAACATGTCCTAATAGACTCCAAAGAAACAAAATTAGGAAGTATATGTCATTGTAATCCATTGGTTGGAAATCAACAAAGAATTCTCTTAAATGGGCCTTAGGGTATCCTTTACCCTTGTATTTATCAAATTTTAGTGGTTTGTACCATAGAGGAAATGGTATTTGTAGATAATCCATGTTAAATGGGTAAGAACACACATCATCCAACTTAAATTTATTAGTATATTTCCCTATTTGAATGGTAGAAATTGCATCCTTCATTTGCTATAGTTTTTGTGCCAAGAAATTGGATAGAACATTAACTTGAAGTGGAAGTTGAGTGTTCAAAGGTGGATTACCTTGATTAGGGTATAATGGAGGCATGGTTTGTTATGTAATGTTGGTTTGGTTAGTTAACTAACTAGGAATATGCATTCATAGATTGGGGTGCATTTTTTGAAATTACATGCATTATGGTGTTTAGATTTGGTATATAGGCCTAGTTTTGAGGGAATTGTGGCTACGATGGAAGGATATCACTTAGGGTAAAGTATTATACCTATTTAGGTTGAGTAGGGACTTAATACTAATTATTCAAACCTAGATGAATAAGGGAAACTTATGAACCAAGGCCCTATCATTAGATTTATGGCATGTTTAGAATGGAAGATAATTATTTCCTTGATGGTACTTATGGGACAATTGTACCTATTTGTTATGTGAACACCTTTTATGAAGTAGATTCTTGTATAATATTTGTGATTTATATTTGACCAATGGATATACATTTTTATTAGATAATGTTTATGATTTTAAAGGTATATTAGTTTGGGACTATTGAGGTATAATTTCTACTACCTGATGAGGTAGAACATTTGTTGCCCTATGTTGAGGTGGTAGAATGTTCTACCTCTACTATGTTGGTAAACTAGAGTATACCTATTTTTATGGAATGTTAGTCATCACATATTTGGGTGGAGTAACATTCATCATGTTTTATTGAGGAAAGGCACTAGTTGTCAATGTATTAATTAATCCTTGTGATTGCATGCTTGATGAAGTGAATGGTTAAGGATTAAAAGTAGATTATTATGGTTGGGACATAGGGTTTTATGCCCCTTGATGTTGTGAACCACTCATATTGTTAACTAAAGGAACTTATTATAGACTAATTATTGATGAAGTTAAACCCTTATGGTCTAGATTGGAAGACACTTGCATGTTATCCAGTGTGTTTGGCACATTTGTCTATGTAAAAATAGTAGACACTTATTTGATAGCTAGGGCATTGTACATGTCACCAACTAAATTTATTTGCGTAAACGGGTCTATACCTAAATTATCTTGTCATGTCAACTTAATTAATACACCTGTTGAAAGAGCTAACTTGATGATTTGAGCATTTGATATGGCCATATTATTAAAATTGTGCACTAAGTTCAAATAGGTTTGATATGTTGTTTACATTTTTATAAAGTGGTCCTTTATGAGGCCCTTTACTTGGATAAATATATTAGGTGTTATTATGACATCGATACAAACACTTTAGTATTGATAGTAGGGGCCTATTCAATGGTTTGATTGTAAGGTATGTTGAAAGGCACTCTAACTAGGCTAGGCAAATTTTAGGGGGGAAGTCTACTGGAAACTTGGACCCTACCTCCACTTATCTAACTAAAACTACAACCTTATTTTAAATCAAATATAAATCAAACAAATAAGGATCATATGTTGATGGAATAGTAATTTAATATGATTGTTGGACTTATTCCACAACTAATGGTATGCTATTAAGATACTACATGATTTGCTCTTGGTCTTGCTCTAAGTATGGAGGCATGTTAACTAAATATTGAGATAAAGGATCTTGGATTTTTTCCCTATATTGTGTATTTTAAGGAGGATAAAGATCCATGTCATAAACAAAATTATCAATATAAGGGTCTTGAGCAATGTCATCTTGTGTGACCACATTATCATAACCTGGTTTGTACATGGCTTTGCTATAAGTATAATGAGGCATATCAAAATTAATGATGAACATTTCACAAAAAAATTCATGGAGTTAGATAAACTCTTAAAAATAATTTCCAAAGGATAAATGGTTGAGCTTGGTCTAACTTAATCTAAGGATGGATTTGTATCTCTAAAAAGTCTAATGATAAAATTGGTCTAAAATAGTCTAACATCAAATGTCAAATGTAAAATGTCTCAAATAGATGGCCAAGTGGATGAAAAAAATAAAAATTCCAAACCTAGGTATAAAGTGTATCAAACAAGTCTAAACTAGGTATAAAGAAACAAAGGTTACTAGGTTTTTTGGAAAAAAAAGGCACAAAAACTAGGCTTAAAATAGGTATTGCTAGGTTTTTTTGGAAAAGGCACAAAAGTTATACATTAAACAAAACAAGGTCTAAAAGGTAAGAAATTTAATTTAACAAATTTTAAACACTTTTATACAAAATAGGTATTTGAATTTAAACAAACACTTGATCATTTGGAAAAAGGCATGGAATAGTAGGCATATGGAAGATAGACTACTTCCCCAAATCTAGGCACAAAAATAGTTTTCAAATTGAATACAAAATTAACCTAAGTTACAAAACCCAAAAGTGAAAGGTAAATTTTCTAAGACAAAATTACACAAGGACTAGATATAAATGAATCAATGTTTGAATTTGAACTTGTCAAGGTTAATTACAAACTCAATATAGAAGACTAGACTTCTTAAAATAGATAATAAACTAGATAATAATAGACAACATGATGGCACTAGGTATAGATCCAAAAGGTACACATGGTTTCAATTTATAATTTTGGACATAAGGCAACAAGTCTTTGAAATAATTTAAGTAGAGTGATGATGTTATCTTGATCTAAAGATATGAAAAATGGTTTGTTTCAAGGATTAAAGGTACAAATATTTTGGAATGAATTGGGCAGCGTAATGCACCCTTTTAAAATAAGTTACACACACAAAGGTTTTGACAAAAGTTTTAAGGAAAAATGTGTGATATCAAATGGTCATCATGATGCCTCTTAAAAAAAATGAGTGATGAATAAAAAAGAATCATTTTTTGGACATGGTATGACAAATGAATAGTTTTGACTCAAAACCATGTAAGTAAAAATGACTAAATGACAAAAACACCTAAGTGTAATTTTATAAATCCTAAAATTGACAAGGTTGCATTATACCATTGAATTCTATCTATATACTTACTATTGAGAGGATTTTAAATTGTTAATCAAAAAAGTAAAATTGTATGAAAAGTAGGTTTTTTAGGCTCCCTCTTCTCTCAAGAGTTTGTACTATGACATGAAACTTTGGGCTACTCGCCCTGCATCAATAATATGTTTGTGGCAAGTGGGTTTGACTAAACTATTTATTTTCATTTATTTATATATTATCCCATATATGTGGAAAACACTAGGGCATAAGCATGTCATTTGGATCCACACAAATGGCTTGTTATGAAAAGGTATTTTCATTTTCACAACCAATAAATCCATCAATTACTCAATCTAGTGTGATGTTTGAGTTGCCCCTACATTCTGAGGCTGAGTACTACTAATAGATCTTGTTTGAACCACTCAAAATAAGCATCCCAATGAGTCACAATAAATTTATATACCCCACCTGTAATTTTGTTTAAGTTATTCTAGGAGATGAATTTTTGGGTCAACGCTTTCCTAGAGAAATTTTGAGGCAATGAGTTCCTTCTCACAAGTCAAAATGTATGAAATAAAGATAAGTGGTAGGAATTTAGGGTTAGTTTTGGGTTACCCAAATAATATGGATTTTCAGGAGGGCCTTAATGAATTTCCTTCCATGATTTTGGAATAAAGTAACAAATACAAAAAATGAGCATTTTTATCATCTGAGTTCCCTAAAGGGGATTGGGGGACAACATACACATGTCACTCATTTTTCTCAATAAACACTTTCAACAAACAAAAAATAAAATGAAACTCTTATGAGTATTTAACTAATGTGAGAGTTCATTTTAATCACCAAAATGAAGTATGTAATGAAGTTTGATCCCATTAATATTTGATGTTGGTAAATTTTTCAAAACCTTCAAAAACAAATAAGAGATGAAAACAACTATGTATTTTTTAAATACCAAAGAGAATGTGAGTAAGATTAAACCATGTTTAAAATTTTCTTGTTTCACTTTAGGACTTGTAAATTTTTAGATGGTTTTCCTACTTAGAAGCCTAAATTAAATGAGAAAACAACATTTCAAAATTAACTCTCAGGTTTTCTATTTTCTATCTCAAAGACTTATCATCATCGATCCCCAAAGATCATCATCGATCCATAGAGATCAATGTCAATCCATACAAATTGATGTCTATTCATAGAGATTGATAACAATCCATAAATATTAACATTGATCAAGAAGATCATTGATGTTTTCCTATAAAACATAAAAAACAAAGTATGTTTGGATATAAAAATGGTTAATAGCATGACCTCAAAAGAGACTATCTCACTAGATCTTACAAGAAAGGGGTTAGGAAAATAATATGTAGGTATTAAAACATAGAATGAAGGTAATAAAAATCAAGTAAAACCACTGTTAGCCATGTTCTTACCATGTTTTATGTTTCAAATAGAGATCATGGTTGATTCTTATAATTGACATCAATCTAAAAAATCAGCATTGATCCTTATAACCTATGACTAAAAATTGACATCGATCGATGCAACCTGTGACTTACTTGAAATATAAAGATCTAAAAAAAAAGTTAAAACTTGAAACTTGAAGATTTTTATGCATCCATTATAAAAAATAAAAGTAGAATATCAATCTCCTTGGTTATATGGGATGCTTGGTCCAACTAGGCATACCAACATGTGGATAAGGAATACGTAGAGGGGAGGTTAGTATTTTATTAGTACAAGAAACAAAAATCAAATAAACACACTAAAATCCTAACACATCTAGCCTAAACACTAGGGAGAGCATAGGTAACAAGCTAGGATATTAAAAAATAACTAAAACATAAAATAACACCTTATTTTACCTTCTTTGGATCTCCAAATGGTTCATTAAATGGTTTGCTTAGGATGTGAACCAAGAAATCTTCATCAATGGAGCTTTGTTGGCTTCATCTTTCCTTGAAACCTTGGCTTTGATTGTTTGGCTTAAGATTTAAGCATGATAATATTGATTTCAGTGAATTTGGGAATTATAAAACTACTCTTATCAAAGCTTTGAATGAATTTAGACATAATAAATTTACACCAAAATAGCTTAGAAATTAATAGGCATAGATTTATACTTATAGCCTCAAGAATTAACTCTCACTAAGGTGAGATAAGGTTGAGTTTAAACATCAAATGGGTTCAAAATAACCTTAGGTGAGTTGAGACTAACTCCAATTGAGTTAAAAGTTGTCATGTAATTATGATTTTTAATTACTAGGCATGGCTCTTAAATTAGATATTTTGGGATATTTTGGAAGAGCTTGACAACTCATAAAGGCAATGATGAAAAGGATTAATATTGTGATTTTTGGAATTTCCATTTTTAGATATTCATTAATTACAAATGGATAATTCAACTAGGCATTTAATAATTTTTAATTAGTTAATTCATTTTGATTAGAATTTTAGCTCTTTTAAGATTTGATCAAGTACCCCACCTAATGGGTTCATATGCCAAATTGATAGTTATTATGTCACAAGGTGATTAGGGATGAATACATGAGAGGTTATTGTTGCATATAGGCTAGTATCCAAAATAGGGATACCTCAACACAATTTTGAGCATTGAAGAATGATGTTCAGCCAAAATTGGGATGTTTAATTATTCCTAGGCTTAATTTGCAATGGTTGGTAGGAATCAGTTTGAAGTCTAGTCAAAATCCATTTGTGGCCAGAATTGGGTGTTTACAAGAAGAATGATGGTTGATTTGGCTAATGGTTAAATAGTTTCTTAAAATGGATAATGAGTTGGATAATTTTGGTTGAGCCACATCAATTATCAGTAAAAGTTGTAAGCCAGTGATGGTTTTACATGTTACTCCAAGAATTAAGCGTTGGTTTATTGAATTTAAAAGTGACATATTTTTGTGTATTCATTGTCATTTTTCAAGATTAATAAGTGGAAGTGAAGCTCTACCAAAGGGATAAACAGCCAAGAAAAATAGGAGAATAATGAAGACAAAGGACATATTTTTTGAGTTATTTGGACTACGAGATTTGTTTTAAATATTAATTATAAAGTTTTGACAATATTAATGCATGTATAATTTTATTTTGAAAGGATTGATAAATGAATCCATGATTTTTAGAAGAGATACAATTTATTTTTATTTTTGGCATATTTTAATGAGTATGCCTATATTGTTGATTAGTTTGTTGAGATTTTCTTTTTGATCATTTTTAAAAATAAGTTAAATTAATGTTGTGCGTTAGAGATAATTTTTTTATATGGCCATTTTATTTAAATATTAAATATTTCTTGGAATCTTTTAGTCTTATTAAGTGTCTATGTGTTCAAATACTTTTGCATTTTAATTTTTTTGGTAGGATAGAATAATTTTTAATGGGTGCATTCTATGGTTCTTAATACCTTATACATGTAAACATTTGTTTCCTTGATAAATCATTATTTTGTCTATATCAAACATTATGTTTGTGGATATATTTGCATGTAATAATAAAAGTGGAAATTTCTTGGTTATTATTTGAATATTTCTAGTTATTTGGACCCACTAACTTCTCAAAGGCTGTTTTCAATAGTGCATTATGTATGTGTTTGGTCATTCAAAAACATGCAATGTATTTTTGAATAAATTCCTCGATTTTCAAGCTCATCAATTTGGTGTTAAGTTTTTATTTATTTGAGCTTGATTTATCAATGGTTTTTAGTTGTGAAAGTTTATGGGTATTCAATATATTTTGCATGACATGTTTTTCAATAAAATGGAAAAGAGATCTTTTGAGTAAGTTTCTTTATAAGTTTTATATGAATATTTTTCTTTCAAAAAGGAATTTGATGTCAATTTGAAACAAAAGAAAATGAAATAATGTACATAGTATATATATATTTATGGTTTATGTGTAATATATGGATTGGTCATATTTATCAAGGTTTTTTAGAAGGAATTTTGGAGGTGATATTATAATGTTTCTAGGTCTGTGGAAACTTACAATGCATTTGATATTCTTGAAACTTGGTCAAGACAATATATCGATGTTTTTATTTATGTGAAATTGATTTCCAAATCAATTTTCAATAAAATGTGTCAATTTTCATGAATTTATTTTATTTAAAGGTTTTATATCTATTTGTGAAGTGGGGAAAATAATCAATCTTTAAAGGTTTTCAATTTTCATCTCAGTGTCCTATTCAAATACACACACACACACACACACACACACACACACACACACACACACACACACACACACACACACACACACACACACACACACACACACACACACACACACACAATTGATTTAGTTTATTATTTCTTAATTTGTCTTGGAAAATTCATACCTAAGTTATATTGTTACATAATGGAATATATGATCATTTTAAAAGAGTAATATATTTTGTGTTTTTGATCATTATTGGAAAAATAATGTATCTAGGTTTTGTGTGCAATCTTTTGGTTGTAAAATCATACTTTCATGAAAGTTGTAAAAATAAAATGCCTTAGTTTTATGTGATTAATGTTGATATAGTTGCTCATATTTCTCCATATTTGGTTTAGTTGAAGTCTTATATTGCATTTATTTATGTTTTTTGAATAGAGAGGTTTGACTTTGCATATAATTGATATTGTTAAAATTTTGATATAATGAGAAATTTTATTTTGAATATTGGTATAAGTGATTATTCGGCATATATGATTTGTGTTATTTTATAAGTCATTGGTTTGTTGAATATATATATACATATTTTATTAAGAAAAGATGTGGAAATAAGGCAGTTATTTTATTAACATATAAACATATTGGAAAATAACATGAAGTATATTTCTTTTTAATTACATATGAAATAGTTTAATCATGAAATTTGTATGCATTTAGGTGGACCCCAAATGCATGATATGAAGTCTTAGTGTATTCTTTCAAATTTTAATAAGTTTTGGAAAGTTTTGAGTTTAGTTTGTAAAATTGACATTTGGTTATTTTTGTATAATATGAAGTCTTAGTGTATGTTTTATTTTAAGTGGTTATTATGGGTATGCATCTTTGTATGTCAAGGTGGAACCCAAATTTGCATAATTTAGGAAAAAATGTTTGGGACATAGATGATGAGAGACATAGTAAGGGTACTCCGTGAGGGAAGTTCTCAAGGCTGATTATTTTATGGCCATAGGGATGATAAAACCTTTCCTCAACCTTTTAACTATGGAACCCATGTATCCAATCACTTTGACACTCTAAACCCTATTTTATGGAATCTAATTGATACTTTAACTGCTAATTTCTTGAATTTTTGCATTAATAGAGGTTTAAGGGGAACACATTTGAGAACTCATCATTATGGATGAGGTAATCTAAGTGAATATTAATAGTGTATGTATACTTCCATTGAGTCTAGCCTACATAATACCCTTTTTCATGGTCAACCTAAGAATGTTCTTGATTTTAACATAAAACTTGTTTAACCAAACCCACTTTTGCCATTAAATTATAAACCCCCTTCACCTAAGCTTGAGAGATGTGGTTATATTAGTAGGAAACATGTTAGTAACCCTAAAATATATCCCATGGTGACTCAGATGATAAAAAATGTGAAGTTAGAAATTGATGATTCTAGGGGAACTCTTTTGATTGAGATACCCAATACTTCCATGGAGTATATAGAGTACCAAACTGATAAGGTGCCCACTTTAATTTATTTAATTCCATACATTGAGTCAAATTGAAATTTTAATTGATTTTTTATTCATGTTTTATACTTTGAATTGACATCATGATACTGAATTTTTGAGCATGTTGATATTGATTTTTGGAGATATTTAGTATAATTGTATGGAAGAAAATTTATTTTACGTAAAATAAATAATTTTAATATATTTACTTAATCTTAATAACAAATAATAAATATTTAATGGTAACTTATTTCCTAACTATCTTTAAAAAATATTATTTTATAAATATATTGAAGACACATTATAAAGGGAGAAATAATACAGGTACTCAAGAGCTCTAAAGTTCAAAAAATTTCAATCCTTTATTTTTTTATGCAATCATCTCTAAGTTTTAATAACTATTTACCAATAGATCAAACAATACATTATAATGGTGAATTTATCTAATTATTTAGCACATGTATATCTAGGTTTCTTATTTATTTCATAAACCAATTATCTTAAGTTTATCAAGATTTAATATCTTTTGATGATTGCAGATATGCAATCATATGTGTAGAACTCCATGTAATTGACCTGAATAATGATGAAGACATCATATTTTGTGACATTTTATTGATATTTCAATAATAAATTATTATATTTTCAAAGGTTATTATACTTAAAACTATTATTTCTCAGTAAAATATCAATCCATTTTATTCTAAGATGACTTGTTCCAAGACACACAAATTTTAATTTTATGTATATTTGATTTCATTTTGTTTCCTATTTATTTTAGTTATAGTTAAATTAATTTAGATTCTAGATTTAGTTAGATAGTTTTTGTTTATTTGACTTTATTTCTTTTCCACGTAGTTTTGATTCATTTATATACTTTTGATTTATTTTCATTACTTATGTCATTCTAATTTTTATTTTTGTTCTTTATCTATTTAAGTTAATCTTCATTTACTCGTTCATTACTCATTTTTAGTCTTGTTTATAGTTTCCTATTTTTTCTTATTGATACTTATTTCTCCTTTTAATTAAATCACTTTCATATAGTCAGTGTTTTAGATTATCATAGCTAGATAGTATTGGTATTCTCTAAGTGGTTAGTTATATTCTCTTACTTTAATCCATTTCTTAGTTATTAATGTGTAGTTATGTAAATTTAAAGTTTGTATTTAAATTATTAAATAGATTTAAATTATATTTAGTTATTTTCATATATTCTTATATTAATATTATTTCATTTCTATTTATTCCTTTGATTATGTACTAGTTTTATAATAAACTACAAGATAGATAATTCCTTGTTTATTTCTAGAACAATTTTTTTTTTATAGTATAGAGTTAGATAGTTTATTCAATTTAATGTTTTTGCTTATTTATTTACAGTGTAATTATTTTATTTTAATATTTAGTTAGCATGTTAATATTTTTTTCCATTTTTTTATTTGGCTTCCACTTGCATTTTTTTTATTTGACTTTTGATTTTTTTAGTTTCTTTTCCTTTGATCCATTTTGAGCTTACGTATATCAAGAGATATAAGAAAATTAATTGAAATAGAATTAGAGATATTTACTTCAAGAATTATATTTTAAATATATTTTAATATGTTGGATAGGTTATATTGTATTGATATAAACTAATTCACATATAGAAAATACTGGTTTTTGATTCATAATTTATGCATTGTTCATATATGACTTGTTGATTATTTCCTAGAACTATTAAGAAAGAAATGGACATATTAGGATCATTTATGATTCCATAGTTGCAAAAAAATTAAATTAGTATGATTCCACCTTGAAATTAATGATAGTAAAAAGGGTTTATTCATTGACATGATAATTTTCACCATCAACAGGTTGTGTAGAAATAGTTGAAGTAACCTAAAGAGGAGTGATTCTAGGTGGAGTTATAAGAGTATGAGTAAGAGAACTAAGAGAACTAGAATCACCATTACATGTAAATGTAGATCCACTTATAGGAAGATTAATAATAGTAAAAATATAATTAGTAATAATATTAGGTGTAGATTCTTTAGCCAAATCTTTCTTTTATGTTTCTTTTAACTTAAGAAAACATAGGTTCTAGAAATTTCATGCATTTTTGAGTTAAGATTATAATGTAAGTAGGTATATAAACATATTATAAATCAACATCATCATAATCATGTTCATCATCATTTACATTATAACTATTTTCATTCATGTTTAGATCATTTACATGTTTATTTTCAAGAATAGTATAAGTAGTAATTTGTCTTGCATTTGTAATTTTTTATTTTAAAGAAATAGGTGTATCAATAAAAATAAGTTAAATAAATCATAAGTATCACCACTCAATATATATCTTTTCCTACTAAGGTTTATAGGTGTATGTGTCTTAATTTTCATACAATTTGAACAAAACAAACTTGAATGAAGGTAGGTTAATGAGAAACTAGCCCAAATATGAAAGTCAAATCTAACATGTGAGAAATCATAAATCAAACCCTATATGGATGAATATCTAGGAAACCCTAAGTTTAATTATACTTTAAAATTGAAAAGATACACCAAAATATAATAATTATATTTTATAGGTGAATGAACATAAGCATACATGACAAATATGGAGTAGATAAGAATAATAAATATTTGGTGGAAAATAAATTATGAAATTAAACTCTAGGGGGTGAGGTTTTTGAAACCCTAGGTTGGATGCTCACAACATTGGGTTCACAAACATGTTTTATCTAAATTTTATCCCTAGTTTATAAATGTGACAATAATTTTAAGAGCTAAAACTAGATATAAATTAATGAAATCATAAATGGTAATCATATCTAAACAATTCTCTTAAATATAGATTGACAATAAAATGAAAAATGAATAGGAAATATAAATGAAAGAGAGATCAAGGAGATTTAAACAAACATATCTTGGTGATTAATTATTAATTATATAATTTGGACATGATTCTTGAAGTGATTTAGTTATGAACCTAAGAATTTGATTATTATCTACTATTATATTAGACTCAGCAAGTGGTTGTTTTGTCTAAATTTTTTATCCTTTTACATCAATTTTTTATTTTGTTATTTTATAGACTCTATAACTTTTAGGGATGCTTTAAAAACAAATATTTATCTACATTTTAGATTCAATTATCTTATTTGACTAGTAATACTCTTTTATTTAATTTGATAATAAATGTATAAATAAAATAGTATATAAGCAAGTTATTTGAATTAGGATGCCTCTTAAGAAACTAAATTTACATATCCTCATGTTTAAAATTAAATTTAATGTAGTTATATTGCTTGGTGAGTGAACCCAAACTCAAGTGAGAGATAATATTACACCTCCTCTCCCTTGGTAATTAAATTCAACTATATTCTTCACTATGACCTTCTATTAACATAAGATGTGATAGCACAAAAAATTTAATTGTGATGATGCAATATATGCCTAATCTATAGACTTATTGGCTAAATGTGCAAAAATCTTGATAAGGCTTGACAATTGTGTACTGGAAAAATAAATGTTAATATATTTGTTTGATATACAGAGATCTAATTTTCATAGTTGGTAATTACTAAGGATATATTTGTATATATAAGTCTCATTAGGAAACTTTAATCATAGGTCAACCCTAGATAATGTTAAAATTTTAATCAATATGGAATCATGCCAAGGTAGAATGGACACATAAAATGTTGAGGGTTAGAATTGGAAGGTCGCCAATTATGACTAAGATATATTTGGATAAGTGTCAATTCTTATTGAGATAAAATAGATAAACCATTGATTCTAATATTGAGGGTAAAAAGGCTCAAAAGAGAGACCAATCTAAATAAGGGATGATTGGATGGGATCCTAGAGTTAAAATTTGATATATATATATATATATATATATATATATATATATATAAAGTATATTTGAGAAAATTTAGGTGAATTAAGGCCAATGCAAATCAAATGTGTGGTGAAAGTGTTTAAAAATATCTAAATGTACACATGTAGACCAAGTATAATAAATCATGAAAAATATGCAATGGAAAAGGTTTTTTTAACAAAAATTAAGTGTCAAAACTAAGTATAATTATCCCTTGTAGGTTTCATGTAACCATTAGAATTGATACAAGAGTTTGAGTGTATAATTTTGTATCAAATAGTAGTTTTTTTAATTTTATACGTGTAGACACCTAATTTTTGTATAAGCCTTGTAATTTTAATTTTATTATCATTTTTTAATACATATTAATCATTGGTTAAATTTGGGTTCTTATTGGTTATTTTATCTTTGTGTTGTGCCCCATATAGACTTCCCTTAGTACTATTCATTCTTGAACACATTTTTATTTATCATATGTTTTCTTTGGTATACTTTAAAAAACTTGTAGATTCTTATTTTTAGGTTTTGGTCATCCTAACCACTATCAAAATAATCTCAAACTAGCATGAAAATTATTAGTTTATTCAGATAGTGGTTGTGTCAGTTGTGATTCCTTCAGTACATTTACCATCTTTTATTATGCCATGATTATAAGCTTTCCCACTTTCATAATGACAACTTGTGTTCTAATAATTTATTCATTTTAATTTGAGATGTATATATATACACACACAAATTAATATATTAATATATTTTATACATAAAAAACATATCACAAAATTATATTAGAATCATGCAATTACAAGGATCAATTTTAAGGATTTCCTATAGTTTACATTTTTATGAATTTATATTTATTGAAGAGTGTTTATTGCATGATTATTAAAAAATAAGGACTAGTGAAATATCCTATAGATTCAACCACTTGATTAGATCTCATGCATAGGAATATGATTTAGGATTATCATATAAACATATGTGCTTGTTGACTTACATAAGTCTTGATTTTTATCTTTTCATTAAACATGGGGATAACTAAGGTAGTCCCTTAAAAACCACCAATTTTTTATTTTCTTTACATGGTATTTTGGATAGAATTAGGACTTTATCAAAGGAAAAATAATTACATATATTTCACACATTAATTCATTAATTTGGGAGAGTTATTTGTCAAGTAGGCAAATACAAATGGATTTGTATATGGTTTACCTTATTTTGTTATTAATGTGATCTAATTAGATGAAATTTTTTAAATAATTAAAACTATATGAAATATAGAAATAAATGTATATTTGACCAAAGAAAATTGTATGGAGAGTGAAGAGGAGTGCAACAAGGCAAATGGAGTTTTTTTGAAAAAGGATATAGAACAAGAAAGAGGTGATGGGGATGGTAATGGATCTATAGGTAGTGATGGGGATGGTAATGGATCTAGAGGTAGTGATGGGGATGTTAATAGATCTAGAGGAATTAGGGATATGATTTAAATCTTGAAATATAGTTTGGGACCACAAACTAGTGATTTTAATAGCAAATAAAAGTTCAAAGATGATTCATACAAAGCTAAGTCTATAGGCATTTGATCTACCTATGATAAGTTTTCTTGGGATGAAAAATTGAAAAGTAAAGTGGGAGAGCATGATATAATACTTATAAATCATCATATTTTGGTTTCAAAATCCTCAAGGGGATTTAATATTCAAGTTCTAGATTCCCTTCTTAGCAAAGCTTCTTCAATAATGGTTGTTAAGTTTTTTGGTGCTAGACCTAACATTAATGTTTTTAGACATGGGATATGAGTAAATGGGCTCCTAAAGGCACATGGAAATATAAAAAATGTATGATGTTTTTATATTATTTAATTTAACAATGAGGAATATTATGCTTGTGTTTTAGTGGGAGGCCATTGGTTTATGGGGTGATCTAGTATATTTATGAAAAAATGGAAGCTAAGGGTTGATCTAAAGAAAGAGGACATAAACCTTATTCTGATTTGGGTAATACTTCCAAGGCTCCCTTTGCATATTTTATAGGGGGAATTGTTTATTGGTATAGAAAAAAAATTTAATTATTTGATTGCATTTGATATAGCCACTAAATCTATAACTAGGCTAATTTATGTTAGATGTTGTATAAATACCTTTATGAGTCAAGATTGTTGACCATTTTTGACCAATAAGTCAAAAAGCTCAACCCTTATAAGTTTTAACTTGATTGGTAATGTCCAAATAGGATTTATCATTGCCATTTTTTACCTTATAAAGTCTTCAAATAGTCTTTCTAAGGTCTTGTTAGTAGAAGTTAAGGTTTATTTGATAAAATTAAGGTAATAGTTTATCTTTATCTTATACTAGGATAGTCATGTCATGATATGAAAGGGTGGTTACAAAAGGTGTAATATGTTATTAGGTATCTCTAAAATTCATTTAATTCCTTCATCACCTTTTATAAACATGTCGCACTTGTTTGGAAAGATTAAGGTTATTTTGTAAACTTTAAGGTAAAGTTTTATGCAAATAAAAAGTGTCATAACTAATTCAAACATGTTTCAAAGATAAATAAGGTCAAATTACCATATAAAAACCTTTGTCTAAGATTTTTACGTATTTTTATAACTTCCATGTATATAAAATATGTTAAACCACTTTAGTTTTCTAGGAAAGCACTCTAAGAAGGTAGTTATAGGCACTTGTATGTACTTGGGAGACCCACTTCAAGGTGAAAACATTTAAAATGTGTCTCTTATACTTATAAAGGTTAAATACATGCTTGGTTTAAGGTATAAATATAGATAATGAAAAAAATTCTTCCTTTCCTCCAACACTCCCTTAGTAAGCTAGTAAGGATCAACTTCACATGCTTAGTATGGATAAAAGAAAGAGATTCATGGTATGAGATTTTTTACAAAGGATTGGGTCATAATTAAATAAAAATAAATTTAAATAGTGGTAAAATTGGTTTCCCATAATTTATTAACAATAATTAAGAAGGTAGGGTGGTCTAAAACTACTTACAAAACCCATATGCTCAATTTTATCCTTAAAATGACAACTTGAAACTAGTTAGATGCATGATATAAATTGAAAAATACATATAGGATATTATCAATAATCTTATATGTTTCTCCAATTACCATTTGACATGTGTGGGCTCAATTTGACAAGATAACTCTTCATTTGCATAATTTGAAAGCTAAGAGTCATGGTTTCTTAAAGTTTTGAAAGATTCTATAGGGTTAAATGCATATAGGTGATGGTTTAATTTTATACACATATTATCATTCCATTTAAGGATTTTATCTTAACTAATAATTTATTACTAGTCCTCTAAATGACACTCACATTTCTATACTTGAGGATTGTGTTTTGAATCTACCTCCAAAAGTGGTTTGTAAAGGTCTAATATTGCATTGTGAAGAGGTATATAGATCAAGACCTCATAATAAAAATAATGAGTCAATGTGAATATGATATTAGTTACAAATTATCAATATTACATTAATTAAAATCCTAAAACATAATAATTTACACCTACAAGTCTATAGACTTGTAGGTCTACATTTTATGAGAAATGGATTGTAATGTGCACTAAGAATGTCATTTTAAGGACCTAAGTGGTGAAATAAGTGTAGTTTATATACATTTTTAGAGTTTCATGACTAATTATGAATTTTTTCTTCAAACTCAATTCTAAAATAATCCCAAATATGGCCTATAGGAAATTCAAATCGCCTTCAAGAATTAAGAAAGAATATGCAAGATAAGCATTGGAGATAAGATGTGAACTGGTAGATATAGAATCTAAAAGGGTTTATAAGATATCTAAATAGTTTTAAAGGATATAAATTTTTTAAAATTTTATGAAGTGAGGGTATACCTTTAAATTACAATCAAGATACCCAATGGTTATATATATGCATGTTTGGACATTTCAAGATTAGTTTCCAAGATTGAAGGAAGATGTACGATACAAGATATTAGATATTAGATAAATAAGTTGTCATGAGTAATGAGATGAATGGAATCCATAAATACTAAAATAATATACTTAAATTGTGTATTCACATAGCCAAATGATCACCTATAGGTCTATTTTAGGCATGAGAAGAGAAAAAGCTAGTAGGGTAGTGTTTGAGAGTTTCCATGGAGAAAAGAGGGTATTCAAGTTTGGTTGACACTTAAATAATTATCAGAGATGTAAAATAAGTGTCAAGAGATATGTTTAAAATAATTCCATCCCAATGTTATAATATAAGCATCCAATACTCACCTACAACCAAGAGTGTTCTAGTAGAAGCCTACACACATAGGCCTATGTGCCAAATTATGGAGAGAGGATATAAGGTTGACTAAAAATGATGACTTGGATGTCAAGTATATTAATTTATGTGATAATGGTCCATGGATATTATATTAAATATATATTGGTTCTTTAATGTGGAGAAAAAGAGAAAACACAATTAGAAGAATCATAAAGACCTACATGTCTAAGAGAGTTTTCCAAGCCTGCTCATGAAGTTTGAATGATTTATACATATGTTGAGTAGGATATTGAGTATTTTTATAGTATTAAGGTCTCTAAGGAATATATTAACTCACACAAGTTTCAAATATATTATGAAATAAGAAGTAACTCAAAAAAGGCTTCTAGGGTCAATTTTGTAGGGTTGATCACAAACCCTCATGAGATGATTATGATTTTTCCAAGCCATATATGGGGGTAAAGATGTTTAAAAGTGTTTAAAAACATAAAATTATGTGTTAAATAACTAAATAGGTTATTTTCAACTCAAAATAGCACCTTCAAGTTGAAAATCTCTTTTAACCTTCACAGTTACAGTCTGTCTAACCTGAGAGCCTCTTCAACTTGTTCATATATTTCATGAAGAGATGAATGGTGGATCAAGATATTATGAATAAGAGGTAACTCATATATAATAATTATTTATATAATTTAGATGTTTATATAAGGCCTGAGTTTTATGAATTATTCTTAAGAGTGCAAGGCACTCACAGGTTGCCAACAAGCTCTCTAAAGACCCGATTAAATAAAAATACCTTCAAATGCATTTAGGTGGATTGGTTTGACATTTTAATGGCCTTGGTGACCTCCATTTTTCTCATGAAAACTTTATCATGGTAATAGTTTTCATGTTCAAGGTACATAACTGTATGGAATTAGTTTCAATACATGGTTATAAGCTCATTTATGAAGAAACAGGGTATAGATTGGATTCTAAATCATGAATAAGGGTCTATAAATAGTTTTAAAAGGTACCATGATCATCCAAACACATATTGAGGTTAATTATAGTGGTATATGAATCATTCAAGTCATCAAGTGGGTTAAAAAGTGATAAATGTACCATTTTACTAATTAAGAAGCCTATATGCAAACCTATTGAGTAGTTAAAGAGACATCACTTTAGTGGATTGAGTTGTATTATGATATTTTAGGCCTTATAAAACCATTTTAATGATTTATAACTTGTGAAATTCTTATCAAATCACATCAAATGCCTCTCAAGCCCATTCAAGCACCTAGGCTAAGGTTTTGGCCATTTCATGGTTCATACATCCATACAATGTCTCAAAAGCTAAAATTTGGCATGAAACATGTTCATGAGATAGGTAAATTAAATCAAACACTTTTCATGGGTTTCACATGTTTGGGAGTCAATTTGATCCAAAACATTATTTTTAGGCTTATAAACCTAATTGGAAAGAGAAAATAGGTGAATAAACATACTTCCACTCAAATTTGGGTCATGAAATTTGGTATAGAGCTATAAGGTCATAATGGGTACTAAAAAATACCCTTATTTTTTCAATACCATTATTACATTGTCCTACACAAGGATATTTTCATGTTTTTAGGGCCACAAGGAATTGAGGCCAAACAAAAGATTAAGGTGAAAAATGAGTTATTGGTGAAGTTTTGATGGATTAAAATGATTTTTTTCAGGTTTTATATAACTTATATATGCCATAAATATAGAGATACTACATTGGCAAGGGTGAAATCAAGAATTGATACTTGCAAGTAAGGAGAGGTGTAGTAAGGCCAAGTGGGCTTCAAGACACTTAAGAGGTGTAATCATCATTTCAATGACAATTTTAGGAGTTTCCTAAATAAGTTAAAAGTTTAAAAGAGTATAACAAGATCAATTCAATATGAATTAACAATAAATGAGGCCACTTGTCATCTCACAAGCCAAGATAAGGGGTAGTTTTGAGGAAGAAGCTAAGGTGTCAAGCAATGTTTCAAACTCCTACACCATGTGGAAGAGGAAATAATCTTTGGGAAATAAATATTTATCTTTTGAGACTTTATGAATTTGTTCTCTAACTCTCTTCTTTATTGTAACTCTTGAGAGACACTTTTTAATCTCTCCCTTCTATGCCTCTCTCTCTTCTAGTCTCTTTTCTCTATAAATTCAGCCTTGATAGGCTTTATATTCATCCTCCACCTAGGTATTGTGAATCAATGATAATTTCCAAGCCTTTGATCAATGAGAAAATTTTGTTTTTACCTATTCTTTTGATTATTTTCAATGTGTGTGCATGACTAGTTGATTTTTCAATTCATTAGCTTAAATTCCTTGGCATGATGTTATTTTCTAGCATTCATATTCAATTTGAAAGCTTCTTTGTAGGTCTTGTGAAGTGTTTAAGTGAGGTTTTAAGGTTTAGTGAGTTGTATATTCATTAATGTCACTCTATGACCTCTTTACTAGTCCTCATAGCCCAAACATCTTGTTGGAAATTTGAGATACCAAGGACAAAGGCCAACCCTTACAACTAAAAACTTTTCATGGCATCTACTTAAGCCTTTACATGATGCTATCTTGAGTAATTATGTCTCCTATTTACTTCTTTAAGTCATTTAAACACTCATAGAAGTATTTTTGAGTCTATTTATGATCATCATGTGTCTTTGATGTCCTTGGTCCTTAGATGATGTGCTTGATCATCATGATGTCTTTGATTGTCATATGAAGGGATAAAGTCTCAAGGTTTTGTCATTGTCATGTATTGTTTCAATTGGTTTCAAGTGCCATTATGATGTTTGAGAATGTTTGGAGTATTTAAAAAGGAATTAAAGTGCCACTAAATAATTCATAGTACCTTCAATCACCTTCATATTCATGTCAATTATCTTTAAGTCAAATGACTTATACTTTAGAAATGTCCCTTCTATGAGTCTAAAGTATAGTTTGGGATCCAAAGAGCTCCCATATGTGGAATATTCCCCCATTTTGATCATAAAAGACTTAGTACCTATTTTAATCTCAATTTTGACTTGTAATCTTCCTTATTTTCCCCTAAACTAGTGGTTTAAATATTAAAGTGTGGAATATATGCAAAAGAAAGGGTATTTTTATTTGTTTCATGCAGGAAGTATAGACTTGTATAGATTTTTCCATACAATAGAGGTCAAGAATTTGAAGATGGAGTAATTATATGAGTTTTAAAAAATATTAATGGAAAAAGGATCTCATGAAAACTTAAAACTAATCCACTTAATCCATCAAGTTCCTTTGCATCTTGAGAGAGACTTTCAAGTTTTCAGATGGTATGGACATGAGAGAGAATATTAGGATCTAGAATTTTGGGAAGAGTAAGGGGTATTAAAGAGATTAAAAATTTGGGAATTGGTTATAAATTTATATCTCTCTCCTTTATGATAAATACTTTACAAGTTAAGGAACTTAAAATGGCTTATACATTTAAGCAAGTAATTAGTGATCTTAGTTTTCTCCACTCTCGAGCATGGTGACCAAAAAATGGAAATTTATGGATTTTATAGGAGTTTTAACCAACTTTTATTAACATTATTAAACTTCATTCCACATTTTTGATGTTATATATATTTAAAGAACACATCAACTACTAATTTTTAGTCTACAAGTAAGTTAAGGATGGTTATATGGTTCATTATGGATCCACAAGTGTTAAGATTCATTGAGTTTTTGTTTACAAGGTTTCATTAATGGAAAGGCTCCTTAATTCAAGTGTTTTAAATGTTCCTCAAGGTCTCATTACTTAATAACCCTTAGTAATCCTAAAAAAATCCTCATAGTCCCAGTTTAGCAAAGCTTAAAGAAACTTAACATTTGTTAAGGTATTTTGATGATTCCTAGGTTTCATTTTTGATAGTGTATACTAGTTCAAAAGCCTAAAAAATGGTATATTATATTGATATATATTATTATTATTCCATAATGGTCTTCATGAATCTCTTAAAATTATATTTATGTTTCATTGTCACTCCTATGTTTCATTTCACTTTCACACTCCTTATCATTTCCATTTCACCATGGCTATAAGCTTATCATTTCACTCCATACACATATCACTACCTACTAGTTCAAATTCAGCTCATGGATCCACTATTTTTAGGAGTAAATAATTATATAAACCATTATGGTCATGAGGATATGATTATTATAACCTTCACACTATTAAATATGGAAGAATCTCCATTGACAATAAAGGTAAATTTAGTCAAGATGTTCTTTATGAAAGTGGTGTTTTGAGGAGACTAAAAAGTATGTATATCTCAATGAAAGGAGGTATAAATATATTTATTAGTTTATTTTAATGAAATTAAGTGGTTAATTAACAATATTTTTTACCTTATAAAGGTATATTTCTAATATTTCATACAGAGGTGTCTCATGATCACCTACAACCATGCTAAAAGAGATGAGCCAAGTGAAAAATGACCTAACCTTCAGAATTTAATGAAAATATTGAATTGAATGAATATTTGAGAACCCATAATTGACACTAGGGTTGATATAATATATTTTAAATAATATCATTAGGTTTATAAAGAGTCAATATCTTAAGAGAGAGAGGCTTACAATCATATCTACAAGCACACTCAATCATAAGACTAGAAGTGGATAAAGCAATGATGGAATACTTTCAAGGTAAGTGAAGCTTCAAATGAGGTTATGGATATTATTTATACTATTTCATGAATGAATGATAGGTTCATAATCTATATTTTTTACCTTCTCAAGGTCTAAATCTATCTCAATCCATACAAAATACATTGAACTACCATCTATAGTCATGGAAAGATACAGTCAGGCTACCTCTCTAAGGTTTGTTCAAAATGAAGAGATAGAGGTTGTATATATAAAATTTTTGAGCCATTAAATATTTAATACAAATTAATGGATGTGGTGGTAGGGTCTTATACTTAATGATACAATTATATATACACCTATAATCAACTTAATGATGGATCAAAAACTCAGTGTTGACCAAGGATAAAAGGTAGACTTGTGGTGATTAACAAACATGGTTTTGGTTTTTGGACCTGATTAAGGCTCAAAAGAAAGTTAAACCATTTAAGGGACTTAAAATGTGGTTATTAACCAATCATTAAAGTCACCATTTCATAAATGACTTATAAGTACTACTATTATATTGTGTCTATGAGCAGGCAAACATGTTGAGTTGTTGATAAGAACATTTGAGTGATAGTTAAACCTTCCTTAAACATAAATAATTCTAAAATGATTGTAGATAATCTAATAATAATTTTAAGGTGCTATTAACATAAAAACATAGTCAAAATGTCAATCTATAGTTCACTTTTTCTTTAGAATGCTTGTTTAGATTGAAGGTTGCCAAGGACTATTGGTATGTTAGGGGAATGGATTTCATTTAAAAATGATGCTTAAAAGGTTTTAAAAACCATAAAATATCATAAAACTTCTTAGAAACATGAAATTATTAGAAAATGTTCTACATCTGTTAAAATCTAAGGGAACTTACACACAATTAACATACAAACCAAATTTTGAGAAATTTTTGATTTTGAAGCATTTATAGTTAGATTTAAGCTCTCAAATTTATCAAAAATTGTATTCATGACTATTTTAATCTTCTTGTGCTATCTTAAAGGTCACATCAATAGTGTAAACATCTATTTTTTTCATAGACATACCCTAGTCATTTAACAGTCATTAATAGACCTAGGATGACCTTTTAGATGTTTATCAATATGATAGAGGGTTTTAACCTCATGTGAAGGTTTGTGAATTAGAGGAAGGTGTTAATTAGTCTTAATAAATTTGGTTAGATTAATCACATAGATTTTTTCATGCCAACATGCCTTTGAGGGATAACATATGTAGATAGGCCTTAAATCCCTAGTGAGATAACCTACTGCCATTTTGAATTTACCTATGTGTTCTTTCAAATTTGTGATCATTATAATTATGTTGAGAGTCATTTAAAATCTTTAATGAACTATTTTAGTGAAGATAAGGTAACAAACTTGTTTTTCTAGATCTTAAACCTTGTTTCTACTTACACATTCTATATATCTAATCAAATCACCTCTTCATTATGTAAATATCTTGATGGATATTTTCCATGAGAGCTCAAGCTGATAAAGATTTTTGAAGGGGTTAGTGTACTTTAAATTTATGGAAAGATGTTTTCCTTTAAGGGTTTATACTCTATGAATCATTGCTAAGAAGTGTAGACCCTTAAAACCCTTAAAAAACCTTGAGAAACACTTGATGGAATAAATATGCTTCAAGATGAATTATAATGAAGTGTTTGAGCCATAAATTGGTGTTGATGGTCTTATGAAATCTCTTGAGCATCACCATAGTCTTATGGTTTGCATGTGTAGATGTCATGTTATACAGAATAGGCCTAAGAATTCTAATTTGAGCATGTAAGAAACTAAATGAAAGGGGTTTACTTATATAATGAGGTAAAGAAGTAATATGGGGTCATAAACTTCCTAAATAACCTTAAAATAACCATATATAAGGTTTTTATGACTAAGGTCAAAATCTCTAAACAAGGGGTTGTGTGCATATAGATATAGAGTGAATAGTTCATTTAATTCAACACTATGACTCCAAAGGAACTCATATAGATTATTCATATTTTATATATTTGGTAAGATATTTTTAACTCATCATGAGGTCAATATCTTGAAAAACCTTGCATATACATATATCTATCTATTGGCTTCATTAGATAGTTTCATCAAGAGGGGGTAGCAGAAGGTAAAATGATGTCATAAGGGCACTTAAAATCTTTATTAAAATCATCATCAAGTTGTGATGTATTTATATGTAAAATTTGATCCATGGGAGAGGTCGTGCGACTAGTCATTTAGGCCTCAAGACACCAAAAACTGCTCAAAAAGCTTCTTTCTTCCCCGAGAGATGACTTCACATGCTCACCATGGTACTAATATTTTGCATGGGAGGCTAGGAACTTAGGAAGAGGTATATGGCCTATTATACTAGTGGTTTTTGGTATTGGTTTATAAATTTAATGCTAAAACTTTATGAATCATCATTAAGAGTCATGAGCACTCTTAAACCCTCCCTAAACCCTATTATAGACTTGATTGAGAATAATTGAAGGAAAAGGCATATAAATAAATATAAATCACTTGAATACCACCTAAATCATATAAAATACTTAGAGAGGCTCATGTACATGACACTTTTTTGTATATATGGTGTATGGACCTATCAAAAAATAGGCTTCTGAGAGGAAAAAGTGCAAAAAGAGTGGTACAAGGTAGTTTAGGAAAGTGAAAAACATTGGAGAGTGAATATTTAAACCTTTTCTATCTCCTCATGTTAACATATTATCATAATCATGCCTTTAAGGGACTTTTTGGGTCTCTTCTAATCATCTAGTCTATAAGAACGAAGGACAAGGTGACCTAGTCACCTAATTTGACAAGTTTGTAGGTGTTTATTGCTCAAGCAGACCTATTTAATGGTGTGAGGCATTGATTAATTCCTATCACTCACTTATTCATAGGTTTTCAAAGTTTCATGCAAGTTTTTAGAGCCATCAAATGCAATCAATTAGGATATTAGGCCTATTTGTCCTAATAGACCTAGTTGGTCAATAAGGGAAGCTAAAGAATGGTGTAGAAGACTATTGAGAGAGTTAATGTGGAGTAATCACACAACATAATTGATACTTAAGATTTAATATGTAGTTTCATTCATAATTAATCCTTATCATATATAACTAATCCTTATCATGACTTAGTTGATCCTAAAGTGGCAATCAATGCATGTTCCATGGCCTAAATGAAGGAAAGAGTCATTAAATTAACTTTATCTTATGTTAAAAGTAAAATAAAGGTGTATAATTCTTCAATATAAGGTGGATTTAGTCAACTACATTTTCAACTACCTCATCTCAATGCATAATAGATCATGTAAAAACACCAACCACAGAGAGATTTTTTGAAGACTATTTGTAATTATTTGTAACTAAAGTGATGTTGGATTTAATGATGGTCTCTTTCTTCTCTCCTCCATGCTATTTTATCTTCTTTCTCTTCTTCTCATTTTCTATATATTCAAGCTTTTATGCCTTGTTTGATGATCCCTCTCTTGGGGCATGATGAAAATGTACCATGATTGAAATTTATAACCTCTTGGATTAATAAAATGTATGTTAAAAGATTGTATATGATTTAATTATATTGTGTATATGATTTTTCAAATGTGTATAAGTGGTATGAATCTTCCCTTGACATGTCCTTACCACGCATATATGTTGATGAGTTGTTTTATGCAAGTTATATTAAGTGTCAAAGGTTGGTGATCATATTATTAGAAGCATAATAACTAAGAGGGGGTGAATTAATGTCTTAAAACTTTCTTTTAATTCCTCCTTAGCATGCATGAACCATCCCATCAACATATAGATAAATAAATGCATAAGCAATCAACTATATAATCATGAAACAAGATTACACAAAAAAACACATCATATATGTGGAAAAACCTTAAGGTGAATGAAACCCACTAATACATAAAAATAAAATCAGTCCTATAAGTCAAAATATCACAATTTACTGAAGCACCAAATCCACATGGAGCACCAACCCTAACTAGCTAAGCACCAACCCAGCTAGGCTTTAGCAAGCACCAACCCCCTTGATGACTTAGCACAAACTTAGCCACCTAATATATTTTATAAGATTAATAACACATTATTTATAAATCAATTGATGATGACCACCTCTTTAGTTCTTCACACTCTTATCCCTCTCAAACTGCCTTCTAGGCCTCTTCGCTCAATTAGGTCTCTTCAAGATAAATTAGGTCATATGACCTTGATATTGATATGAAGACACACTATCATATATTCATGATTGATCCTATAAATTAATATTATGGTATAAAACACCTCATTATATTTAATAATGTTCTATATCACTCACATACTCTCATACATGCTCAAATAGGCCTAAAATTGCCTTGTATTTATACAAACCTCTTACTCATATCCCTCTTGGTCATCCATACACACTTTCACACTTATATAACCCTTTATATATGTCTTATAACATTTTTAATACATTAATAAATAATTAAAATAGGTTTTTTATATCATATAGGACCAAAACCTCTTTTTGGCCTTAAGAAGACCTAATTCAATTAGGCCTTCATTAGCACACATTACCCTAAGTTTTTATTTTAAAAATTTACATTCATTTATGAAAAATATAATTGCATCAATTGATAAAATATACCCCAATAAAAATATTATAATTTCCATAACACTTTTTAGTACCAACCCCTTCATGAACACTCCTTGTAGCACTATTCACAATTAGGCTTATGAACCTATAAAAAGTCTGCCAAACAAAACTAAAGCATTTACATAATTTAATCATATAATAATGATAATAAATAATATTAATATCAAATAAATTACCTTAAAAAAATCACCATGTGATTTACACTTCACATCTCATGGCAAAAGGACTCAAACACTTCTAGGCAAATAGCCCACTTAAAACTACCAGAACACTCCAAAACCCAATCATGAACAACTTGATATTCAAAACCTGAAAGAAGACTTCCCATAACCATTGATATTTTCAATATATAATTTTAATTATATATAATACAAATATAATACAACAATAATAAGGTCTAATGTCAAATATTGGTCTTGCAAACTAATCTTTTGACCTCAATACACATAGTCAAACCAAAACTAGTCAAGCCATTTTAGATTCAATATTTCAACCAATTTAACTAAATGTAAGACCTTATAAAAAATAATTTATATGACATGAAAGTACCAAAAAACATCACCATTTGAATTATATATTTTAACTTAGGGCATATATTCTAAAACTCATCACTACAACTTGCTTACTCAAAATTGGCAATTTTCATTAAAGCATAATCATGATGGCATTGAACTTCAACACATGTATAAACACTTTAAAATAATTATTATATAATAATAATATAATATGAGATCATTATAACATTATTATATAGAAATATCATATGTTCAAATGACAAATATTTGTCTTGCAGACTAATCTTATGACCTCACTACATACAAACCTTGTTGAGCCAGACAAGCCATTTTGGATTCATCATTTTCATAAATACACCTAACTTTAAATATTTATACAAATAATTAATAATAAATAACAATCCCAATAAACATATTCATGCACTTGGTTTCATCACTCTATTATGATAACCCATTCTTAATCATCTTCTCACTATTGCCAGGGTTTCTCACTATTTTCACCATTAGGCCTATTAGCGACTGACTAATTTAGATGACCAATTATCACACTTGAGGGATATAACCTATCCATAAACCTTCATTGACATGAAAAAATATTCTCAAACTTAATCCTCCATCTATTTACATACTTTAACTTGGTCAACTCTAACTATTACAATAAATCTTTGGGAAATGTGCACTTTCTTGTAGGTCTACTCACACACTTGACAACTCAATCACCCCTGGAGGTGCCTAGGAGAGTTTAATACACAATCAAATATATTTTATATTAATTTTAGACCATGATGTGATATTTTTAATAATATATTTCACATTGGGTCCTTGTTGGGTTTTAGAGAGGTTTAACATAGATTTTGGTGTTAATGATTATTCATAAATGATTTCCCCTTAAATCTATAACCAATGTATATAGTTATTATATAGGATTATTATCCATCTATCCTTAATATCTTAGGTTCCCATGTAAAGCTTACATGTGCTAATGAACACCTAAAAGTCCTTCTTGGGTTTGCATGCCTTCATTTTGTGTACTCGAGAGAGCTCAAAAACACTGTTCATGCCTTTTATTACAAACCATGACCTAAAAATATGTGAACATGATTTAAATAACATATCATACCTCTATCTTTCTCACATATGTAAAACTATCTTGAAAACTAATCTTGACCCCTCATTGGGCACATTCTCTTTCTTTGCTCAATAGACATTGACCTACAAATCATATTAGGCCTTAAAAATGACCTTCATGCCTCTTTCCATGTGATCTATATCTCACTTACATACTAAATAAACCTATATAATTATTAAATAGTTCCATACATCCTTCATATGCCTTGAAAATATATTATAATGCCTCATTTATCCAAGTAGGGTCAGGCAATGGTTTAAATACAAACTTATTCTAAATGTCCTACCCCTATAGGCTCACCTAAGAATATTATGAGTTATCCAATTCATCACATAAATTATAAAGTAACATCATACAATAATTCATGCCTATTTTAACTCATTGCACCAAGCCACTATGCTCATACCTTCTCACAAGGTCTCTACATGCCATGACTAGTGCCCTGTCTAGGCTTCTCAAGAACTTTTAAAATTGAAAACTGACCTTGAAACACTTATGAAAGTATATATACTTTAATTAAATGATCACACAATTCCAAAAAAAAATTTACAATATTATACTTACTCACTTCACCAAACTTCACTATGCACACCTTCTCACAGGGTCTAGACTAGGTTTTTTCAAGACACCTTATACTCAAGAACTAGTTATCAAACATGCTTACCTCAATGATATCAAAAAATAAAACCCTAAAAATATCACTACAAAAATATGTTTATGATAAACATTATCTCATGTATTCAATAATATCTAGAGCCTCATTCATGCTTTAATCTTAACTTGATCACCATACCTCTTTATGACAACACTGACAACTTCAAGCTGACTTGAACCTTGACATCAAATTCGACATCAAACAACATAAGAGACATTAGTTTTATTTAAAATTATATCTTTCCTTAAAATTATCTCTTTTCACATGGATTCTTTGTAACATTAATAACATAAACCTTGACATCAAATAAAACATTTCTCAATAAACTCCCCCTTTGTCATTGATGGTAAAACATTCTTCAATCTGATCACTCTTATCTCCCCCATTCTAATCAATCTTCCTTCTTGAAATTTCTCCCCATTTTACATTAATGATAAAGGGTCATACATAATTCAACTTATGGAACCACTCATTCTCCCTCTTTGGCAACTACTCTAAAAAACTCTTCTATACTTGTCAATAACTACACTTGGAGCTTATGAATAACTTGAATAGCTCCCCATCAAACCAAGCATCTATCATTCTTATACAAAATAAATAGTGTATCCATGAATACTAATGGATTCACCCATTTATATAGGGCACTAAAACAACACAAACACAAGATATTCCTAGATATCTATACTCTCACAAAACTGAATATCTTTTAGGATCCTTTAAGGCTTGATTAGTCTCGTTGGCTTGTCCTCTTCATCATTCATGTGGTCAACAATATGAGATAATAATAAAAATTACTTAATTGATTTCACATCTGAATTATGCTCTGCCATACTAAATAATTCACTTAAATTTTTATAATGATCATAAATCACCTTTACTACCTTTAGTTTCCACACATTCATTTTCCTTCTCTCTTGCCCTCTAGGGGCTTAAAACATTATTTTTTAACTTGATGGCCATCTAATTCTATTATTTCATAATCTTATAATGTGTCCCAAAATATGAAAACTATAAAAAATAACCTCATTCATACCTTTTGACTAATGATTCCTTTCATAATCCCATGCATATTCATTTTTAGAGAGTCTTCTACACTCTCTTGCTATATCACCAAATTGATTGCATGTAAAATAGTAACCTTTGAATTAATTATCATGCCTCATAGCATTAAACTATCTAATTGGTCTTTTCATGTTGACCTTCTTGTCTTTATTATCCTTCTCCTTGACTTGAGTTTCCTCCTTTTGGTCTTCTTTGAAACCAAGGCCTATCTTATCACTTATATACTTATGACTACTTAGATGTTATCTAGAGCATTAGTACTCTTTTCAAACTTTATAATGGTATTCAAATTACTGTTTTCTTGATCCAACTCATATTTCAAGGATTCTAAATCAATTCTATACTTGGTGCATTATTCCTCATGATCTTTTAAGCTAGTAATGACTATCTATATCTATGCTTCAATCTAATTGATGATCTCATCATATTCCTTGGATGTGCTACTCAATATTTCATTAAACAAACCAATCTGCTCTTTATATTCCTTAACTAATGATCTGAGTTTATGATTCTTCCTTCTTTATAAATTCAAATCTTCTAAAGCAGTCACCAATTATACCTCAAGGTTCACTTCAACCTCTTTTTCATCTAATTCTTCATCATCCATAAGGTCTTTCCATTCTGATCAACCCTCATTATCTAGTTATATATCCATGAATAAGGTTTCATTATTTTCATGTTCATGTTCATTATTGTCATCATCACTATTATATGTACTTGTGTCACTTACACTAGATGAGTTATTATCTTTTTTGGTATATAAACTTCTATTGTTCTTGAATGACTATTTCCTACTTCATACTTCCTTCAATATTTATTGTTTTTTATTAGGATTATATATCTTATTATCATCTCCATGATTTTAATCATCTTCAACTTAGATGCAAAGTGACTAATCTTACCATATTTGAAACATTTGAAGGGAAACTTAACCTTGTACTTACCAGATCCAAACCTTAATTTCCTAAAAAACATGGCTATTAGTTCATCATTCTTAACATCTAAACATAAATCATCCTTCACCTTATTGGATTTTTACTTCTCAACTTTGAATTATTCTTCCTTCTTAGGAGGTCTTCCTTCATTTTTTCTTATCTCATAGGTAGTCAAGATGTCATGAAGCCCATCCATCTCTAGCTTGTCCAAATATTTCATCTATTCTACTATATACACCTCAGAGTCAAACTTAAGAGTTAGTGATATCAAAACCTTTTGAACAACTATAGAGTCTTTCAATTCTTCTCCTAATCCTATAATGGCATTAAAAACTTCATCAACCCTTAACATGTAGCATTTGATACTCTCATATTCTTGCATACTCAAACTTTCAAACTACCTTTTGTGAGTCTAAAATTTATCCATTTTCACCTTAGTGTCTCCTTAATAGATACTCTTCAACTTGTCCCATATTAAATTTCTTGACTCATACTATATTACCTTCACAAACTTTGCCTTTGATAGGCAACATAGATTGACATTAATTTCCTTAGAATTACTCTCACTTTAATTCTTTCCTATTGCATTAATTGGTGGTGTTGGAGGTGGAGCGTATCCATATACAACTAAATACCATATGGCATGTCCCATTGAAATTATATATTTACTCATTTTGATTATCCAAAAGGTATAATTATTCCCATTAAATAACTGAAACTTATTGGTAGAGAAACCACCTTGAGCTTGCTAACTAGCCATCCTTTCTTCTAGGATATCCTTTAAGATATTAGGCCTTCTGCAAAGGACCTGATCTAATACCAAATTTTTGAAGCATAATCAATAATATGGAGGGGTGAATTATTGTCTTAAAACTTTCTTTCAATTCCTCCTTAGCATGCATGAACCATCACATCAACATATAGATCAAGAAATGCATAAGCAATTAACTATATAAGCATGAAATAAGATTACATAAGATAATACATCATACATGTGGGAAAACCTCAAGTGGAATAAAACCCACTAATCCTTTAAAATGTAATACATTCTTATAAGTCAAAAGGTCACAATTTAGTGAATCACCAACTCTATATGGAGAACCAACCCCAACTAGCTAAGTACCAACCCATCTAGGCTTTATCAAGAACCAACTTGTAAGGAGGCACCAAAACCCTAGATTAATAAAAAAAAAATCATAAATATAATTTATTTTATCAACTTTATAATATATTATTTATAAATCAACTAATAATGACCACCTCTTCATTTCTTCACACTCTTATCCCTCTCAAACTGCCTTTTAGGCCTCTTCGCTCAATTAGGTCTCTTCAAGACAAATTAGGTCATATGCCCTTGATATTCATATGAATACACATTTTCATATATTCATGAATTATCATTTAAAATATTTTTATGGTATACAATACCTACTTCTATTTAACAATGTGCTATATCATTCACATACTCTCATACATACTCAAATAAGCCTAAAACTACCTTGTATTTATAAAAGCCTCTTGCTAATATCCTTATTAGTAAGATATACACACTTAAAAACTTTTATAACCATATAAATAGGTCGTATAATGTTTTTTATACATTAATAAATCATTAAAATAGGTTGGTTATAACATATATGAACAAAACCTCTTTTAGGCCGTAAGGAGACCTAATTCAATTAGGCCTTCATTAGCACACATTACCCTATGTTCTTATTTAAATAATTTATATTAATTTAAAAATAATTTTATTTTATACATTTATAAAATATACTCCAATAAACATCTTATAAATTCCATAAAACTTATAAGTAACAACCCCTTCATGACTATTCATAATTAGGCCTATGAACATATATAAAGTCTACCAAAAAAAACTAAAGCATGAAAATAATTTAGTCACACAAAAATGACAATAAATAATATTATTATAAAATAAATTACCTTAAAAAATCACCATGTGATTAATACTTCACAACTTAGGTCAAAAGGACTCAAATGCTTCTCAATAAATAGCCCACTCAGAATTGCCAAAACACTCCAAAACCTAGTCATGAATAAATTGATATTAAAAAAAAAATAACACATCCCATGGTCAATTATATTTTTAAAATATCCTTTGAAATATGTATACCAATTTAAAATACAAAAATCACAAGGTGTAATGTCAAATATTGGTCTTGTAGACCAATCTTTTGACCTCATTACACACAATCAAACCATAACCAGTCAAGCCATTTTGGATTCAAAATTTAAACCATTTTAATTGAATATAAAACCTTATAAAAATAATTTATATGACATAAAATTCCCAAAAAACATCACCATGGAATTATATACTTTAACTCAGGGCATAGAGCCTCAAACTCATCACTACAACTTGCTTACCTAGAACTACCAATTTACCTTAAAGCATAGTCATGATGACATTAACCTTCAAAACCTGTATGAGAAATTTAAAAAAAATTATTATTATATAATAATAATATAATATTATATCATTATACCATTATTATAAATAAATATCATATCGTTAAATGATAAATATTAGTCTTACAGACCAATCTTATGACCTCACTATAGACAGACCTTGCTGAGACATAAAGCCATTTTGGCTTCATCATTTTCATCACTTTACCTAAATTTAAATATTTATACCAAGAATTAATATGAAATATCAGTCCAAAAAAACATCTTCATGCACTTTTTTCATCACTATATCATGATAACCCATTCCTAATCATCTTCTCATTGTTGCCTAGGTTTCTCATTATTTTCACCATTAGGCCTATTAGCAATTGGCTAACTTAGATAAATAGTTTATAAAAATTAAGGGATATAACATATATATAAATGTTCATGGACATGAAAAATGAGTATCAAACTTAATTATTCATCCATTTTCATACTTTTACTTGGTCAACTTTGATTGCTACAACAAATATTTGAGAAATGTGTATTTTCCTATAGGGTCTACTCACACACTTGACAACTAAATCACACTTGGAGGTGACTGAGAGATTTTAATAAAACATAAAATATTTTTTATAGTAATTTGAGACCATTCTATGCTATTTTGAATAAGATATTTCACATTGGGTCCTTGTTAGGGTTTTAGAGAGGTTTAACACATATTTTGGTGTTAATGATTATTCATAAAGGATTTCCCCTTAAATCCATAACCAATTCCTATATTTATTATGTATGACCATTAAAAATATATTATTAACATCTAAAGTTCCCATTCATAGGTTACACATGCTAATGAACACCTTAAAGTCCTTAGGTTTGCATGCCCTCATTTTAAATACTCAAGAGACCGCAAAACCACTTTTCATGTCTTTTCTTACAAACTATGACCTAAAAATTTGTAAACATGATTTAAAAAATTTATAATACCTATTTCAATGCTAACATATAAAAAATTATCTTCAAAACTGATCTTGACCCCTTATTAAGCCACACACACTCTCTCTTTGCTCTCTATACCTTGACCTACAAATCAAATTAGGCCTTAAAACTAACCTTCATTATTCTTTCCATATTTTCTCCATATTAATTACATAATAAATAAATTTATATAAAGCTTAAAAATTTCCATAGATTCTTCATATGCATTGGCAATAGATTGTGATGCCTCCATAAGCCAAGTAGGGTCTGACAATGGTCTAAATGTAGCCTTGTTCTAAAGGTCCTACCACTATAGTCTCACCTTGATAATATCATGAGTGATTTAATGACTCATATACATGATAAATAAAACTCATAAAATCATTCATGCCTATGTGCACTCATTTCACCTAGCCATTATGCTCATACCTTCTCATAAGGTCTCTACATGTCATGACTAGTGCCATGTCTAAGCTTCTAGAGCACTTTAAAACTTGAAAAATTACTTTGAAATACTTTTGAAAGTATGTATACTTTACTTACATGATCACACAATTACCAAAAAACTTTTAAAATCTTGTTCTTACTCACTTCACCAAAATTCACTATGCACACCTTCTCATAGGGTCTAGACTAGGTTTTTTCAAGATACCTTGCATTCAAGAACTAGTACTGAAACATGCTTACCTCAATAATATCAAAAAATAACACTCTTTAGAGATAAATCTCACACCACTAAACTAATATATTTTTTTATCAACATTCTTTCATGTCTTCAAGTAGACCTAGAGCCTCATGTTCATTTTATAATGCTCACTTGACCATCATACCTCTTTGTAATAACACTGATAATTTCAATCTAACTTGAACCTTGACATCAAAAAATAGAAGAGACATTAGGTTGCCTTAAAATTTTATCTGTACTTCAAATTCTCTCCTTCAAATTCTATATTGTCACATGGCTTCTTTATCATATCAATAACATCAACCTTGACATCAATGACAACACTTCTCAACATATATTTGAAGTGTAACTTGGTTGGAAGTGTCTTAAAGTATACCTCTCACTCATCACCTCCAAGTTAAAGTCACTCACCATGACCTACATGTAAAATATTGTTGCATAGGAATCCTTAGAGATAGTATTTAAGTCTATGATTATTTCATTAGTGTTGTTAAGAGTTCAATTTGAGTGGATGAAAGTATTGGTGCATCACCATCATTAGTATATGTTCTCCATTTTAATTATCTTTCTAACTCTTTTTACCCCTAAATTAAGATATTTTTAGGAAAAAAATTCAAATTTGATACATCAGAAGATCTAGCCTCATAATCTAGAGGGTTAGTTTAAGTTATAGGTATCCCACAACCTATATACCAATCTAATGTTAGTCCAATTTTGAAGGAGAAATAATAAATCTACTTTAATAGGGTGTAACTTGGGTTGATAACAGTTCTAGTATGCCTAGTGGGACTAGATTTAGGCATTGGAGTATTCACATCAACATTTTGGTCTTCACAAGTAGCTTCAAGCACTAAATTTATTCATCATTTCAAAGGTATTATCATCTCTAGTTCATAAATTCATAATTTTTCATGTTTCTTGTGGTGATTTATGTTGTATATGGAGAAGATTATTATAATTCACTACATTATTAGCAACCCTATGATCCATTCCATTTCTAATATAATCCCTATCCATCTCATTATGACCCATATCATCCCTATATTCACGCTGATCAATAATATGAGAGCCCTTATTAGGCCTCTGATCCTTTTCAAAACCAAGGATGCTAATATAGAACTCATTATGAACCTAATTCACCTCCTTGGTAGCCTGATTATTAATCTAATTAGTCATGGCAATCTCATAACATTATTAACTAGCTCAACCAAGTTTTAAGATAATCCATATCAAACTTTAAATAAACTTTGTTTTGCTATGAGAAACACAAGGTGAGTATTAACACAAAAAGATCTATAGATAAGAGATCCCTAGGTATGATATTGAGATTATGAGAGCTTCATTGTAACAATATAAAGAAGAGCTGGCATATTTTATAGACAAGGCCATTCAAAAGTATGTGGTGATATTCTTGACATAGGTGGTTTAGTTTAAGGCATTGAAGATAAGTTGGTAGTCCATGAGAGACACTATGTTCACCATAACCAATAACATGTTCCCTCCTTCATTCCACATCATTCCTCCATTAAACTACCTTTTCCCTCTCAATAATATCAAAAAAACATGTATCATAGCCCTTAAAGTTCCTCACAAGCCTTTCCAACTTTCCCTACTTGGAAGTATATATAAGTTGGAGTTTAAAGGGAAATAAAGGTGTGTCTTGATAAAGATGAGTTATGTGTCACACATTAGATTATTCAAGGGTCTTCATCTTCTAATAGATATGGAGATATCTCTAATGAGATGGTGTTAGACTTTGAGGCTCACCTTGATAAACAAGTTGAGCTTGAAAACCAACATCTACATCAGTTGATAGCAATTGCAGAATCAACTCCATCCAAGTAGGAGGTTCCTCCAAGAATGTCCAAGGTTATAACAAGTGAAAAAGAATAAGTCCCTAAATCAAATTTTATGACTTGGAAATAAATGTAATGGTTAAGTGAGAGAGAAGAGAAGTTAAATAAAATCCAAGATGTTGAAGTGGAAAGTAAGCATGAGATCATTCAACCCCTACTCTTCCCTACTCAAAATCCCAAGGCCTCCCCCTCATGGAAGTATATTAAAGAAAATATGTAACAGAGAGATGAAGTAATGTTTGTTAAAATTGAAAATCTCCATGAGAATAATGAATCATACATGACAACACCATTGGATTTATCTCAATTTCTTGAGATTTTCCAAGGGTCCACCATGTTAATGCTTGATAAGGAGCCTCTCCTTTATGAGATAAATGAATAAAATATAGTTGAGGTGACATAAGATGAGTGTGAATTAAGTGATCAAGAAGAGGAAATAACCATTGAGACACCCCTTATCAAGGATAGTAATGAATAAGTTTTTCATGATGAAAATAAAAGGTGATTCCCAAGAGCTCCATAGTGACATGGTAGCCACTCTTTGTCATGTCGGCCCTGATGAGTATGAGATTGAAGTATATAATTAACCTATAATAGCTGAAAGGCAAGGATATTACCTTATATATTCTATAAACATCTAAGAAAATGTATGTGTTCAAGAAAATTCTAGTTTTATTGAAGATAAAGGAACAATTCTTGGTCAACAAGATGAGTTGGAGCTTGAGTGGATTAATGAGATGCCATTTTCTATTAAATACGAGGATGACCAAGTTATAAGAAAATGTGAATTTTATTATCATAGTGATCCATAAGTGAATTATAAGGATGAGAATGATATCCATGTCTTTCCAACTGATCATGAAGAGATGGCCTTTTGGAAGGACTTAGACAATTTTTGTTTGAGCTTATACAATCCATCTATAGCCCATAAGGATCTTGATGAGAGTCTTATAATGAACACTATATCAATGGACCATTTTTAATCTCATTATTAGAATTAATTCACCAACTAAGACATGGTAGATAAGGAAAAACCCATGACTAAGGTAGAATTAACATTATTCTTGAAAAGTAAATGGATATAGAAGGAGTATTATTGGGTATTGGACTCACATTTACAATCCATACACCTTAGAGTGGAAATAGAAGGCCTAGTTGCTTCCTTAAGAGGCCATGAACATGCTAATTCTCCTAACCACAAGAAGGAGCTATCAATATGTGTCAATCAAAATTCATGGTGCCATAGTGGTCAATCTTTTTTTTCATTTGACCTAGGAGGAAAGAGTTTGACTTTAGGTTAGTTGTTATAGTTTGTTTTGTCTTATTCCAAAAAATGATCATCACTAGTGTAGTTTTTTGCTTTGTTGTCTTGTCTTATTATTTTTTACTTAGGTTAGGTGTGCTTCTTAGTTTAGGTGTGTTTATTATGTTATTTCTATTGAATCTTATTATTTATTATAGTTAAAGGTGTCATAAAGTATAAAATCTATTTGGTAGTCTAGGTTAGTCATCAAAACATGTTGTTATGTTTCAAAACTATCATTATCATGAAAATTCATAGGGTTCCTTGGATCGGCAAGCTAGTCAACTCCTATGTGTTAGCAAATGTTTGAAATTTAGCCTACCAAGGCTAAATTACAACCCCTATAATTAAAAACTTTTCATGGCATCCACTTAAGCCTTTACATGATATTATCCTGAGTCATGATGTCTCTTATTTTCTTCTTGAAGTCATTCAAACACTCTTAGAGGTGTCTTTGAGTCTATTTTTGATAATGGTGTCCTAGATGTCCTTGGTCCTTAGATGATGTGATTGATCATCATGATGTATTTGATTTTCATATGAAGGGAGTAAGTCTCAATGTTTTTTCATTGTCATGTTTTTTTTCAATTGGTTGTAGGTGTCATTATGATGTTTGAGAATGTTTAGAGGTCTTTGACAAGGAATTTAAGTGGTCTTATGATCTAAAAGTTCCTTAATGAAGATGGTGAAGATGGTAGCTAATGAATCATCATAAGATTATATATAATATTAGATATATTTATGGTATGGATACGGATATAATATTTTAAGTGTGATCAAAACACATATAAGTCTATTTGAAACCTTTTAGAAGGCTATGACATACTCTCTATGACATTCAGTGGCAAATCTCCTTTGTGAATCCATATGTATATTGCCTAAAGAGAGAGGTTTTGAGTCTTTAAGTGATAAATTTTTAGTCAAAATTCCACTAAATAATTCATAATACCTTTAATCACCTTCATAGTCACATCATTTCTTTAAGTCAAATGACTTATGCTTTGGAAATGTCCCTTTTATGAGTCTAAAGCATAGTTTGGCCTCCAAAGAGCTCTCACATGTGGAATATGCCCCAATTTTGATCATAAAAAACGTATTACCTATTTTAATACCCTTTTGACTTTTAATATTACTTATTTTTACATAAATTAGTGTTTCAAAGCTTAAAGTATGGAATAAATGCAAAAGAAAGGATATTTTCATGTCTTTCATACAGGAAGTACAGATTTGTATAGAATTTTCCATATAGAAGAGGTCAATAAGTTGAAGATGGATTTATTACATGAGTTTTAGAAAATATTAATGTAAAAAGTATCTCATACAAGCCCAAAACTATTCCTCTTAATCCATCAAGCTCCTTTGCATCTTGAGAGAGACATTCAAGTTTTTAGTTGGCATGGCCATGAGAGAGAATATCAAGATATAGAATTTTGGGTAGAGCAAGGGGTATTAGAGAGATTAAATAATTTTTAATTGGTTATTATTTTTTATATCTATACTTTATGATTAATCCTTTACAATTTAGGGCACTAAAAATGGCTTCGGCATTCAAGCAAGCAATTGGTTTTTTGAGTTTTCTTCTCTCTTGAACATGGTGACCAAAAAATGGAAATTTATGGAGAATATTAGGAGTATGAACCAATTTTACATGAAATTATTCAACTTAATTCCATAATTTTTAGGTTATATATATTTAAAAAATACATATAATGCTAATCTTCAATCTTTAAACAAGTTGAGGATAGTTTTACAGTTCATTATGGATCCAAAGGTGTCAAGATTCATTAAGTTTTTATTTATAGTGTTTCATTAATGGAAAGGGTCCTTAATTCAAGTGTTTCAAATTTTACTCAAGGTATCATGGATAAATCAACCTCAATCATCCTAAAAACATCCTCACAATCCCAATTTAGCAAAGATTAAGGAAATTTAGCATTTGTTAAGCTATTTTGATGATTCCTAGGTTTCATTTTTGACAGTGTATACTAGCTCAAAATCCTCAAAAATGGTATATTATATTGATATATATGATTATGATTACATAATGGTCTTAATTAATCTATTTAAATTATATTTATGTTCCATTTTCACTCCTATGTTTCATTTCACATTCACAATCCTTATCACTGCCATTTTTCCATGGCTATAAGCTTATCATTCAATTCTCAATTTCATGTATCCCATCATCCATACACATATCACCACCTAATAATTAACATTAACTTCATGGATCCATTATTTTGAGGATTAAAATGATACAAACCATTATGGTCATGAGGATATGATTATGCTACCCTAAACACTATTAAATAGAAAAGAATCTCCACCTACAACAAAGGGAAATCTAGTCAAGATGTGTTTTATGAAAGTGGTGTTTTGAGGAGACTATAAAGTTTGGATATTTTAATTAAATGAGGTTAAAATATATATCTTAGTTGATTTAAATGAAATGAATAGTTTCATCAACAATATTTTTGACCTTCTCAAGGTCTTTTTCCAACAGTTCATATAGAGGTGTCTCATGATCACCTACAACCATGCTAAAAGAGACGAGCCAAGTATAAAATGACCTACTTTTATTAATGAAAATATTAAATTAAATGAATCATTGAGAACCCCTAATTGACACTAGGGTTTATCTAATATATTCTCAAAAAAATCATTAGATTGATCTAGAGTCATGATCCTAAGAGAGAGAGAGGCCTCTAGTCATATCTACAAGCACACTCAGTCATAAGCCAAGAAGTGGACAAAGCAATGATGGAAAAATTTCAAGGTAAGTGAAGCTTAAAATGATTTTATGGATATTATGGATACCATTTAATGAATGAATAATATATTCATAATCTATATTTTTTACCTTTTTAATGTCTAAATATGCCTCAGTCTATATAAAACATAGTAAACTACCATCTACAATCATGGCAAGATACAGTCAGGTTACCTCTCCAAGGTTTGTTCAAAATGAGGAGATAGAAGTTGTATAGATAAAAATTATGAGCCATTAAATATTTAATCCAACTCAATGGATGTGTTTTTAGGGTCTTATACTTAATGAGACAATCAAATATGCACCTACAATTAGCCTATTGATGGAATAAAATTTAGTTTTAACCAAAGATGGAAGGTGGACTTGTGGTGTTTAGAAAACATGGTTTTGGTATTTGGACCTGATTAAGGTTCACAATCAAGTTCAAACATTGAAAGACCTTAAAAATGGGTTATGAACCAAGAACAATAGTCACCATTTCCTACACAACCTAAAGGCACTAGTACTATATTGTGTCTATGAGCAAGCAAACATGTTGAGCTATTGAAAAGAATATTTGCGTGATAGTTGAACCTTCCTTGAACATTAATCATATTAAAAGGATTTTAGAGATTATAATAATAATTTTAAGTTCATTTTAACAAAAAAACATAGTCAAAAGGGGAAGCTACAGTCCACTTGTTTTTAAGAGCCCTTACATAGATTGAAGGTTGCCAAGGACTGTTGATATGTTAGGGGAATGAAGTTCATTTGAAGATGATGGATATAGGGTTTTAACGCCTATACCCACTAATAAACCTTATTTAAAAATTAAATGATCAGATAAGGGCCTACATTTGTTAAAATCTAAGGAAATTTTCACACAGTCAGCATATAAAGCCAATTTTGAGGAGTTTATGGTTTTAAAGCACTTATAGTTGGAGTTAAGCTTTCAAATTTAGTAAAACTGGTATTAATGACTATTTATAGCTTCTTATGTTATCATAAAGGTCAAAATATTAGTGTAAACATCCACTATTTTGTCACATATACTATTGATAGTCAGTAATGGATCTAGGATGACTTTTTAGAGGTTTATGGGTATGTCAGAGGGTTTTAACCTCATATGAAGGTTTTTGAAGTAGAGGAAGTTGTTACTTAGTATTCATAAATTTTGTGAGATGGATAACATATAGTTTTTCATGACAACATGCCTTTGAGAGCTAGCATATGCAAATAAGACTTAAACCCCTAGTGAGAGACCATGCCACCATTTTGAATTAACCTATGTGTTATTTCACATTTATGATGATTATAATGATATGGAGAGTAATTTAAAATCCTTAAGGAACTATTTTAGTGAATATAAGGTAACAAACTTGTTTTTATGGCTCTTAAACTTTGTTTCTACTTGCACAATCTAGACAACCAATCAAAACACCTCTTCACTATGGACTTATCTTGATGGATATTTTGTATGGTAGATCAAGATGATTAGCATTATTGAAGGTGTTAATGTAATTTAAATATATGAAAATAGGTTTTCCATTAGGGGTTTGTATGCTATGAATCATTGCTAAGAAGTGTAGACCCTTAAAACCCTGAGAGACACCCAATGGAATAAATATGCCTAAAAATGCATTCTAATGAAGTTTTTGAGATATGAAATGTTGTTTAATGTCTTCCTAACTCTCCTTATCATCACCAAAATGTTTTTTTTTAAACGTGCATAGGTCATGTTGTACGAACTAGGCCTAAGAAGGCTAATTTGAGCCTATAAGCAAGGAAATGAAATGGGTTTGATTAAAAATGGGTTATAAAAGGAATATGGGTTCCTAAAATTCCTAAATAACCTTTTAAGAACCATATAAAAGGGTTTTTATGACTAATTTAATAGGTAGATAGGTTTGGATGTCCAAACAAGGGGCTATGTACATACAGATAGAGAGTGAATGGCTCATTCAAGCCAACACCAAAACTCCAAAGAACCTCATATAGAAAATTCATGTTTTATATAGTGTGTATGATATTTTTAACTCATTACTAGGTTAGAATATTGAATAAACCTATATATACATATGCATATCTATTGGATTCATTAGACAATGTCATCAAGTGGGGATAGCAGAAGGTAAAATGATGTCATGAGGGAACTTAAAATATTCATGAACATCATAATAAGGTTTTTATATAGGTGTATGTCAAATTTTATCCATAGGAGAGGTAGTGTGACTTGTCATTTAGGCCTCAAGACACCAAACACTACTTAGAAAGCTTATTTCTTCCCCAAAAGGTGAATTTACATGCTCACCATGGTATAGAGCTTTTGCATGAGAGGTTGGGCACTTTTGGAGAGGTATAGGGCCTAATATACTAGTGTTTTGTGGCATTGGTTCTAACATTCAATACCAAAACTTTATGAATCATCATTAAGATTATTGAGCACTCTTAAACCCTCCCTAAACCTTACTATAGACCTGATTAAGAAGAATTGAAGGAAAAACATCTAAATATATATAAATCACCTAATTACCACCTAGATCATCTAGCACACTTAGAGAGGATCATGTTTTTGACACTTTTTTGTATGGATGGTGTGTGAACCTTTCAAAAAATAGGGGTTTGATAAGAAAAAGTGTAGAAAGAGAGGTAAAAGGTAGTTTTTAAAAGTTCTAATCATTGGAGAGTTAAGATTAAAACTTTTTATATCTCTTCAAGTCATTATATAATTAGAACCATGTTTATAAGTTATTTTATGGGTCTATTATAATCATATAGTCTCTAGGAATGAAGGATAAGGTGACCTAATCACCTAATTTAACAAGTTTGTAGGTGTTTCTTACTCAAAGATAACTATTTAATGGTATGAGGCATTGATTCAAGCCTAAAAGTCACTTATTCATTGGTTTTCAATGTTTCATGTAGTCTTTTAGAGCCATCAAATGCAATTAGTTAGACTAATAGGCCTATTTGGCCCAATATAACTACTTGGTCAACAAGGAAAGCTAAATAATGGCATATAAGACTATTGAGAGAGTTAATGTGGAGTAATCATGCCACATAAATGATCCTTAATATTTAAGAGGTAGTCTCATGCATAATTTATCCTTATCATGCATAACTAATCCTTATCATGAGTTAATTGATCTTAAGGTGGTAATCAATACATGTTCCATGGTTTAAATAAGTAAAGAATCATTCACTTAACTTGATCTTATCTTAAAATCAAAATAAAGGAATATAATGATTAATTATAAGGTATAATTATTCAACTACATATTCAAATACGTCATCTCAATGCATAAGAGATCATGCAAGAGCACAAAACATGGAGAAATTTCTTGAAGACTATTTGTATCTAAGGTGATGCTTGAGTAAATGATGTACTCTTTATTATCTCTTCAATGCCATTTTTTATTTCTTCTCTTCTTCTCATTTTCTATATGTTTAGGATTTTAAGCCTTGTTTGATGATCCCTCTCTTGGGGCATGAGGAAACTCTACCAAGATTGAACTTTGTAACCTATTGGATTAATAAAATAGATTGTTATAGCTTCTCTATGATTGACTTATATTATGTATACACTTGTTTAGATGTGTATAAGTGGCGTTCACCTTCCCTTGAAATGTCCTTAACACACTTATATGTTTATGAGTTATCTTATGCAGGTTATATGAAGTCTCAAAGGTTGGTGATTAAATTTGAAGTGTAACCTAATTGGAAGTGTCTCAAAGTAGACCTCTCACTCATCACCTCCAATTTAAATTCACTCACCATGACCTCCATGTAAAACACTATTGAATAATAAGCCTTATAGGTTTAATCCATTATTAGTTCATTAGTGTTTTTAAGAGTTTAATTTGAGTGGATGAAAGTATTAGTGCATCACCATCACTAGTATATATTTTCCCTTTCAGTTATCTTTCTAACTCTTTTCACCCCCAAATCAAATATTTTTAGGAAAAGGATTCAAAGTTGATACATAAGAGGAGATAGCCTCATAATCTATAGTTTTTTATAAGTTATAGGTATCCCACAACTTGTAGACCAATTTAATGTTAGTCCAAGTTTGAAGGAGAACTGAGCAATCTAATTCAATAGGGTGAAACTTGGGTTGCTAGCACATATTTCACAACCTTCATATGAAACTATGATGGAAAGAGGTATATTAGGATTAGTGTGTGTTCATGTTAGTCTCATTGTTGATATGCACATGTATTTGGTTGGTAGTGGTCAAGTAATTTTGGTGCATCACCTCCATTAGAGTAGGTTTCTCTCTCTTTTCTTAACAAGTTAGTAGATTAATGAATGAGTCTAAGTGATACATCCAGGGGAGATAACCCTATAACCTAGATATTCAATAAATATAAATTTCACCCAAATCCTAGGATTCTCTCCATATTATCCCAAAATTTGAAGGCTTAAACAATCTTTTAAGGGTGAAAATTTGGGATATAACAATTCTGGCACGCCCAATGGGACCAAGGTCCAAAGTGGTTAAAATATTGTTTGGGTTTTCCTTATACATAATTGGATTTAGAGGAATTTAAAAATATAAATGATGACTCCAAGCTCAATAAGTTGATTCTAGTATCCTAGACATTTGTTTAAAGTAAGTTATGTTTTCAATTCACTATTTTTATGAGGTTGTTATGGTTGATTTTGAAGTGAATTACAATTTTATTCAAGTTTATGAGGCATCTCAATACTATGGTACTCTTTATTAGCCTCACCATGATCCTTATTAGTCATATAATGAACCATACTAGTAGTATAATTAACCTTATCAGTCCTATCAACAACTTCACTATGACTCCAACTATATGCCTCAATAGCCTTATCAAGCTTGTTACCCTCCTTACTATCAAGAACATCACTCTTATCCTCCTTATGAGCCATATCATTATTATGATCAGCCTACACCTCCCCCACATGGATATGGTAATTCATATGAATATCCTTATCTTCAACCATGTTATCCTACTTCCCCTCCTCCATTAGCTTTCCAAGCTTATCAAGATGAATAGATGAGATGGAGAACAAGATACTAGCATGTGCAATAAGGGTTTGTTCAAATTATTAATATGAGTAAGTGATTGTGATTTTTTAAGATATAAATATATATTCTAGTGACCCATTAGAGAGGAATAATTTTTGTATATTTGTACTATATAAGATAGGGAATTATAAGAAGCAACAAAGTGAGTTTGCTCAGGTGTTTTAAGAGCCCTCTTGTGTTCCTTATCATCCTTCCTATGTTTCATATCCTCATGAAGTCATTGACCATCCTAAAAAAGAGTTGTTTAAAGATAGTATAGACAAAAAAAATTTAAGCCTTGGAATTAAAGGTCATAGAACTAGAGTCAAGCCTAGAATATGAGAATGAAACCAAAGAGGATCTTGTGCCTACTCAAGCCCTATTTCCCCTTCCTCAAAAAACTAAATCTTTTCCATATTGGAGGTATATCCAACAAGGAATTAAAGACAATAAATATGTCTTAGTTGAGAAGATTGGAAATAAAGTTATAGAAATAAATGAACTTCAAGGAGACTATAATAAGAATTAAATGGTTGTTGATAAGAATGAGATACTCATAACACAATTGAATTTGATCTCCCTCCAAGAGTTCCTATAAAATTTCATCATCCCTAAGATCTCAATTTTCAAGAATGATCCCTCAATTCCAAAGTTTATTCATGAGAAACCTACCATCATTAATACTCCCTCTTTAACTCATGAACATATCTTTTGCCTCCCCACCATCTCCCATATTAAGGAAGAACTGAATTTGTGAAAGGAAAATGAATAAGATCAAGCTATAGTTGTAAATGATGAAGACAATTCAAGTGTGTATGAGAAATAAATTTTCATTGGTACTCCACTTGGGGAAGAAAGAGGAAATTAAATTTTCAAAGATGAGGTTATAGAATATGGTCTTAATCCTATTATTCAAGAAGGAGATTCAATTGAATCTAGTCTTGTTAAGGTTATAACTTGTCTTGATGTTGAAGGTTATCTAATCCAATAAGGTGAGGTCATAGATGAATGTGAAATGGATTAAAATGAGAAAGAATGTGAGCTCAAGGATAGAGTAAAAGCATAAGTATTAGATGAAGTCAAAATGATTCCTAATGATCAATAAGTTGACTTTGAAGAGTTTGACTCCCAATTGCATCATCAATGCATAGAGGGGTTTGAAGTTATTTATATCCCCATAGCTCTTAAAGAGAAGGATGAAGATGATATTTAGGTTGGCCTCATTTAGATTGATAAAAGAGAAGATACAAAATAAGATTAAAATCATTACATTGAGTCTCTTCAAGAGATTGAATCCATTTGCAAAGGTACATTTCTTATTAAAGATCATGCTCATGAGGAGGTTGATCAAGACACATCCAATAAAGATCATGACGTAACTTTAATTGAATATTCAAAACTCCTTGAAGATCTTGATGAACTTGAAATAGTTTATAATCAACATGAGGTCAATCAAGATGTCATGGAGGCCCAAATATAATGTTTATATGGAATATCATTGGATGAAGTTGCATCTGAAAAGTAATATGGAGTGGGTCTTGAGATACAAGATGAGTATATGTTTATAGGTAATTGGTTTGATGTTATTACTTCACTTAAACAACTACTGAGAGGATAAAAAATAAATAAGATAGTAAAGACAAAAATATAAATATCCAAGAGGTAGATTTCCTCATGTTTTTATTCACATCATAGAGCAAAAGATATCACAAACTTCCTCTTTGATCCAAGAGGAATAAGAGATGATCACGTCAATTATATATACTAGTTTCTTTGATTATGTCTTATTGTCCATAAGTAATTACTTAACACGTGTGTAATCTTGTTTCCTTTTCTTTTTTTGTTCTTGTTTTTTGTGTGTTTTTAGGTCAATTCAATTGTTTTATTTTGGTCAAGGTTAGTGTTGACCAAATTTGACCCTACAAGTCAAATTGTGACCCCTACAGGTAAAAAATTGATTTTTTTAGGTTTATATGGGGTTTAATATTATTAAATGGGGTTTATTATAATTATTTTTATGTAATTTAATGTCAATTTAGCCTTTGTCATGGTCTAAATAGTTTATGTGTCATTTTAAGTCATTTAATAGCCATTTAGGGGTCATAAATGTAAGTGGCATAGTATTTAAGGTATAAAATAATAAAATTTTTATTTAAAACATCAAATAAGTCAAATTACATATTATTAATGTTAGTTCATCTGAAACTTGTAGGTTATCTAACTAAAAATTAGGAAATCAACTGAAAAATAAAGATTTTGGCACTTGTACGGCCCATGTGGGAGTGTGACACATGGGAGAATGTTTTGAGATGACTATTAAGATTATTAAAATTAATTAAAATTATTTACATACTTTTAACATGTCATTTTTGAGCTAAAACCATTCTACTCCTTCTTTGCCCTTCTAGACACATAAAACTAGTCAGCAGGTTTGTGCTTGGTATGGATAGTTGAAGAGGTTTCAGGTCAAATTCCTTTGGGATGTGAAATTAAACTAAAGTATATAAATTTCCATAATAATATTTAAAATATTGGTCAAACATTATTTATGAACCATCTCTAACAAGTCGACTATGTTTTTCTGTTTGCCAATCTGTGCACCCTATAAGTTTTACTCATGTTTGGATGATTCCATACAATATAGTTGGTGATGTTGACTCCATATTATGTTTAATTCCTCCTCATATTATCTCAATTATTGGTTTCATGTTTCATGATGTTTTTATGGGCAAAGTAACTTAAGTTGCAAGGGAATGCACCATTCTATGTTATAGGTAATTTTTCACCATTTTAAGGATCTTCATGATTTTATCATGGTTAAATATGGCTTTGAAATATTAATTTAAATTTTATAAATGTTATATTTATTCCCTTATCCTTTAAATCTCATCTCTAAAACAACATCCCATTAGTTTTTAGTAGTGAACACCATACAATCAACTCTTTGCTCACTTTTCACTTGAAACCATGTTAAATCACACATATGAAACTATCTAGTGTGCTCATGGAGGTTTATTTAAGGACTAAAAATTATAAACATGGATTTATAAGTGGAAATAAATAGTTTAGACTCTCCAAATAATGTTTAAAGGGACTATTGTAGTCATATACAACACCTTCATACAGTCTGCACCATGGAACTACACCTACAGGTACTTGAAAGGTTTCAACATTGAAAAATGAGGTGGAAGGTTTGTCTTATGATTTTAACATCCTTATGTTTCATTTTAACATACATTGAGGAGGGATAAATTGATTGTGAAGGTAGATTACTTAAATACATATACTATTTCATATTCACTATCTATATGTAGCTCAAGGTGTACCTAAAGGTGCCCTCATAAATACCAACCATGTTGAGAAGTGTCTGAGATAAATAAGTTTTTCATAATTGAAGGAGTCTATTTTAAATAATTTAGGAAGCTAAAAACTCAATTGAAGGTCTATAAATCATGTCCAATACCTAAACTCATATTTAATGCATGTACATTATAATGTCTACCTATAGGTTACACTAAAAAATAGATGAGAATGTGTGTATGGAGGTGTTGAAACAATTTGGAACTCTCATTGAAGTATTGACATGTTGAAGATACCATATAATTCATGTTTCTTATGTTAAGTGGGAAAGTAAAGATTGAGGAACCTTTCAAAGGTGAGAAGACATGTTTGGGGACCTTTTCCCTAAAATAGGAAAACATAGGTCTGATCACTTTTATCAAAAGCATACAATAGGGTTACAAGGATTTTTGAAGACTTTCAATGTGTTTTTATTGTATTCACCACATAGGAAATGAAATATATAAAATTATCAATGATGGAAATGATTAAGAATAAAAAAAATGGGTTAAAAATAATATAAAATAACCCTAAGGGATTCAAATAAGCTCATCCAATGTTTTTAAAATCCCAAATAGGAAAGAACACCTACAGGTGTAGTACAATAAGCAAAACATAGTAAGAGATGGAACACTATCTTGACCAGTCAGGTATGGAAAGGGGTATATGGAGAGTTAAAATGATGGACCAAACCTATAATTCCTTAATAATTACCATGATGGTATAGATAGGGTATTTATATGGAAAACAATTAGGGATAATTTTATAATGATGCATCATAAAGTCCACATGGGAGAGGCCTACACACAATCTCTTTCCTCATAGTCTATCTCAGTTTTTAGTGTTTTTAGAGTGTCTAACCATATGACCAAGGGTTAAAATTTAAAATAAGAAATAATTTTAACTTGGATATACCATTAAAATATTCAATTTTTTTAATAATATAGGGGAATTACCCTCTATTTTGTCTCAGATAGAGGGTACTTCCCTTTATGCATAAGCTAGTAGGTTTGAAAAGGGGTGATGAAAGAGTGGACCGGAAGCTAAAATGAAATTTTAGGAAGGTTTTTAAAGTTTAATTACACCTGTAAAAAAATAAAATACATCTCATAGAGGAAGGAATCCCAACAATATGTCATATACCCTCAAACTTACAGGCATGCTTACTAAGCATGGTTAGGCCTAGAATTCAATGAGATGCCACTTTCACTTCTAGCTCTTGGTGAAATTTATAATCTATTTGAGAATGTTTATGTGGTAATAATAGGTGTGTTTGATCTATTTAAATGTATGGGAAACCATGATAAATTCAATTTTAGACTTTAAGATAACTCAAGCCTATTGGAATGTAGAAAAAAGCTTGATAGGGCAAATTTGAATGCTCATATCTTCCTTGGCACCTTGCATGGAGATATAAAGAGTTTAGGGAGGTTGATTCAGGTCATAAAATTTTATTTAGTGTAATTTTTTTGCAATTAAAATATCCTATCTTTATGAATGCATCTGAAGAGGGTAAAACAAGCCTAAGGTCAACAAAAACCTTGCTAGTGACTAGTTTGAGAAAATTGAACAAGTAACACACCTAAATGGAATATTTTTCCTAAAATGATGATTGGATATTGTATATAAATATTCAATCATATTCCCAATCCTTTTGTATTATATAGAATTATATAGATGGAGTACAAAATAAGGTTTTCTTGACCTTTTTGTGTGTTTTGTAAGTTCTAGAAGGTGTTTGAAGATGGAAATCACATGGAGGGGAATATTGAGACTTAATATAAATCCCCATGTAAATTTAATTCCTCAAAACAAATACTAAGTTCCTCAAAAATATCTCTCATCTTAGCCATTCAAAACTGGCATAGTGAACATGGTAGTGATAAGGGCGAAAATTTTCAAATAAGTTGTTTTTAAGGTGTGTATGATGCCTATAAGGATATGTATAGTATTTAAGAATGTAATTAACTTCATTTTATTGATTTTAATGGAAATTGAAGCCAAATTTTAATCCAAGTGTGCAAGGTGTGTGAAAGAGGAGTTTTTTTTACTATAGATAGTGATTTCTCACTTATAAAATATTATAGATAAATAAGAATGAAAACAATGAATGTAAAATCATGTCTTAAAACTTTCACTCTAATTTAAATAATCATACATATCCCTAATCAGTTTTGGGATTTTCAAATAGGGCTAAATCATGAAACCAATTTTTTGAGCTGGTAAAGGGAACTCCTACGCCATATTTAAGTGTTTCATGACTTGGGGTGACACTTTTGCTTCTTGAATTTACATTATCAATTTCACATTCCCTTATAATTCAAAATTAATTCATCTTATCATCTTGACAAGTGTCCTTGTGACCTTTGGACTTCTTTTTTCTCTCCTCTCTCTCAATTTCTATAAGAATTACCCATTTTGGTCATCATAAATTATGGTCCACCTAAGTATGGTGAATCCATACTCATTTGCATACCATGGATCAATAAAGACTACTTATTTTTAACTCTTACATTATTATTCATAGTGTGTTTTACTTAAATTATTGATCTTGCTTATGTGATGACTATTGTTTCATTAGTATTATTGTCTCATTCTCTCACCTATTTATAGTTAGAAAACTTCTTATTGTAGGTCAAGTGATGTGTTTTATGATATTTCAATGTTTATTTAGTTATTATATTCCAATAGTTTAATTCTAGGCCTCTTGTCTATTCCTCTTAGCCTAAACATTCATCACAACCTCATAATGAAATATTGATGTGAGAAGATGCAGATTAGAGAAGTGTATGTTTGGTTAGTCCCTTATTCTCATGTGTAACATACATATTGTTGGTATTCATCAAATAATTTTTTGTATCACCTCTGTTAGGATAGTTTACTTTCAATTTTTCCCTCCCTTTTCCCTCATAAGCATAGTAATAGTGATCTATAAGTGGTACATCAAGGGAGCTAACCATATCTAGATATTCACCTCATTCTTAGGCTACCCATAGCCTAGAGGTGTTTCAATTGTGATATTTGTATTAGGAGAGATAAGACATCTCCTCAAAGGTTGAAAATATAAGTGACAAGAGTTTTTGGCATAACTAGTATGACTTTAGTCCAAAAATTTGAAAGATTTTTGGTGTTATCTTTCAACACATTAGGATTTGTAGGCATCTATCTAAGCATCAATGATAAATCCAAAGTTACATTAGCTGGTCAACCATCACAAGTATTCATTTTTAATATTATTTATAATCATTCCTTGTGTTCTTACTTATTAATGAAGTTTCATGGGTGACTTTGGTGTTGAGTATTATTTTACATAAGTTGGTGAGGTTTATCAAGCTTATAACATTCCCTATCAGCCTTGTCATGATCCTTACCAGATCCAATATGATATTTACCATTTATAATATTATCCTTTCCAACATTTTCATGAGTTTTATCAGTCCTATAACCAGCCTTCCCAATATCTTGCTCCTTCTAGTCAACCTAGTCACTTCTCTAATCAATCTATTTCAGCTTTCAAGCAAACTCTCTTGGGTTATGAGAGGTACATGATAGAGATTTATACACTAAGGGATATGGTCAAGATTTTACTATTCATTTAATTCATAATGTGAGAGATTAATTATATATTGTTAAAATAGATCGGGTACCTATTGAAAGTGTAGATTGGTAAAGGCTCTGAAGTGAGATGCTAGATGTGTCTGGCTTGATTTCATCTTTAGAAAATAGGTTAAGAATTCATGAGGAGTATCCTCACCACGTATATAATCTTTCATATACACCTACCTAATATTAAAATAAATCCTACATGATTCCTACTCATGAGCCTAATCAAGCTTATCAATGTCATCTTTTTCCTAATGAGTTAGAAAGACAAGCCTTGTTTTTGAATAAAATCTTGATAAGTAGATTGAGTTAGCCAATAATAAAATGAGTAAATCCATATTAGTAATAAAGGACTTGGAATATAATCCCTCATTTCCATTTCCAATTACATCCATACCTCAATAAGTGACCTCTAGATATAAAATCCCAAGTTGGAGATAAGGTGGAGAATCCAAGCTTAAGGAGATCCCAAGTTTCTTGAACACTTCATACAATCCTCAAATTTCATCACCATCTCAATAAGAGAATACTAATCCTAAAATATTAATATGGAATAAGGTAGTGGAATCATGTGGAAAGAAAGAGGATAAAATCCTTGATAAAGAGTGTGAAGTTGAGAAAGAGCTTGATCCTAGGCAAGTCCCTCCCACCCTTGCTCAAGAGACCTATTGTGTTTCATGTCAGCCATTTTGTACTCCTCATCCTCATTATGATACCTATAAAATTCAAGAGATAATTTTATAAGATAACCTAGCCAAGAAAATTGAAGAGTTAGAGTTGAGAATGAAATTTTTAAGTCAAAGTGTGATGGAAGGTTTAGAGCCAAAAGAATATCATATGCCTAAACACACCCCATATAACCTTCCTCAAGAGAGTGATCAAGATAAATAAAATTTAAATTAAGTTATTGTAAAATTTAAGGAAAAAAACCAAGCTATTTTATCCCAATCTCTACCTCCATTTCCTTAATAACTCCCAAAAGAACTCCCTATAATTTATTCTCAATCTGATTTTGTGTTCTATGTTCCACCTCCACCAACTAGTTCATCTCATCCTCACCCCATCACCATTTTTATTGATGTACCTATGGTATGGGAGACTAAAGAGGAATATTTTTTTGATAAAAATTCAAAACTCTTTCTTGAATAAAATATATCTCCTTGGCAACCTCATTGGACTAAGTCACATGACTACAAGATGCCTAGTATTGGAATCACCAAGAAATATAAGGAAATTGAGGATATTGTGGTATTTGAGGATAAAATTCAAGTTATGATAGTTGAGGTAAAAATTGATAGCCCTCAAGAGGTTATAAATGTAGAGGAATAGGTGATTTCTTGTGTTCAATATTCAGATTGTGTTGGTATGGAAGAATGTTTTCCTTTTGCTAAAGAAGAAGAAATCATCATTGGTTCTTCCATCACTATCCAAGACATCATAGATGAGAAAGAACAAGTCTCTAATAATCCTTTGGATGACTTAGTTTTATTCATTGGAGTAGGTTATACTCTTCTTCAAGGAGGCTATGATTTAATCAAAAATGGAGAAAGTAGCTTTGACACTCAAGTGGGTATGCAAAGAGGAAGAAAGCTTTCAAATCTATCCTTTCAAGAGGCATACAAATATCATGATGATATGTTTCAAATAATAAAAATGGGTTATCATAATCTCAACCAATTGGTATAAACACATCAGATTTTGAAGGATGGAATAAGCTTATATTATCCTCAATCTTCTAAGGAACAAGAAACTACTCCTCTTGAAGCCATGCCTACCAAGAAGATACAAGTTGATCATGAGATGAAGAGTGGGTATAAGTATGAGGTATATGTACAAGTTAAAGAGGAATATATTTAAATTGTAGACTTGTTTAAGGATGATCTACTTCAAAGTAGATCAAATGAAGTGACAAGGAATAGGTCTAATCTACCAAGCATCCAATTTAAAAAGCAACATGCTTGGAATTATGACTCATCTCATGAAGAATAAGATTCAAGGAACTTTATTTTTGATCTTGGAAATGAAGTATGCTTATTTTCTAGTTGTACATAGTTGTTTTTTTTTTCTATAAGTGATTTGAGAATGTGTGTGTATTTTTAGTGTGTTTGTTTTTCTTTGTGTGTGTCCTTTGTTTTGTGTGGTTGAGGTAATTAGTTTTCTTGTCTTGGTTAAAGCTTATTGTCAAGTTTCAAGTCTTCTTATTTGTCTCAAATTTTAGATGACTCCATAAACCTAATGGAATGGTAAGGCTACTAATCTTTAGTATAGTATGCATGCTACTCCTATGAGTCATAAATTTATTGACCAAATTTGACCCTAAAAGTCAAATTGGGACCCTTAAAGGTAAAAAATTGATCTTTATAAGTTTATAGGGGGTTTAATATTATTTCATGTGGTGTATTATAATATTTTTGATTTAATATAATGTAAATTTATCCTTGGTCATGGTCGAATTAGTTTATGTGTCATTTTGAGTCATTTAATAGCCATTTAGGGGTCATAAATGCAAGTGGAATAGTTTTTAAGGTGTCTAAATGTCCTATTTTCATTTAAAACATCCAATAATTTAGATTACCAAATTTGACCCTAAAAGTCAAATTGGGACCCTTAAAGGTAAAAAATTGATCTTTATAAGTTTATAGGGGGTTTAATATTATGTCATGTGGTGTATTATAGGCTTTTTGATTTAATATAATGTCAATTTAGCCTTGGTCATGGTCTAATTAGTTTATGTGTCATTTAATAGCCATTTAGGGGTCATAAATGCAAGTGGAATAGTTTTTAAGGTGTCCAAATTTCTTATTTTCATTTAAAACATTAAAGAATTCAGATTACCTATCAAGAATGTCAGTTCATCTAAAACTTGTAGGTTATCTAACTAACAATTAGGAAATCAACTAAAAAAGGAAGAGTTTGGCACTTGTACGACCAATGAGGGAGCATGACACATGGGATAAGTTTGTGATATGACTCTTTAGATTAATAAAATTAATTTACATGATTGAAATTCTCTATAAGTGTCATTTTCAACTTAAAACCATTCTACTCCTTCACCTTTCTAAACACACAGAACCAGTCAGCAGGTTTGTGATTGGTATGGATAGTTGAAGAGGTTTTAGGTAAAATTCCTTTGGAAGGTGAAATTATACTTAGAGATATAAATTTAAATAATGATATTTAAAATATTGGTTAACTATGATTTATGAACCATCTCTAACAATTTGACTATATTTTTCTACTTGCCAATTTGTGTACCCTATAAGTTTTACTCTTGTTTGGATGATTTCATGCAATATAATTGGTGATGTTGACTCAATATTATTTTTAATTCATAATAATATGATATACATTCTTGGTTTCATGTTTCATGATGTTTTTATTGGAAACGTAACTTAGGTTACAAGTCAATGCACCATTTTATGTTATAGGCATTTTTTCACTATTTTTAGAATCTTAATTCTTTGATCATGGTTCCATAGGGTTTTTATATTTTAATTTTAATGTTATAAATGTTCTCTTGATTAAATTATACTTTAAATATCATCTATAAAATATCATCCCATGAGTTTGTATTTTTGAACACCATACAATCAACTCTTTGATCACTTTTCACTTGCAACCATATTGAATCATGTGTATGAAACTATCTATTGGGTTCATGGAGGCTTATTAAAGGTCTAATTTTTTTGAAAATGTATTTATAATTATAAATAAATATATTATACTCTCCAAATAGTGTGTAAATGGATTTTTGTAGTCATATACAACACCTTCATATAGTCTGCACCATGGAACTGCACCTATAGGTGGTTGAAAGATTTCAACATTGAAAAATAAGGTGGAAGGTTTGTCTTAGGATTTAAACATCCTTATTTTTAATTAAAAATAAATTAAGGAGAGATAAACTGATTGTGAAGGTATATTCCTTTAATACATGGATTATTTCATACTCACTGTTTATATGTAGCTTAAGGTGCACCTATAAGTGCCCTTATAAAGACCAATCATGTTGAGAGAAAGTGTCTAATATAAATAAGGTTTTCATAATGGAGGTATTATATTTTAAATCATTGAATAAGATAAAAACTCAATTGAAGGTCTGAAAATCATGTCCAATACATAAACTCATATTTGTTGCCTATACATTAGAATGTCTACCTATGGGTTACACTAACAGAAAGCTAAGAATGCATGTATGGAGGTGTTGAAACAATTTGGAACTATCCTTAAAGTCTTAAAATTTTGAATAGACCCTATCATGCATGTTTTTTATGTTAAGTTATTAGGTAAATAGTGAGGAACCCTTCAAAGGTTAAAAGACTTATTTAGGGACCTTTTCCCTAAAACAAGAAAATAGAGGTCTAAACTCTTTTATCAAAAGCATATAATAGGGTTACAAGGATTTTTGAAGCCTATAAATGTGTTTTGATTTAATTCCCAAAATATGACATGAAATTTAAAAAAGGATTGATGAATTTAACTATTTTAAGTTGGAAGTTTGAAGGCTCAAAGTTGCCTAAAAATACACTAAAATCCTTCATTGACATCTATAGGATTTTGAGTCTTCGAGTAACCTTATTTTCCAAGTTGGTACTAGACCATGCGATAAAATTTAAATAGATAAAAATAGTTAAAATGGAATTCATGATCAAAATTATCATTAGTAGAGGTGGTTATGAACTATTTGGGGGCCTAATCTACACCTACATGTGTCCTTTCCTCTCATAAATATGTACCTACAATAGACCTTAACTCCTACATCATCTATAGAAAGGGATTAGACATTGAATAATAAATGTTGGCTTATGGGAGATGAATTAAAATTAATCATGAGATTAGAAATGGATGTGTAACCTTTTCCAAGAAGTATCTTACCCATAGGATCCTTTTGACCTACAGTTGACTATGTCTAATTTTGACAAATAATGAGCATAAAGGAGTAATGCCTAAGTGTTGGAAGTGCTTAATAATAAAAAAATGGGTTAGAAATAATATAAAATGACCCTAATCAATTCAAGGAATCTAATCTAATTTTTTTCAAATCCCAAATAAGCAAGAACACCAATATGTGCAATACAACAAGAAAAACATAGTTAGAGATGGAACACTATCTTGACTAATCAAGTATGGAAAGGGGTATATGGAGAGTTGAAATGATGAAACAGACCTAGAATGCATTCATAATTATCACTATGGTATCTATAGGTTATTTATATTGAAAATAATTAGGGAGAAGGTTCTAATGATGCATCATACAGTCCACATGGGAGAGGCCTGCACACAGTCTTTTTCCTCATAGTCTACCTCAGTTTTTAATCCTTTTGGAGTGTCTAACCAAATGAATAAGGGTTTAAATTTAACATATGACATCCTTATCACTTGGAAATACCATTAAAATATTCAATTTTTTTGAGAATAGATAGAGGGTACTTCCCTTTATGCATAAACTGGTAGGTTTGAGAAGGGGTGATGAAAGAGTGGAGCATAAGATAAAAAGACCTTGTAGTAAGGTTTTTAAATTTAAATTACACCTAATATTAAATATAATACATCTCATAGAGTAATTAATCCCAATAGGATGGTCTATACCCTCAAACTTATAGGCAATCCTACTAGGCATGGTTAGGCCTAGAATTCACATGAGATGTCACTTTCACTTCTACCTCTTAGTGAGATTTATAATCCATTTGGGAATGTTTATGTTGTCATAATAGATGTTTATAAGCTATTGGTATGTATGGGAAACAATGATAAAGTCAATATTGGACTTTAGGATAACTTAGGCCTATTATAATGGAGAAAAGAACTCAATAGGGAAAATTTGAATGCTCATATCTGCCTTGGCACCTTGCATGGAGATATAAGGAGTTTAGGGAGGTTGATGGAGGTCCCAATATTTTATTGAGTGGATTTTTTTTTCAATTCAAATGTCCTATATTTATGAATGAAGCTTAAGAGGGTAAAATAGGCCTAAGCACATCAAAACCCTTGCTAGTGACCAGCTTGAGAAAATTGAGAAATCAGTGTACCCAAATCGAATACTTTGACCAGAATGATGATTTGATGTTGGAAAAAAATATTTTAGGTTATTTACCATCCTTTTGGACTATATGGAATTGTATATATGGAGTACAAAATAGGGTTTTCTTAACCTTTTTATGTGTTTTGTAGGTTCTAGAAGGAGTTTAAAGATGTCAATCACATGGAGGGGAATATTGAGACTTAAGATAAATCCCCATGTCAATTTCATGACTTATATAAAATCTTAATTTCTTCAACAAGAGATCTCATCTTAACCAGTCACAATTGGCATAGTGAACATGATAGTGAGAAGGGTGAAAATCTTCAAATAAGTTAATTTTAAGGTGTGCCTAATGTTTATAAGAAAATGGATGGTCTTGACACATGTAATTCAATTCCTTATATGTATTTTCATGGAAAATAAATCCAAATTTGAGTCCAAGAGTGTAAGGTGTGTGAAAGAGGAGTTTCTTTGGCTGTAGGTAGTGATGGCTCACTTATAGAAGATTCCAGATGGATAGGAATGTAGATAATGCATGGAGAAGCATGTATACAACCCTTACATATTATTACAATAATATTACCTATCCCTCATCAGTTTTGGGATGTTAAAATAGGGATAAATCATGAAGGTATCTTTTTGAGCTAGCAAAGGGAACTCCTATGACACATTTCAAGAGTTTCATGACTTGGGGTGACACATGTACTTCCTAAATTTACATGATCAATTTCACATTCCCTTATCATGCATAAGTGGCTCATTTTATTATCTTGATATGTGTCTTTGTGACCTTTTAACTTCTTTCATCTCTCCTCTCTTTCAAGTTCTATAATAACTAGCCATTTTGGCCTTTGTAAATTATGCTCCACCTAAGTATGGTAAATCCATACTCATTTACATACCATGGATCAATAAAGACTACTAGTTTATACCTCTTCTATGAATATTCATATTTTGTTTTATTTGAATGATTTATCTTACTTATGTGATGATTATTATTTCCATAGCATTGTTGTGTCATTCTCTCACCTATTTGTAGTTGGAAAGTTTCTTCTTGTAGGTGATGTAAAGTGTTTCATGATATGTCAAGGTTGAGTTAGTATATTCAAATAGTGACATTATAGGCCTCTTGTCTAGTATTCCTATCCAGAACATTCATCACAACCTCATAATGAAATATTGATGTAAAAATATATAGATTGGAGAAGTGCATGTTTGGTTAATCCCTTGTTCTCATGTGTAACATGCAGTTGATTGGTAGTCATCAATTAATTTGGTGTATCACCTCCCTTAAAATAGTTTACTTTATATTTTTTCTCTCCCTTTTCCTTAAAAATCATAGGTGTAGTAGTGATCTACAAGTGGTATATCAAGGGAGTTATCCCTATCTAGAGATTCACCTAATTCATAGGCTACCCATAGCCTAGAGGTGTTTCAATTGTGCCACTTAGATGAGGAGAACCGAGACATATCCTCAAAGGGTGAAAATAGTTAGATAAAATTTGAGTTTAGGTGCAAATGAATTTATATCCCAATATAAGGACAAGGCTACTAGACTAGTAAGCATTGTAGGCATGCTACCCCCATGAATCACCAATTTGTTGACCATTTTTTACCACTAGGTCAAAAGGTCAACCATTTTAAGTTGAAAATTGAATTGTTATGTATAAATATCCTTGATAATTTCCATCTTTTACCTTATAAATTATTTAAATAGTCTTTCTAAGGTCTTGTTAGCATAAGTTATGGTTTATTTGATAAAATTAAGGTAATAGTTTGGTTTTGTCTTATACTAGGCTAGTCATGTCATAATATGAAAGGGTGGTTCCAAAAAGTGTCATAGGTTTTAAGGTATCAATAAAATTCATTTCATGACTTAGTCACCTTTTATAAAAATGTCACACTTTTTTGGAAAGATTAAGGTTATTTTACAAACTTTAAGGTAAAGTTTCCTGCAAAGGAAAAGTGTCATAACTAATTCCAATGTATGTAAAACATAACCAAGGTAAAATTATAATAAAAAACCTTTTTCTAATATTTTAAAGGATTTTTATAACTACCATGTATGTTAGAGATGCTAGACCACTTCAATTTTATAGGAAATCACTCAAAAAAGGTAGTTATAGGCACTTTTATGGACTTAGGAGAATCAATTCTAAGTGAAAACATTTCAAAGATAATTCAGCTTCTAAATTTAAAATCCATGCTTTGTTTATAGGTATAGGTATAGATAATGAAAAAATTTCTTTCTTTCCTCCATATCTCCTTTGAAAAACTAGAAAAGTTCAACTTCACATGCTTAGTCTGGACAAAGGAGAGAGAGTCATGGAATAATAATTTTTATAGAGGAGGGGATGATAATGAGTTTCAAATCCATGTCAATAATGGTCATATTGGTTTCCCCTCCTTTATGAACAATCATTAAGAAGGTAGGGTGGTCTAAAACTGCTTACAAACCCTGCATGCTCAATTTTATCTTTGAAATGACAACTTAAAATTGGTTATATGAATAACATAAATTTAATAAGACATATAGGGTATCTAAAATCATCTTACATGTTTCTCCAAGTCCCATTTGGTATGTGTGGGCTTAATTTGACAAGATAAATCTTCCTTTGCATAGGTTTCAAGCTGAGAATCATGGTTTCTTGAGGTTTTGAAAGATTATATAGGCCTCAATTCATATATGTCATGGTTGAATTTTTTACATATCTTCTCATTCCATTTAAGGATATTTATCTTAACTGGTCATTATGTACTAGGCCTCCAAATGACACTCATATTTCCATGCTTGAGCACTGTGTTTTTAAGTTACTTCCAAAAGTGGTTTGTAAAGGTTTAATCTTGCATTGTGAAGAGATATGTGAGGGTCAAAACCTCATAATAAACATAATGAGTCAATTTTAATATGATCTTAGGCTCAAAGTAATCAAGGTTACATCAATTCAAGGCCTAAAACATAAGAATACAAACCTATAGTTCTATGTTGATGTGGTTTTTATGCACACCACAAACAAAGAGGTAACCTATAATGTTTAAGGATCTCAATGGAGATAAACTCCACTCTAGGGCATGACTCATAGGTATATGATTTTATATTAACCATGTGGTGGAATAGTTACATGTGACCTACATCTCATCAAGGTAAATTCACTCAAGTGATGAAATTAACATCTAAGAACATACATTTACATTAATGTTATATCAAAATAATAAGATCTCATAAAAAACACAAAAAAGAGGGAATGGTAGGGAAAAAAAGAAAGGTTATATTGCTTAAATAATCACTTTTCTGGCTAGTTTCTAAGTAGACAAGTGATTCAAAACCTATGTCTATTGCTAGCAACTATTTTACACACACAATTACATATGGTCAAAAAGTCTAGGATGATATTGATATAAGAAACTCATAATCCTCAGTCAAAAGTTACTCCTTTTAGAGTAGTTATTGCACACTCTTAATCAAGAGATTATATATTAAGCTTAGTGAGGTATTTAAGATATTGATTGCACATACACAAAAAACTATATCGAATTAAAGCACCTCTATAGACTTAAATATTAAAGATGTTGGTTCAAATCTGAGCATGGTTAACATAGAATACAATAAAGTTGAATAGACATAATACAGAGAAATATTTAACACATTTATATTATTTTTTCTATTGTATATTGAAAACCATATGGGGATACAAAATATATAGGAATATTGTTCATATATTTGGGGAGATCAAATCTCCTCTAACATCTCTCCTAAACTAACTCCCAACAACCTAAACTTAATATGAATATATTATTATTAACAATATATTTTAATAACTAATCAATCTAACCATAAGTTATTAATGTATTATTGTTTTGCCAAATAGTAATTACATTATACATTAATAATGTGAACACGTTATACCTTAACATTCACCCTATTGTAAACATTATTAATCCTATCCTACACCCCCTTAATGTGAACATGGGGAATGTAACTCTCCCATATATACATCTATACTCATGACTTGGTGATTTTTAGAGGATGATCATAAACCTTACATGATGGTTTTATAAATGGTTGACCAAAAACCAAAATAGTGGTTTTACAAGTGGCTAATCAAAAACCACAAAATAATACTTGATGCTTTTACATATGGCTAATTAACAACCAAAATAATGGTTTTACAAGTGACTAACCAAAAACCACAAAATAATAGTTTTAAAAGTGGCTTACCATAAACCACATTATGATTTATAGTATAGATTTTATTTCTCATCATCTTCACATTTGAGATAAGATTTATAGGAATATATAGTTCACTTATGAAAAATATGAACATGCATAAAACATTTATTCTTATTTGAAATCATGCTATGCTAAAAAATAACATGCCACCCAACTAAAATGAAAAATGTCACTAAATCAAAAAATTACCCTATTTTTAGTGGCTAATGAGAGGCTATAAAACCTCTAGCCTCAGTTTTCTCTAGTTTAATAAGTTACTTACTCAACTGATATCTCAATGAAGCTCTTTGCATGTCATTTTTTATGAAAATTCTCCCCTATATGACTTATAAATTAGTTGTCAGGGTCACCCAAAATTGCATCCATTACAATGAAGCATATATTAATTTTGACTCTTTTGACATACATTATGATGATAGATGTAATTACTTTGACTTGGTTTTTACAAATGACAAAAATTACATATATATAAATTTTGATAACTAGACAATATTTAATAAAAAAGCAGGTAAAGCCTAAAAGGAACTAAAATACTCTTTAAGCTAGAATTTTCAAAAAATTACTAATTTTATTCTTAATAGAGCTTGAATTACTATTTTAAATCATAAAAGATCAAAATCTTATTAATATCTTTCTTGCATATATTAGTTGATATAACCTTGACATGCATGGGCAACATAGTAAACTACACATGTGTGGAACTTGATGCATGGTTGGCACAATTTGATTCCATGATTGAAGGCACATAATCTAAAAATGAACTTATGTCACATCAATTAAAGTTAATGTATAAAACATATTCTGATGAAGATAACTATTAGATGGAATTAGATGTGTAGGTATGGCAAGAGTGCATAAGACATTATGGCTATCAACATAGATCCTCCAAGTAGGAAGTTGGTACCTAAGATATGTTTATTGGAGAGTTAGACATTGATTAGTACTTCCAATATAATAATTAATTATGTAGATCTACGTTGTGATGAAGTATAGTGAACAATAACCAAAATTATTTTATTGATGGGAACACCAAGCAAAATTTATAGATTGATGGATTTGTAATCTAATAAGATTATAATAATAATGAGCATAATGTTTGATGATGATATTAATGGCTTGAATAATAGATTAGACATGCATATTATTCTCTACATAGGATGAATGAGATGCTTTGAATAGTTGTGTTCTCTTTTACTTGTTCATTTACTGCCTTGATAAATGAAATTCAATCTCAAGTTGAGTCTAGTAAAAACATATTTATACAAGAAGATTTATATTTAAATCATAATTAAAAAATGTTCAATTCAAGTTTTTGAATATTTCACCATCAAGATAATTATATAGTTAGGTATTATACTATAAATAAATCGAGCATAACATTCTAGCTACATGTAATACAATGCATAATCTCACATATTTATACTACACAAACACTCTTATTACTCAAAAAAATATCATCAACAAGGGAAATGAATAATTTAATATCCCTTATCAAATTACTAAGCTCCCATGGGTTTCATAATCCTACTCTAATACTAGATAAAGATGTTGGTTTAGATCTAAGCATGATTAGCATATAATACAATAAATATGAATAGACATAATACAGAGAAATATTTAACATGTTGATATTCTTTTTTATATTGCATAATGAAAACCATATGGGAGATACAAACTATATATGAATATCATTATTATATTTGGGGAGATCAAATCTCCTCTAAAATTTGTTCTAAACTAATTCCCAAAAACCCAAAATAAATATGAATATATTATTACTAAAAATATATTCTATTAATTAATCAATCTAACCACAATCTATTAACGTATTATTATTTTACCAAATAATAATTATGTTATACATTAATAATGTAAACACACTATAACTTAACAATAATATGAATTAATCAACTTAATTACTAATAATCAATGTAAGCTACTGATCCTTCAATAGTTGTTGCACATCTAAGACTAGCATATCAATCAAGACAAAAAAGAACTCCTTCGCATATTTTTAACACTTAGAGTTTTTGAATCATACAACCAAAAGAAATAAAACCTTCATTATACATAATTGAGAAGAATCAAATTTTCACATAAATATCATTTCAAGTAGAACTTCTCTGACTTTCCTATTAATCTCAATAGCTAAAATTCTCCTCCCAAAATAATGAGCCCAATATAAATTATTAATAAAAAAGCTAAGTGGATAACAACTTCTTAATGCATAGATCACATGAAGAGTGAACTATAGTTTTAATTTTATCCCACTAAAATAAATAAAATCTTGCATGGAATTTTCATCCAAATTACATGCTTTATTTTTATTTTATTTTTCTACAATTAATATCCATTTAAAAATAACTTAAATTGACTTGATCCTCAAAATTTGCATGAGATTTAGATAATATTTTATAATTTTAAATAATTATTTCTAGCCTTAAATAATATTATTTAACTCAAATAATATTATCTAGGTTGTAATAATTTATCTGGTTAAGTACATAATTGCCAAATCTACCTGATATGTTGATTTTATGGAGCCATAACTTTTGATTAAAAAATCATTTTAATACGAATATTGAACCACTATGTTATCTTTATATTTTTATTTCTATATCAAAAAATTTATCCTCATAGATTTTATTGTACTAAATTCATCATGAAATGGTGTTGATAACCTGTTTTGACAACTATGACTAAAAATTGGCTAAGTATGAAAACTACTAAATCTACTTGGTAGGGTGATTTAGTGTGGCCATATATTTTTTATGAGAACTCATGTGACTAAAAATATTAAACCATTTTTTTACTATGACATTTATCTTCCTTCATTAAATTTTTAATATCAATCTAGTTTGATTTGATCTCTGAAATAGTGCACCAAAAAGTATTGATCAACCATTTCTAAAAAATAGTACATGCACAATTTTTTCTCCAAACAAAGCCAGTATCTTTGTTCAAAAATGAACATTATTTTGATGTATTTAACATCTATTTTATTATATTTGACATTACATTACACCTAAAACATGTTTAAAAACATATTGTATAATCAATTAGCATGTGAAAACATTTTTAGCTAAAATATCACGGTCCTAAGATTGTTAAATCTTGGGTGTGTTGGTAAAAAATTAATGGTGACTCAGTGGGGAAATACTCTTGAGTATTTGATACCTTAGAATTTCTAATTTAATTGTCATAAAAAAATATAAACTTTATAAGAAATAAATAAACAAAATAAAGAATTGAAAGAAGATTAAACATAATCATGTAACATACAAACCCTTTCTCAAATTTTAGATTATGTGTGATTTTATAAATGTTTTTCACCTTTATTATGAGAGTTTTTATAGATATTTGGATGAACACTGTAGGTTTCATTTTGATTTATTTATTTTATAATAATAATAATAATAAGGAAAGTATATCATCCATAATCCTGATAGAGATACCTCTGATTCCACTCTAAGCACTGATATATTACCATCCAAGCATCCATATCCCTGATAGAGTTTACTTGAATCACCTTTCTTCCATAAATTTATGATTTTGATCTATTTCTTTTTCTCTATCTCTATTTAGTTTTTTCAAATCAAAAATAGAAGAAAGGTTGGGAATCATAATTAGCTTGGTGTAGGTATAAAAAATTTATTTTTATCAAATACATCCATAAAAGTGTGCATCCATCTCAATGTTTATTATTTTTCATCAAAGTATTAACATGTTAATGTGAAATTAATATTTTAAAATGAGAAGTCTTTCTAAAATTTGCATGAAAATATAAAAATAACTTTCAATAATCTAATAAAATAATTCCATTAAAATAAAATGTGAATTTAATTATGACACATACCTTGATTTCAATCTAGAATACCTCATGAGAAACCCATAAATATCTATAAGTGTGAACAACTATCAACTATGAAAATTTTGTGAAGTAGATGAATGGTCATGATGACCTTATTTAATAAACTAATCAATTGAAAATAAAACTAAACTAAAACAATAATAAAAACTAATATACTATTACTAAAAAAATCCAAATAAAATTGGGAGGGTGGATTTGAAAACTTTATGTAGAATGTCTCCCACCCTTTAGTAGAAGCAATATTCTTCCATTTAAAGTACTCAAATATGCAAAAACATCTTTGTATTCCTTAAATAATTCTTTTAGTTTCTCTCTTTCAAACCTAAAATAATCTACATACATGCATTCTACACAATTATCTTTCTTAATTCTAAAATTAGAATAAACATTGGTATCTAAAAAATTTACCTAAAAGTCTTACCAAACATAAACAAGTGACTTATTTACCTAAACTATGGTGAATATGATGTTTGGAGAAAGAGCTTAAATAAATACCAATTTTTTGAGATTTGAATTATCTGATAAAAAACATCTTATTTTACTTAATCTTGAATGAGTTAATTATGCTCTTCTAGATATTCAATTTCTTTGTATCCATCATCATCTAAAATGTCTTCTTCATTTTTGCATGATAACTGATTATCCATCTGAATAGATTCTGCACAAGCTGAAACCAAAGTACTTTCTATAGACATTTTAACAAAAGTGGGGGTTAATGAATTCAAAACATGTCTAAATTGAAACAAAAATAGATTTTCAAAACTCTTTCAACTAGTAATATAATTAGGTTACATTTTTTAAAACCAATCATAAGCTTCTTCCTCTAAATTAAAAATAAATAACTTATAAACTACATCCTTAAATTTCCCATTCAAAATATTCAAAGCAAATTTGTAAGCAATAAGATGTTCTTCAACAATTGTTCTGCCATTATTTTACAAATAATAAATAAAAATAAATGGATCATCTCGTAAATCATGTTGAATACCTAAAATGTTTATGGGTGATTCACCAAGCCAAGACATTTTGTATTTCTAATTTTTTAAATTTTACATTTTTTTTTGAATTTTTAGATTTTAACAAGAAACTAAAATAAAATGATGAATTGGATGAAAATTAATCACAATAGACCCTCCTTATTTCATGACTAATCTATTGATTTTATTTTTATATACACCAAAAATAATGAGGTAACCTCTAATAATTTAAGATCTCAATGGAGATGAACTCCACTCCATGGCACAAGTTGTAGGTATGTAGTTTTAGGTTAACCAAGTGGTTGAATAGCTACATGTGACCTACATATCATCAAGGTAAATTAAATAAAGTGATTAAATTAACATCTAAGAACATACATTTATAGTGATGCTATATTAAAATAATAATATCTCATAAAAAACACAAAAAAAAGGGAATGGTAGGGCATAAAAGAAAGGTTATATGGCTTCAAGAAATACCTCTCTGGTTGGTTTCTAATGGACAAGTTATTTCAAAAAATATGCCTATTATTATTAGCTATTTCACACACACATGTTTATACATGGTCAATTAGTCTAGGATGATATTGATATAGGAAACTCATAGGCCTCAGTCAAAAGTTTCTCCTTTTAGAGAAGCTATTGCACACTCTTAATCAATAGATTATGGCTCAAGATTAGTGAAGTATATAATATATTTTTTTCACATACATTAAAAAAAATATAGAATTAAATAAATTCTACACACTTAAAAATATGAATCAACCAACTTAATTACCAATAGTCAGTGTAATTTATTAATCCTTCAATAGTTGTTGCACACCTAAGACTAGCATATCAATCAAGACAAAAAAAGAACTCTTTCATAGATTTTAAACACTAAGAGTTTTTTAATTATACAACCAAAATAAATAAATCATTAATTACACATAATTTTAAAATAATCAAATTTTCACATAAATATCAAATCAAACAGAACTTCTCTGAATTTCCTATTAATCTCAATAGATAAAATTCACCTCCCAAAAGAGTGAGATCAATACAAATTATTAATAACAAAGATAAGTGGACAAAAACCACTTAATGTATAGTTTAAATGAAGAGTGAAACATAGTTATAATTTTAATCCACTAAAATAAATAAAATATTGTATGAAATTTTCATCTAAATTGCATGCTTTACTTTTATTTTATTTTATTTATAATCAATATCCACATAAAAACAACTTTGGTTGACTTGTTCCTCAAAATTTGCATGAGATTTAGATAATATTTTATAATTTTAAATAAATATTTCTATCCTTAAATAATATTATTTAACTAAAATAATATTATCTAGATTAGAAAAATTTATTTGGCTAAGTACATAATTACAAAATCTGCTTGACATGTTGATTTTGTGGAGCTATAACTTTTGATTGAAAAAACATTTTACTACGAATCTTGAACCAATGTGTTTTATTTATATTTGGATTTGTGTATAAAAAAAAATTTAAATTTGATTTGATTTTACTGAATTCATCATGAAATAGTGTTGACAACCTATTTTGACAACTATGACTGAAAATTGGCTAAGTATGAAAAATGTCAAATCTGCATGGTAGGATGATTTAGTGTGGCCATATATTTTTTTATGAGGACTCATGTGATTGAAAATATTAAACCATTATATTCCTCTAACATTTTTATTCCTTCATTAATTTTTTAATCTCAATCTACTTTGATTTAATCTCTGAAATAGTGCACCAAAAAGTGTTGATCAGCCATTTCTAAAAAATTGTACATGCATAATTTTTCCTCCAAACAAAGTCAATATCTCTTTTCAACATTGAACATTATTTTTGTGTATTGATAATCTATATTTTTTAATTTTATGTTCCATTACACCTACAACATGTTAAAAAACATATTAGAATTCCTTTTAAATTTGAATTAAATTTATATATATATATATATATATATATATATAACTAGTAATTTATAATCAATTAGCATGTGAAAAAAAAATTTATCTAAAATATCATGGTCTTAAGATTTTTAAAACTTGGGTGTGTTGGTACACAATAGTATGTAGACTTATAGGTTTGAATTTTATGAGAATGTATTATAATGTTCATCAAGAATGTCATTTTGAGGACTTGAGTGGTGAGAGAAGTGTAGTGTATCTACATTTGGATATTTTCATGAAAAATAAGGAAGTGTGTCTATAAAATCAATGCTTAAAAAATTATAAATACTTTCACCTACATGAAATTCAAATCACCTTCAAGCATTAAGAATCAATATTGAAGATAGACATTGGAGATAAGATGTGAATTAATATATAGAGAGTATAAATTTTTTTGGAAGATATCTCAATATTTTTCAATTATATCCACATTAAAAAAAATCATTAAGTGAGGGTATACCTTCAAAGTATAGTTAAAACACCTAATGGATATATGCATTCATGTTTGAACATTTCAAGATTAGCTTTCAAGCTTGAAGGAAGATGTGAAATATAAGATATTAGAGAAGTAATTTGTGATGATTAATGGATTAATGTAATACATAAATAATAAAATAATATACTTTAGGTTTGTAATCACACAGCCAAATGATCACCTACAGGTCCATCTTAGGCTTGAGAAGGTAAACAAGATAAGAGGATAATGTTTGAGAGTTTCCATGGAGGAAAGAGGGTATTAAAATTTGATGAAACTTTAATAGTTATCATATATGTAAAATAAGTGTCAATAAATATGTTAAAAATACTTCCATACCAAAGTCATAATATATACATCCAGTACTCACCTACAACCAAGCATGTTTTAGTAAAAGCCTGCACACATAGGCTTGTGCGATAAATTATGAAGAAATGATATAATGTTGACTAAAAATGATGAATTGGGAGGAAATTAAGGTGAGTGAGGTGTTCATGATTAATGGATAGTATCTTCAAGATATCTTGGTGCTTTTAAGTGGATAAAAAGAGCAAACTCAGTCAAAGGCCTCATAAAGACCTATAGGCGTAAGAGAGTTTTCCAAACCTACTCATGAAGTTTGAATGATTTTTACATATTTTGAGAAGGTTATTTAGGAGTTTTTGATTATGAATTTAAATATTTAATATAGGAACTCACACAAGTTTCAAACCCAAGAAGAAGGAAGAAGTAACTCAAAAAAGGCTTCTAGGGTCGATTCTATAGGGTTGATCACAAACCCTCATGAGAAGACTGTGCATGTTTCAGGCCATATGATGGGGGTAAATATGTTGAAAATTATTTAATAACATTGAATTATGTGTTTTATACATAAATAGGTCATTTTAAACTCAAAACCAAACTCAAAATAAAATCTTCAAGTTGAAATCTCTTCTAACCTTCACAATTCTAGTCTACCTATTCTGAGAGCCTCCTAAACTTGCTTATATATTTCATGAGATATGAATGGTGGATAAATTTATTAGGAATAATAATTAACCAATATATAATCATTATTAATGGAATTTTCATGTTCATCTAAGGCCTAATTTTTATGAATAATCCTTAAGAGTGCAAGACACTCACAGGTTGCTAACAAGCTCTCTAATGACCCAATTGAAGAAATATACCTTAAAATGCTTTTAGGTGGATTGGTTTGACCTCAAAATTACCTAGTTACCTCCATAGTTTTCATTATCACTTAATCATGGTACTATTTGTAATGTGCAAGGTACATAACTATATAGAATTAGTTTTAATACATGGTTGTAGGCTCATTTCTTAAGAAACATGTTATGGATTCACTTCCAAATAAAAAATAGAGGTCTATAAGTACTTTATGAAGGTTACATGATCATCCAATCACATATTTAGGTCTATTATAGTGTTATATGAATCATTCAAGTCATCAAGTGGGTCAAAAGTGAGAAATGCACCATTTTGCTAGTTAAGAAGCCTATATGCAGACCTATTGAGTACTTCAAGATACATCCCTTCAGTTGATTGAGTTGTATGATTATGTTTCAGGCCTCAAAAAACCATTTTAATTATTTTTAACCTACCAAATTATTATGATTCATACATCTGTATAGGGTCTCAATCGATCACTTCAAATGCCTCTCAATCCTGTTCAAGCACCTAGGCTAGTGTTTTGTTCATTTTATGGTTCATACATCTGTATAGGGTATTTGAAGTTTAAATTTGTCATGAATAATTTTTATGGGTTGGGTGAAGTTAATCAAATAATTTTCTTGAGTTTCACATGTGTGGGAGTCAATTTGAGCCAAAACTTAGTTTTTAGGCCTGGAGACCTATTTGGAAAGAGAAAACATGTGAATAAACATAGTTCCACAAATTTAGGTTATGAAATTTGAAATAGATTTGTAAGGGTGTAATGGGTACTCTAAAATACCCTTAGTTTTCCAAGACTATTCATGCATTTTCATACATAAGGATCTTTACATGTTTTTAGGGCTATAAGGAATTGAGGCCAAATGAGAGCATAAGGTGAAAAATGAGGACTTGGTGAGGGTTTTATGGATTAAAATGGTTTTTTTCAGGTCTTATCTAACTAATATATTCCATCCATGGAGAGATATTACATTAGTAAGGGTGAAATCAATAACTGACACTTACAAGCAGGGAGAGGCATAGTAAGGCCAAGTGGGCTTCAAGACACTTAAGAGGTGTAATCATCATTTCAATGCTAGTTTTAGGATTTTAATAAACAATTGAAAAGTATCAAATATCATATCAATATTATTTCAACATGAGTTGGCAATCAATGAGGCCACTTATCATCTCCCAAGCCTAGACAAGGGGGAGTTTTGAAGAACAAGTCAAGGTGTCAATCAAAGTTTTAAATTATTATGCCATGAGGAAGAGGAAAAAATATTAAATAAGAATAAAATTTACTTTTTATACCTGACTAATTTGATCTCTAACTCTCTTTTTGATTGTAACTCTTGAGAGACACTTGTTAATCTCTCCCTTTTATGCCTCTCTCTTCTAGTATCTTTTATCTATAAATTTGGCCTTGATAGGATTTGTAGTCCTTCTCCAAATAGGTATGGAAAATCCCTACCCATTTTAAATCCTTTTATTCATGATTTTTTTTTGTTTTACATCTTACTTTTATTGGTTCAATGTGTGTGCATGACTAGTTAATCTTGTCAAGTGATTATCTTAGCTTCCTTGGCTTGTTGTCCTTTTCTAGAATTCATATTTAATTTGAAAGATTATTTTTAGGTCTTGTGAAGTGTATAAGTGAGGTGTGAAGGTTTAGTGATATGTATAATCATTAGTGTCATTATATGACCTCTTGACTATTCTTCTTAGTCCAGGAATCTTTCACAACCTTCATTTTAAATGTTGATGTAAAGAGGTAGATTAAGAGTAGTGTGTGTTCAAGTTAGTCTCATGGTTGATGTGTAATATGTATATGGTTGGTAGTGGTCAATTAATTATGGTGCATCACCTACATTATAGTAGGTTTCTCTTTTTTTGCCTAATAAGTTGGTAGATTAGTAAATGAGCCTAAGTGATACATCAAGGGGAGCTAACCTTATAACCTAGATATTCAATCTATCTAAAGGTCACCCACAACCTATTATTGTCTCCATGTTATCCAAAATTTTTAATTCTTGAATAATATTTCAAGGGTGAAAATTTGGGATATAATAAGAACTTCCTTTATTTGTGATCTTAAATACTAGCAAACAAGAATGGATTCAAAAAATAGAGTATGAAAATTCAACTCTTAAATGTGAAGGGTGTAAAGAGTTGGGCCATATGAAAAAATTATGTCTACACTTTATTAATAAAATATATAATTACATACTTAGGAAGGAGACTCCAACATGACTAAGGAAATATAAGGAGGACATCATAAAAGCCAAGTTACATATAATAATAAGAATGAAATAGGGTATAAATTTTAAATAAAATAGAATCAAATCAATGATTTTAAATCTCAAGCTATAAAGGATAAGGAATTGAAAAATATAAATTATTTATTTGAAGGGGAAGAGATCCTACCAATATCTAGCCCCCCACTTTTTTTGGAAAATCAAAATGATTCTTTGAAAAACATGGATGTGAAAGAGATCTAGTTAGAGATAGTGATGCATTTGGATAGTCTTCTTTAATCCAAAAAGCATTTTAAAACCAAGGAGAATGAATAAGAGTTTCATGTTAATTCAAATAAAAAAGTGGGTTCAAAATATAATGTAATTATATAAAATGGAGATAAATCTATGAATCATGTTTCTATCCTAGTAGAGGATAGAAACTCATAATAAATGGTGGACTCTTTTGGTTCTAAGTCTACTCCTGTGATCCATAATATGTTTCATTATTTTAATTCTCTATAAGGAGAGTATGAATATGTTTAAGAGGTACTATGTATAAATCAACAAATTAATTCTTAAATGTGTAGGGATATTTTCAACGTGGAGAAAGGTAAGTCTTATATGAATACAATCAAGATAAGAATGTTTTATAGACCCTTAAAATATATTATCCAAATTTGTGTCTTCTCCTTGTTTTATAAAGGATAAAGAGTAGGAATATATGACTCCATCCAAATTAAAAAGTCCTCTTAAAAAACTAGATGTTGTATCTTCAAGAAATGTAGAAAAAATATCTCTAGTAGAATCCAAAAAAAGAAGACATACAATGAGATAGTAGAGGTAACCTAGGCTATGATTCAAGCTAGAAGCTTAAAAAATACTCTTAGACATTGTAAATGAAGATCATTAGATTGGATAGAAGGGGAATGAACCATATCAATAAACATAGTACTTTCAATGATCTTAGAATAAATCAATTTTTTCAATTGTATCCATTCAAGAGACTAAAATTAAAGATAAAATGGTAGAGTTAAAAAATAAGGTCTATAAGGATGCGAAGATGTTCATTGTAACATATTTATGTGCTTCAATAATACTAGCAACCTTTTGGGATGAAAAGGTTCTTCATGTTGATATTTTGAATTAAAACCCTCATCATTTGGTTCTTTTATTTACAGATAGAAAGCAAGATCTAACTTGGATTTTTTTTAATGTGTATGCCCCAAATTCATTAATAACTCATAAGAAGGTTTTGGAAGGAGCTACAAGCTTTTAGAGTCTATTATGGTGATCTCAAATGGATAGAAGTAAGAGATGTTAATGTTTTCCGCAATCTAAATGACTAGAAGGGATGAATTCACATTTTCATAGATAACATGGATTATTTAATTTCCATTAATGAACTATTTGATTTAGAGTTAAGGGGAAACCACTTTACTTGGTAAAATATATGGCTAGGATAATAGGTTATAATGGATTGTGCTTTTATTTCTATAGACTTGTTGTTACTTCAAGAGTTTTGTCTTTCTTTACTACCTAGAATAGGTTCAGATCATAATCCCCTTCAACTCAATATGGATGGTAGATTCAAGAAAGATAAACATCCAAATAAATTTGATCATATGTGGTTCTATCACCCTAAGATTTTATATGGAATAAAGGAATGGTAGAATACAGATATTCATGGGTCAGTTATGTTAAAGTTGGATAAAAAATGAAAAAATATAAAGAGATGCATCATGAGCTAGGATCAATTTAATTTTGGAAATATATTTCATCAAAAGGATATGATAATCAATGAGATTCTTAAATTATAATATTTTTTAGTTGTGATAGGATTGAGTGAATAAACTTTAACCAAAGAGAAAAATCTATTGTGTATCATACTTTAGTCTCTCATGAGGAATAATTCGGAGCCAGAAGTTCCAAGCCATTTAGATCAAAGAGGGGGATCATAATTAAAAAAATTTCCACACATCTCTACTTAAACATAAGTTTTATAATATAATTAAAAAAATAATCACAATGGAAGGTGCCTATGTTTCAGATGATCTCCATATCAAGAATGAAGTGGTAAATTACTTCAAGCTTTTGTTTGTTTCTAATTTAGATGTTAATAGTAGTAAGGGGGTAGAGTTTTTATTACAATAACCTTCTTAAATAATGTAACTTTACTAAAATTTGTGACATTTAAAGAGGTAGAGGTAGTAATGTTTATCCTAAACAAAGCTAATGCTCCAAGATTGGATGGATTCCTGATTGAGTTTTATTTAAAACATTTAGGACATAATTAAGGATAATATGGTCAATGTGGTAGATGAATTATTCCATTATAGTAAGCTACTGAGGGAATTTTATAACACATTCATAACCATGATTCTAAAGAAGAGTGGATCTATGACATTTAAAGATTTTTTCCTAATTATTATTTGTAATTATATTTAAAATATCTTCACTAAAATTATGACATTGAGACTTCAATCATTGATGAATAAGTTGATATCTACAAATCAAGGGGATTTTGTTATTGGGAGATAGATCTAATAATGGAATAATATTGGTGCATGAGACCATACATTATATGGAAAAGAGTAAATAGGATGGTATGATTTTTAAAATTGACATGAGTAAATCTTATGATAGACTAGACTAAGAGTACTTAGACATGGTGTTGGAGAAATCTGGGTTTCATTCTCATATTATACTTTTGATTCATAGCTATGTTTCCTATGTTATGTTTTTTATTATTTTTGATGGTATCTCAGCTATATTTTTTGACAACAAGTAGTTTATAAGATAGGAAGATCCTTTTTGTCCTTTCGTATTCATCTTAATGGAAGATTATCTTAATAGGAATTGGTTAGTTACACTAAGGCAAGGGGATTTTATAGGTTTTAGGGATGTGAATGGAGTTTATCCCACTCTTCATAAATAATTTGTGCATAAAAATATTTATCTTGATATTTCTTTAGTTATGTAAGCCAAAGTTTTTTTTTTAAATATGGTTATTTATGAGGATGTTTCTAAGTAATTAGTAAACTATGGCAAAAGTTGGATTTTATTTGTGAATAACTCATTCTTAAAATAACAAAATATAAATCAAGTTATTGGTTACTATATTAAATATTTATCATTAATGTACTTGGGTATGCCCTTGTTTCTTGCTCCAATGTCAATTAATCTTTGGAATCTATGACTTGATAGATTTTATACAAATTATCAGGCTAGAAAAGAGTTGTTATATCTCAAGTGGGTAAGATTTTGTTAATAAAAAGTGTATTCTAAATCCTCCTAATTTATATTATGTCTCTTTTTAATATGATTTATTAAAAATTGAATAAAATTTAAAAGTGTTTGTTGAGGATGGGAGCACATGAGAAACATGGATTCCCTCTGGTCACTTGGGAAAGGGTTTGTCAACACAAATATTCTAGTGGTCTAGGTCTCAGGAATTTGAATTTAATGAATAAATCATTGGTGCATAATATTTTTGGATATTTATCAAAGAATATAATAAATGGGAAAGTATTTTATGTTTTAAATACTTAGAGAATATAATGCCAATTATTTTTCTTACTAAAAAAATCCTATCAAAGGATCGATAATATGGAATTTATTTGTTAAAAATAAGGATATAATTATTAAAGGATGTAAATGGAAAATTTGTCATGATATTAATGTTATATTATACAATAATCTTGAATCTTTGATCCCCCATTGAAACAACTAGAACTATGGCATCAAATTTTTGATCACATGCAAAGTGAATATGGAATTATGGTAGCTAACTATATTTAGATACACAATGGTAGAAGATGATTAAAATGGATTCAAATGGAAACTATGGTTGGATAACTAACATATATTATTTTATACCTTAATATTTTTCTTAGAATAATTCATATCACTAATTTATTAAGGGAAGATTAATTAGTGTGGTGAGATTCATAAGATGGGTAGAATATAGTTAGATCAGGTTATAATCAATTGATTCCACAAGATGATGAGGAGGTTCCTTGGTTTAGGATTTGGGAAAATGATATTATTCTTAAAATTAATGTATTATTATGGGTTTTTATTCATAATAATATTTTAACAATGGATAATCTATGTAAAAGATGTCTAATTATGGTTGGAAAATGCATCCTTTGTGAGTCAAGCAATTAATCAATATTTCATCTTCTGATTGAATGCCCTTTGGTGTTTAAGGTGTGAAGGATTATCTTGGAAAGTTTTAACATTTTTGGTATCATCCTTATTATTTTTTGGGCTCATGTCTTGATGGTAACCATTAGTTGAAAAAATAGGGGTTCTAGCATTTCCCCACCTTCTCTAGGGGATTTGGAAAGAATGCAACAATATTATTTTTAAGGATATTATGAGTCCTAGAAAAAGAGTGGATAAAATAATAATTATTTTTTCACTTGAAAACATTCAAAATATTAAATGGGGTAAGAGACAAAAAATTTGTTAAAAAAGAAGTAATGGAAAAAAATGGAATATTGAGCTTTAAAAAATAAATTCTATGGATCCTAAAGTGTTACTCAGAAAGAATATCAAATGGCTTTATCCTAAACCTAGATGGGTTAATCTTAAATTTTATGGGTCCTCAAAATGGAACCTAGAATAAAGGTGGGGTGGAATTTTGAGATATTAACAAGGTTAAATAATGGTTTCTTATGATGGAAGTATGGATGTTCTAACAAACCATTTGGTAGAAGATTTGAATACTTTATAAGGAATATAGCTATATAAATATATAGGTTACATCAAGTTGGTAGTTGAGGGTGATTATATCAATATCATCAATTTTATTAGGAAGGTAAAAAGTGTTAGTTGGACTATTAACCATAACATTAAATATATTTTGTGCATTGTCATTACCTTTTAGGAGGTTTGCTTTCAACATATATATAGAGAAGGAAATTAGTTTTTAGATGAATTTGATAATAGAGGAGTGGTGGCCCCTATTTTTAAGATATGGTACAAAGGTTAATAGTTTCATATCTATATTAATATATTATCATTAAATAAAGTTCAATAAAGTCTTCTTAATATTATACATTCGATTAGGTTTTTGGCCTTATCTTTTAGTTGATGTTTTATTATTAAGACATTTATAATAATAATTACACTTGAATAGGGGCCAATTATGACAATAAAATAATTAATATCAACACATGTGAAGGTATGACATGTTGGCCTGGTGTTTGGTTTGTATGTGTTGGTATGATGTTGTTAATCATGTGTTGGTTGGGAGTTTTTTTACGGATCATCACCCTTTTTTAAGGATTACTTTCTTTGTCTTATCCTTTACAATCTATGTCTTCTCATATTAAATCTATGTTTGATATTTATTTCTGAAAATGGGAGGTGGATTAAATAGTATTGATCAATTATCAATAAAAAAACTCTGAAAGAATGTGTAGGTCTAATAAATCCTATGTACTAGTGAAATTATAAATTTCATTGACATAATTAAAGGCTATTATGAAAATATCTCAAATAAGTTTGAAATGAGCTATCAGGACCATGTTGTGGAGATAAACAATGTGTCAATGGAGGTAACATAACTTTTAATTTCCCAAGTGATGGGATTGAATATTGAAGACACTAAATATATTAAATATAGAAAAGACTCTAAGGAAGATGTAGCTAAATTCTTTATTGAATGTGAAAAACTAATAGAATATCAAGGGGGATATCCATGATAAGATTTTATTATACCCTATTATGTTTTAGTATAAAATGTGATGAGGTATGTTATAATGGAGGGTAAATTCATGGTTGTGCATTATTACCATTTTCCCATTTTGAATTAATTTCATCACCAAATTACCTTGAGTCTTCCTTTTTACATTTTACATTCAATGGAGAATTATGTGTTAGAGTTTATTAAGGGATTAATAAATCTCCTTTTCATGAGGGTATAATATTTCTCATTTACAAGTTTTTAGTGATCTAAACCTTAATTATTATTGTTCCACTGTGAGGAAGGGTATCTCTAGGGATTAATAGGTTTCTATAAGGACTATTAGAATTAAAGGTCAAAAGAAGAAGGTGATCTAAAATATTGAACCCATTGATATTGATAAGGATAATGAATAGAAAGTTAATTTTGGGGAGAATGAAGAGACTATAAATTATGCAGAAGGGGATGTGTTGAATCATCCTGAATTAGAAGAATGTGTCAATGATATTGAAAATATATCCTTGGGAGACAATTAAAATAAAATACAAGAGGTATTGGAAAGTTTGTATCTTCTCAAAGAAAGAGGTGTAGAGACTGAGAATGACCACAAGGAGAAGGATTTTCCAAAAGTTAAGGATAAAATGCAATCTAATTTTCAAATTATGGTAGATGATTTCTAGAATTAGGATAATATTTCTTAAACTGAAGAGGAAGTTAACCTTCATAAAGTAATGGTTTATGAAATACCATTACCATTTTAAGGAGGAAATAAATAAAATGAATAAGAATGATGGGATTTTTATACTAAAATTGATTTTATGGAGATGAATCTTCAAGTACAAAGCTCGATGGAGAAATAGGAAAAAATATAAAGATAAAAAAAGAATCTCAAACAAAATATATTATTACTTGTTGATTTTAGTCAGGTAACTATGCATAACTCCATATAGATAATGAAAGGATTTAGGTCTTTAGTGAAAATAAAGAATGAAGATCCTCATAATGGTAATCGAGATAAGAAGATGAAAGGTTTAGTTTTGGAGAAACAAGAGTCTCAAATTTCTTATCACATGGAGACTATGTTCAATAACCTCAAAAATTTGGGAAAAATCATGAGGCATGGAAATACCCAGGTTGTTATCTTTGAGTTTTTATTCTTTTACTATTATCTAGTTATTTTTGTGTTGTTTTTTTAGTTTTTATATATTTTTATTTCCTAAAGCATGCATATATATGTTTTATGGTTTCTATACCAAACATGTGTGCTCTATTTAAAGGGTAGGGTCCTTGTTTAAAACCCCTTTTTACCATTAATTAAAAAATAAATATGAATAAATATGAATGTAAAAGGAAATATGAAATCAAACAATTTAACTTGTTATTTATATAAATTACTAGGTGGATTAAGATAGTTTTTAATGTACTTTTTTGGTCTGAGATTGAATGCAAATTTTAGGAATGGCCAAAACCTAGATATTGTGTCACTCAAATCAGGGTTTGAGTCTCAAGATGTGATTATATATAATCATCCAACCAATAGACACTATGTTATACAACTGAATGGTTTCATATAGATTGTTTTTACTTCTCTATTTCTGCATAAACTACTACACCTACTTGTAAATAGTCAATGTGTGAAATCTTTAGTAGCTATCTATGTGAAAAATTCCAAAAAACTATCTCCTCTTTGAAAACCTAGGTCCACTTTTGACACTAGGCTTTGTTCTAAAAAATAGGAAATAATGTGGGTTGATCTAACCCCAAAAATTCCCTGATAATTGGTTGAGTTTTACCTACATATATAATGTTCTAAAAAGGGAAGTAAAAGTGCATGTGGTTTTCCTTGTTAGGTATATTTGTATATTAATTCTCCTTTAGTGAATGCAACATATGATCTAGCTTTTAATACTTGTGTGAAGATAAATTTGGCTTAGTTTTCAAGTGATGCAAACTTTTCTAGGACCTAGTCCTTATGAATAATGGATAAATTGGAAAGAATAACATAGACCCTTTGAATGTGTAGATATGTATAGTATGCATCCTTGAAAAATGCTAGATAAGAATAGGTTTACACGTATTGTGTATTTATATGTGACTCTTTGGGTACATTCTCATTCCACTGACATGTCAAATATATAGGCCAACCCATAAAAAGGATTTGAATTTGAAAAGTAACTATTGTTTGGCAAGGGAAGAATCTATCAAGTTTGGAGAAGTTTGAACTTCCAAAATAATATTAATCTTATTAATTTTTCCATAAGTTAGGAATAATTATGTGATGATATTTAGAAAGTTTGGATATTAATTTTGAATAGGTTAGATGCATGCTTTGGAATTTTTATAGGTGACTGATAGAAAATCAAAAATGTATAACCCATGGAAAGCATGTGGATGTGAGATAAGGGTGAATAAGAGCCATATGTGTATGCATAAATAATTTAAGGTGAAGGAAGGATAAATATTAAATTTTCAAGTATATAATACTAAATTTTAGTATTTATAATATATTTTTAAACCAATATAATCTACACATCCATTGTTGGAACTAGACTGTCAATTTCATGATACACTGCCACTATAAAAATAATCTAATATTGGACTATCACTATTAGAATATTTTGACTTTGGTCAAATAAGTTGATCACAATAATATTTCTAACTTATCATTTAATATATTTATGGTTTCTTTTCTTAGTGTTTTCAGCCTTTGTCCTAGTTCAAAGAAGTTATAAATAAGATACACATCTCTAAACCCCCTTTGTTAATGTGTAATCACTAAAGATACTTCCATTCATACTATTTCATCCCATTTTAGGTATTTATTTAATATTTTTTTATATATATTGCATTGTGACTATATGTTTTATTTTAGTGGTCTAGTGTAGTGTCTCTTGACCTTATCCAATTTCCATTGAAACATTTTGGATTTAATTTTTATTATAATTTTATATTTTTGTTTAAATTATGTTATATGTAACTTTTAACCTTAAGGTTTCATGATCTTCTCCCATCTAGGGTCTATTTGTGATGTGATTAGTATATATTTTATTTCTGTAAGGTTTTTTTTATTAGTTTGATTTCACTATCCTTAATTTTTTTCTTGTCATATTTTTTTTATCTTATGGAGATAAAGAGGGATATATTTAGGACACCTAATAGTCAAAGTGATATATTGAGTGGTAAACATATTGATTTTTCTCAAATTAATTTAATTGGCACTCACCCTAATTTGAAATATAAAATGACAATTATTGACAATGTTATTATTTATTTTATTTAAACATATGTGGATGATAATTCAAATGATAAAAACATTATGATATGAATGAATAAAATGAAAATGTTGAGAATGTAAATGATTTAAACCACATTGATTTTGATGATAGTTCTATGAATAATAATGTTATGATTCCACATGATAGAGTTATATCTAAAAAATGGCTTACAAAATATACTAAGGAAATTGATGTGAAAATATATGTATTGAGATATTATAAAAATATTTATTTTAAGGGGTGATTATTATTATTCCTTACATCATGTTATATTTTAATTTATATATTTTGAAATAATTTTGGTAAATATTAGGTATCTTAATATAGCTTACAATTATTTTGGTTTTTGGTTTATTCCTATATGTCTTTAAACTTAATCATAGTATTTGTTACTCTTGTATTGAAGATTTCAGTTTCCTATTTTTATTCATTTTAAGCTTCGTGAAAGGAATGTTTTAATACAAGTTGACACAATTCCACTAAAAGAGTTTTAATTTTTTGATTTCTCAACAAAAATCATAATGTCAAAATGCTCTATAAAATATAGACATAGAAGAATGAAACTTAGAAAGAAATTAAAGATATCATGTGAATTGAAAGAATAGTTTTTGATATAAAATGAGTGACGTGAAGTTCAATATATAGAATATTAGGTGTATTCAAAGTGTGAAAAGAGTAATCAAAATACAAGAGAATTGAGTCATTTTAAAGTGTGGTTAGAATGATGGAAAAAAATACCATAAAATAAATCAAAGAGGCACATCCATTAAAAAAATATAAAATATTCATAAATTGGATGCAATCTCCTTAACCACATGCAAAATCAAATGATACATCTTTTCAAAGTCTTGCTTATATTCTATTGATTCTTGAGTCAATAACTATTTTATTATTTATTTAGTTGTGAGTTCACTAAATATAATTTATTTGATTAATTTATCATTAAAGAGTTAATAGTCAAGTCTATAGTGTTTCTTTTAATAATTTATTTATATAATAGGAGTGTTTGTTGATTAATAGTATTTTTATAAATTAAATTATCATATGGGTCTAATTAATTCATAGTATTCATTTTTTATGATTAGTATTATTTAAAAAGTCATGAGGTGTATGGTTAAAATAGAAAATTATATGTCATCAATCATTAAAATTATAAAAATAAAAATTATTTTTGTACATACACATTATCGGATGAACTTGATGTCTATTTTGTGTGTGTCTTTGGTGGGGGGGTGGGGGGTGTAACTATATGGAAGCTAATACATTATTTTGGAGTAATGGAAATGATGTGATATAAATAAGGAAACATCCATTATAAATGTGTAGGATATGACTCAATGAATCTCAAATTGATGTAAGAGGAATGATAGTTGATGCCTAGTTATAGGTTTTATGTTCAGATGTGTTGGCTATATGTTCTAATTATTATTATCTTTACCCTTTAAATGGTTTGACACGATCTTGAATACACACACACACACACACACACACACACACACACACACACACACACACACACACACACACACACACACACACACACACACACACACACACACACACACACACACACACACACACACACACACACACACACACACACACACACACACACACACACACACACACATATATAGGTTGATTTAGGACAAATTACATGTGGTATCAAACTTTATAATTGATAATGGGTGAGTTTAAAGGTGCACAATAAATAAAAATGAGAATAATGACCTAGTGATTTAAGGATATATGGATAGTGTATGTGTCTAACTTATACAGACCTCTACATATAGTAGAGTCTGACTTCGAAATGACACAAGATCATTTTTTAGGATTAACATTACACCATGTGACATATATAGTCAAATCATGATAATAAATAATTTATAATAAGTGTTAGACTATGATTTTTAGGCTTAAAATCCAAATGGGAACCTAAGTGGGGTTAAAATGGACCAATAAACATACCAATATGTACAAGTTTTCCAAATATGATAAATTGGAAATAATGCACTACAAATAAGGGTATTTTGCCAATGTTAGGTTATACATATATGTTTTTGTAACTCCACCATAGTGGATACCCAACCCAAATACTTTTTCCTTTCTCATTTATATATCATATTGTGACAAGTTAGGTCAAAGATAATGAAAGAGAAAATTAGGAAAAATTGTCCACCCATTCAAAAAAGCACAAGTATATGTAGTTAAGGTATCTAGTATCACACATGAGGCATAGAGTACACTGTGATTTAAAAAATATAACTTGATAGGATGGAAAAATAAGGAAAATAATGACAATAAAACTAGGAGACTAGTGATCCATCCCAAGATACAATTAGTGTGGACGTGAATCCCATCCCTATATAGTTAGATGCCAAAAAAACTTATATATGCATCCACAGACCTAAACAATCCAAATTTTTACATTTCCACAATATTTTATCTCTTTTCAAGTTAAATTATCAATTTTTTATTTTTCATTTTCATTTTTACTATTTTAACTACTACGACATATATGAAATTACTATTTTAAAATTTTCAATGTTATATTTCCATAGTGCATTAATTTTATTGTATTTAATTATGGTTTATAACATGGAATAAAAATAGGGTGAATCATATTAGTGAACCCAACATTATTACATTTGAAATAGGGTTTACAACCTCTTTCCCCTAATGGTTTATTATTTTGAATTCATATCAAATTCAAATTTTAGGGCTTATCCATACTTTAGGGTTTAAATTTAAATTATGTGTGAATTTGATTGACATAAATCATGGTTTATATTAGTAAAATTGAGTAAGTGGTTTATCTTTGATGAATTATAACTTAAAAAGTGTGAATATTTCAAATAATCAAATAATTAATCAATATATGTTTAAAAATAATGGAAAAACCTAATCTTGTTGATGAAATACTAAAAATGGATAAATAATCAACTAATAAATTTTTTCTTGTATTAGCACCCCTAGGGATTGTGTTTGAATCCCTACATATGATATGATTTGTAATGAGTGTTTGACTCCTACACTAATGACCACTAGTGTTCTTATGAATCAACCTTAGAATATCCTATTGAGAATACAACTATTCCTACACATGAGTTAGTGATTATGATGCATATTCTAGGAATTTTATAAACAAAAGTGCATATTATTCACTTCATCAAAAAATTTACCATGCTAGGGTTTGGGATAATGTGGTGCCTTCCAATCATATTCATAAGGATGTGCTTGATATGGATCTTCATTGAGATATAGTGGTTCTAAAATTCCAATTATTTGATGGTCAAGGGTCTCCTCAAGAACACCTTCATGCCATTTTTTTAATCTATATATTTTGAAAATCAGGGTGCAATCTTACATAAGTTGTTTCCTAGTGTATTGAGTGATGATGCCTTATATTAATTTTTTTATTTACCTAGTTATCCCTAACTTTCATTTATATCCTTACAAAAGGCCTTTCTAGATAAATGCATTACCATAAATGGTTCTATAAAAAAATATGATAGCATCCAACATCTTAAACAAGGCTAAAAATAGGATATGCATGATTACATATTTATATTTAATTTTCATATACACTCATTGATTTATCAACAATGTTATCTTTAAAAGAAACACATCTTTGTTAGTAGTCTTATATAACCTATTAAAGATAAGTTACTTGGCATAATTTACAAATCATTTAATTATACCACTTATATGACTATCAAATTTTTGGAAAAGGTCAATACTTCACCTCTTATGGATTTCAATATTTATAATGCTCATACGCTTATTATGAACACATAAACTATTAGGCTTAGGAAATAATAAATACATACAATCAAACATATTTCTAATTAACCCAAGATTTTATTATTGAAAAATTAGTTTGACATACTAAAAGGATTATTGAATAATAATTTGTTTAATGGTGAAAATGATGATCTAATGCATGATGATACATATTATGGGTGTTATTATGACCCCCAACATATGGATTAGTAGTTCACATGACATAATGTTGGCTTCATTACATACATATTTTGAAATTTCCATTTTTATGACATATTTTCTTTTATGTTTACATTATATGTTTTTTGCTACAACCTTTGATTTTTTTTATTTTTACACTTTTTATGACTCTTTATACCTTATCATCTATTACTTTATATTATTTATACATATTCATCCTTCCACTACATATGATATATATAGATTGAAACCCTCACTTCTTTGGAAAAGCTACACATTTCTTAGCCTTCTCTCCATAATGATTATTTAATTTGATGATTTAGGTTATTCACTCATATTGTTTTATATATTCAATATAGTGTGTCACATCATACTATTCATGACTACCTCATTATGATACCATATACATTATTCATTATCACCCACTTCTAGTTCTTCATGGATATATCATTATTTTGACATTATGTACATATTTATTATGTTTTATAACTATTTTTTTAAATCATAAAATACAAAAATAATAAATTTATTTACCTTTAGTTGCTCATGTGATATGTATCATGTTTATATTCCTACCTTAGAGGATTATATATTCATGTTTTCTACATGGTTATCATGGTTTAAATTAAGTGTATGAGATTTAGGATATACAAGTTACATATATTTAGTGGACACATAGAATGTGATAGGGTCATCTTCACATAAGTAGATTTTACATGGTGACATATTTATAGCTTACCATTTTCATAGATCATACATTTATTAATATCATTAAATTTGGAGTGTATATGTGGGTTAGATATGTAGTTATTACATGGTTACTTATATATGATACCTTATGATCAATATTTGTATATATTTCACCTAGGTACCATATCATCATGACTAAGATTTGGGGCATGATTAACTTCTATAACTATTATTATTATAGTCGCATGACCTATATTTGAGACATAAGTTTCCTTAATATTGGGGGAAACATACCCCTATGTCTCACCTTTATTGGGTTATATTTTTTTCCCTCTCACCTTTTACCCTATAATCTATATATTTCCACCTTAGGGGTGTTATGACATTTTTCACATAATACTACATTGAGCATTATATCAACATACATATGTATGCATATATTCATGCCCATAAGGGGAATGTGTCACTGTAACTATACTTGAGAATTATTACTTATGTACTTTGAATTAATAAATTAGTTAGAACCTAATTCATACAAATTATTTTCATCTTTTCACTTTATGATTGACATATTTCCTATATACATGCTTATATTTTTACAACTTGGTGTAAATGACTTATACAATTTAATTAAGGAAATTATACCTACATGTTCCTTATGAATTATCCATTTGACATATCATATGTGTAATAAGACATCCTCAAAATCATTATATTCACCTTAACTATAAGATTCATTGATAAAATCTATACCTATCTTTTCAAATGAGGGCATGATCCACACATCTATCTCTCCATAAGCCTTCTTTGACATACCTTTTTTCATCTCACCCTTATGACTAGCATACTTGAATTAATTAAACA